>VWZE01006470.1:435094-499163 GCA_013396675.1 Eubucco bourcierii | reverse complement strand
GTTGTGTATATGTTGGGGGGGGGTGGGGCGGGATTGATGTTTTACAAAAAAAGGAAAACAACAAAACACCCCACAAACAATTTATCATCCTCTTCAAATTCACATCTAACTAGTCTGAGGGTTCCAGGCAGATTTCTGCTGCAGCGAGGAGGGCAGGGTGCTGACAAGGGCCTTCTTCAGGCCCTTTTGGAGGGTCCTGTCATCCCCTGGGCCCCTCTGGAGGGTCCCCTCCAAGGTGGTAGATCAGTCCTGTGGCACTGATGCCAGCTCTGTGTACCAGATGAATGAAGCAATCTCAGACATCTTGATGGTTGTTACAGGGGAGTCCTGGTGACTTCTCTGGCTCCAGGCCACATCTCACCCTGCCATGACCCACCAGATCCAGGGGTAGACATGCTCACTGCTGCTTCTGAACAGCATCAGGCAGTGGAGAAGGTTGGGAGGGGATGGTTGACCCAGTACTACTTGCTGTTGAATCTGTAATTGGAGTGACTTCCCCCTGCACGGAATCTCTAGGTTAATTTATTTCACGGAAGCGTAATATTTATTGTTTGGGAGACTCTTTCTATTCTTAAATTAATTTCCATATTAAAAAATAAAATGCTGGCCTCCATCATGCAGTGGTTGCTTGTTTGGTTGTCTGTGTGGGGAGAAGCAGCCAATTGACCAAAGCATAGCCTAGAAGCAAGGCCAGTTGCAGAGACTGCCTGTAGCTGACCCATATCATGTTGGCTGGACGTGCCCCATCAGGCAATCATGCCAGAGCAGGGAGAAGCTGCTCCAAGTGTTCCACCACAGCAGCCAGAGGGAGGATGGAGTTCTCTTGTAATGCTGAGGCAGGTGGAGGAGTGCATGTGGATGCCTCCTGTGTTCATTTCCTGTGAGGAGGAGGGCTGTGAGGCATGTAGAGTTGGGAAGCATCTTTTCTCACACAGGGAGCATCTCTTGGCACCACCTCTCTGTGCCATGCACATATGGAGGCTGGCCCTGGCCCTGACGGTGACATGCTGGCTGCTTGCCTTGGTGCCAGGGCTCTAAGGAGAGGCCAGGTCACCCAAGCGTAACTGGACTTGGGGTGTGTGACTGTGAGTGTGAACGTGTTAGGATGGAGACCTGAACTCCAGACCACCTCCATGTCACATCTGGATTTCACCAGGCAGGATATGTGCTTGCCAGTTTGGGATGTCCCTGGAGCATGGCTGGGACTTTGCAGTGGTAGCTGTCATGGAAACTGTAGTCACTGGTGTTTTCTGGGACCAACTAGGTGTAGGAAAGGGCAGGCTGTCCCAACATCCTCCACCAAAGGGGTGTTGGGAGATAGGGACCTCCCTTCGTAAGAGAGGAGGGATGTGTGTGCACGTGTGTTATGAAACCAATAAAAGCTGTTGTGGGGCTTTCCTAGTGTCTTTCTCTGTTTAATGGACATTGTCTGTCAAACATGACCACACCATTCATAGAAGCCTTAGATCAACAGTTTAGCTATGCAAATTACTTTAATTATTTTTTTAAGAAAACAAACATTAAAATAGTGCTTTCTTCTTTAACATATCCTAGGAGTTGAAAACCGAGGGGTTCTGAGCAAACTGCTGGACAACTTGTCTTTGGATGCACCATGGAAATAAAAATCAAACCCCCCCACAAAAGTAACAAAGCAAATTAACTGATGGTGTTCATGCAAGTTTCTCCAAAGACTTGACAGTGCTGCATCTGTGAGTCATGCCCTCCTGTGCTCTGTGTGTCCACCTCATGCACAACCCTGTGACACTGATTGTATGACCAGCCTGCCCAGATGTCCGTTGCATCCCTGTGAGGCTATCAGTTTTCTGCTGGATTTGGGGAATGGACCTAGGCAAGGGCTTTCCTTGTAAAGAGTAGCAAGTCTTGAGACCTGTGGGTGTGGTGGGGAGGCTGAAGCACAAGCATACTTTCACCTGAGCCCTGCCGCAGCCCTGTCCTTGCTGATGGTGGTAGTAAGAGTAGTGCAGTTCATCCAAGGGACATTCCTGGGGCTTTTCTGTGGCTCTTTGTTGGGACAAGGCATGAAGGCTTGCCTGGGGGCTGTTGGCACCAGCTGGCTCTGGAGGCAGTACTTGACTGCATGCCATTTTCTCTGCTCCTTGCTTCTTCAGGAGAGTACCCAAAACTTTCTGAGTAGGCCTTGGCACATCCCCATGCTGCTGTCTGATGTCCTCCTGAGGTTCCCCAGCACAGCCCAAGCCCAGTTTGGCACTTATCTGCTGCAGGGCACATGCTCTGGGCTGTGGGCTGGCTGTTAACCTCCAGGCACCAGGGTGAGGTGTGAGGGCTTTCTGGCTCCAGTATGGCCATGGCCATGACTGCTTACCACTCTCCTGTGATGTGTCTGCCTAGGGATGTGACCAGCTGCAAGGCTGCCAACATCCACAACCCCAGGCAGCTGCATCATGGTGCCCCTGCTCAATAAGTGCTTGAGCAGAGCCCCAGCCACTTTCCCTCAGCACGGTGGGGTGTGGTGACACCTCTGCACCACATACCAGCCCCAAACACCTGCTTAACAAGGGAAGGGGATAGGTACCCTGAGCCCCATCAGAGGAGGCTGAGAGGTGGTTGCGGACATAGCTGTGAGACCCTGACCCATGGGGCTGCCACAGGGACTGGCAACAAATGGGGCTGCTCCAAGCTGCCTGAAGGCACTTTGTGTCCCAGGACCTGTGGAAAGGATTTCCTCTACCCCACAGAAGCTGTGAGGCCATGCAGGTTATCCAGGAGGGCTTTCCAAGTTGGAGGATCTCTGAGCCCTAAAACTCCACTACCTGAGTCCCACCTCTGTTTCCCCCAGCCTTGAACTGGGACTTTTCCTGCACAGATTACATTTTTCTTTTGCTGCTCAATTTCTGTCTCCAAATGACCAGAGGGAAGCAACTGCCAACTGGTGGTGGGGCTGTGGGTGACACTGGGGACAGCGGCAAAGGACCCTCCACTGAGGTTTTTAGACACTAAGGAAGATCTCTGAGCAAAGCTCTGAGACTGTGGCAGAGCTGCATAGGCCTCAGGGGGTGGCTAGCTGCCCTCCACCCTGGCACCCAGCCCTCAGCCCTTCCCTTCATTGGGGGGTCCCCACACATCAGGACAATGGGGTGAAGGCTGGATACCACTGCAGGATACAGTGTCATGGGTACAGGGTGGGGCTGAGACTGCTGTGCACCCCAGTCTTGGTGGCCTTGTTGCCTCCTTGCTAGTGCAGCTTTTAGGTCATCATGGGGAGCTGTGGGTTGGGAGGCATCACAGCCCAGTCTGGCCTGGGTTGGGCAGGATCCTGGCCACCTGGCCCCCCAGCATGCCTGAAAGGTCAATAGGGTGGGTGCAGGTACTCACAGACAGCAAATACTCCATCAGGCTGAGGATGGGGTTTCCACAGAGGCTTCGCTGGCAGTAGTTGTGTATTTTGGCTTAGTGATGTCAGTAAATGGCTGAATTCAGGAGAATTACTCTTGGTTCGTGGGTGGCTTCCAAGCAAGGAGGGACAAGTACAGCAAAAGTCTTCACAGCTGGTGTTTTCTTGCCACTCTGGGATGAATTTTGTTAATTCAGACTTGGAAAGACTGGGATGGGGGGGAGGGATGGGGGGGGCGGGGCAGAGGTTAAAAGGGGAACGTAGTCCAGCTAGATGACAGTGAGATGATGGCTCCTTGAACTCAGAGCAAGGGACAACAATGCTAGTGAGGGAGAGTGATCTCTGCTACTTCCCAGACCATCACCTGCTGCCCGCAGCTGCTGTGTGCCTCCCACCTTGGTGGCACCTGGCTTGAAGCTGGAGTCCTGGGCAGATCCACGGGAGCCTGAAGGAATCCATCACTGAGTCTCATGTGGGGTTTTTTTTTCTGTTGGTTTAGGGTCGTTTGGTTGGGTTGTTTTTTTTTGTTTGTTTGTTTGGGTTTTTTTGTTGTTGTTGTTGTTGTTTTGTTTCTTTACCTTTTTTAACTACCACCTTTAGTTTGTGGCCTGTCTTTTTGTGGTTGGAAAGAGGAGTATTGCTAGCAGGGTGGGTTGGTCGGTTGGCCCCACGCATGATCTTGTTCTTCCCTCTTCTCTCTGTCGAACGGGGCGTGCTCGCCTGATCTCCCAGAGCAGAGACTTTGAACAATTTGTTGTTTATATGATGTATTTATTTTTACTTGTGTTTCATGTCATTTTTTTAAAAAATAATAAATTGTAAGTTGGTATAACTGCCTGCTGCTTCTCCCTCTTTATTTTTTTTCTTTTTTCCTTTTGCCTGTAGGTTGAAAAGCTTTGTGGTTTGAAGTGCATCAGAGCTTAGATGGCCATAGGTATCTCTGCAAACCCCAAGTGCTCCCATGGTCGGAGCCCAAGCTCAGCAAGCAGCTGTGCCCTGCTGCCTCTAACGGCATTGTGGCTCTGTAGGTACCCAGCTGGGACATCATGCTGCCAGGGCTGCAGCCTCCGGAGGGGAAGGAGGCTGGCTGCAAGGATGGCCGTTGTTGGTTGATGTCCATTGCTTCTTGGTGTTGGAACCATTTGTGAGAGCTGTCTGTTCCCCTTTTCTCTCCTCTGAGCTTATTATTGCTGCTGATAACAATTGCCACTGAGGACCCAGGGAAAACAAGGACAATAAATACTCTGCAGGGTCTAAAGAGAAGAGCCTTGAGTCTTGGAGAGCCAGCATGGGCTGTGCCCTGGCCCCAGTGTGCCTTATGGGGCATGGAGAGGCAGCAGGGACTGGCAGGGTTTGAGGTAGTAACAGCGAGATGGGAAGCTGAGAGGTGTCTCAGAGGTGATGCCCCAATGTGAGAAGGGCCCTGGAGAGAGTGGGGCCCCTGCTTCTTTTGCCCCCTC
This sequence comes from Eubucco bourcierii, assembly GCA_013396675.1. Classification (NCBI taxonomy): domain Eukaryota; kingdom Metazoa; phylum Chordata; class Aves; order Piciformes; family Ramphastidae; genus Eubucco; species Eubucco bourcierii. The sequence continues at coordinate 494,330 of VWZE01006470.1, read as the reverse complement.
ACAGGGGCTGGGATTGCCTCCGCACCCGGCTGTTCTTGGTGTCTGGGGACGAGTGCTGCCACTTCTGGTGCCAGACTTTCTGCTGCTGCCTTTCCTGGAGCCGCAGGGCATTGCAGTAGACATCCAGGCTGGTGCCCGGTGCCCCCAGGACCCGTGGGAAGCCCTTGTAGCCTGGGTGCAGGTCCACCCGGGGCCGAGGGCTCCGGTGGGTTGCTCCTAGTTCGGTTCCCTTGCTCCGTCTGTAAGATGACACTTCCATGGCCTCATGCCTGATGACACGGAGACTGTATCTGGTGAGGGGCCAGGAGAAGGAACGTTCCACTGCCTGACACTCATAGGTACCTGCATCCTCCCTCGCTAGCTGGCGGATCAGCAGCCCTTGCTCCAGCACTGAGAAGTGGTCATTGTTCCTGACCTGGGGCAAAAACGAGCACCATGGGTCAGTTCCTGACAATCCTGAAACCCTGGAACCTCATCCCCACCACTCTGTTGTCCACACCTCACTCAGGCCAGTCTCCTCGCCGTGCCGCACCAGCCACCGGACAGTTGTTTGTGGGGAGCGCGCCAGGCACTCTAGGAAGGTTGAGTTCTTCTCCACCCCAAAGACCAGCTTCTCCATGGCAGTGGTTCCTGGAGCAGAGGATGGGACAGGGGAAGAGGTGACTACCTTGCATGGAAGTGGGACAGCATGGAACATTCCTCATGTGGTGAGCAGCACAGTGTCTGTGGTGGATGGTGCTGGTGCGCTGGTGGACACTGGTTTCCTGGAGCTATGCTGCCCACACTCCTTGGCATTGCTAGGCCCTGGGCAGAGCTGGCTCCTCGGAGGAGCTGGGGCTGGCACTCACCCTCTGTGGTGTCCTGGCACTGACTGAGCACATCAAACTTCAGCGCATCCTGGCAGCGAGCACGTCTGCGGGAGAGCAGACAGGGCTGTGCAGTGGCATCTGCCTCAGGCTGTGAGACCCCTCCACAGCACAGCGCTCAGGGAGAAGGTAAGAGCTCAGGGAAAAGGGGAGAGTGAGGGGTCAGGCAGGTAGAGTGGCACCAGTGATCTGAGCTAATGGATAAAGCTCCATGGCTAGTGACTTGCCTTTTGCTACTCCAAATGCAGGAGGTCAGTAGGGCGGGCACTCACCTCTTCTCAATGAGCAGATGAGGTGTACAGGTCTTGCTGTCCCAGGTGCAGTATGGATCCCTGGCTAGGCAGCAATCAGTGCAGGTTTGACCGTAGAGCTCACAGCGGTACAGGGAGAGCTGGAGCAGCCCATGGGTGCTGCTCACAAACAGCTCCTGCTGCTCAGGCAAGCAGGAAGGTGCAGTCAGTGCCTATGGCTGGAAACCAGGGCTAGCGGGAGAATGTTCCCTGTGCTGGGGTGGGGGTACTGGGAGACATGGGGATTGGGGAGCAGAGCCTGCCACCTTTCAGACAGCCCTGTCAGGAGCCCATTCCCTAAATGTGCAAGCCTTGGAGCTGAGGGATTCAGGCAGAGGGGCTGGGGGCAGCTGTCCTCTACGCCCTGTCCCTTGGTTGCTTCAGGAAGAACTAAGAGGGAGGACTCACCCGCTTCGGTGATAACTTCATGTCCAGGATGGGAGAAGGCACCTGAAGGGGAAGGAGAGGGTGCTGCAGCTCTTCTGGGTACCCCAGCCTGCCAGCAGGGATGAGTGGCACCCCAGGGTGGCAGAGTGCTGGGGCCCTGGTGTAGGTCTTTGTTCCCACCTCCACCAGTGCCATGCAAGCACCCTGGGTCGGCCTTGGTCAGTGTGGACAGCCCTACCTGGCAGCTACAATTTCAAACTTGGACTCAACCCTCCCGTTTTAGTAAGGGTTCTAATATGCCACCCTCACCCCCAGAAAATGTGCACACTGGGAGCGGGGAGATAGCTTTGCACCAGTCCCCCAGCTTCCCTCCATGCTAACAGCATCTCAAGCTAGTCAGAGCAGGTGGAAGCCGTTCACAGTGAGGAGAGGAGCCTCCCTGATAGAGGCCAGGAACTTCCCGCAGGAACTGCCAGGGAGGATGCCACTGAGGCAAGGGGAGACATCATGGTCCAGCCACCGTAGTCCAGCCCTGGCCTCCTGTACCTTGGTGACACTGATCTCCTCCAGGTTGATCACCTCGGTGCCACGGCTCACCCCGCCGGCCAGCCCCACCTTCAGGACTTTACCTTCATCTGTGAACACAGCAGAAGGAGCTCTCAGTGCTCGGCAACACTGGAGCTGACTGGACTACTGTGCCTTGCAAGCTGCCCTGCGGTGGCAGCATTTCCAGCACTGGGGTGCGTTCCCACCTACCTGTGCCGAGGAACAGCACGTCGTAATGCCGGTTCTCCGTCTCCAGCCGGTGCACCAGTAGCCGCCGCAACCGGTAGGGCACATTGACCCTCACCAGGACGGGCTGGCGGCCCTGCGGGTACACAGGCTCCCACATCAGCTGGTGGGTGCGCATGAAGCTGATCAGCTCGTCGGGGAAGTCTTTGGTGGACTGCAGGAGCGGGTCGTAGGTCTCGCTGGGGCACTGCATGGTAACATGGGGCGGGCGGCTGTGTTAGGGGCAGGCCAACCCATCCTGCTCTCACTACCTCCCGTGCTTCCCAGTCCCTTACCGTGCCGGGGCGGGGATAGGGGACGCGGCCCTTATATTCCACCCAGCGGTAGTCGAACCCTTCCTTATGTGCAAAAGGGCCGCTGAAGGCAGCTCTCACGGCAGCCATGGAGTAGACGCAGACGGCGGAACCGCTGAAGACACCGCTGTGGGGAAGGCACGGGGCCACTCAGTGTCCGGCTGCTCCGCGGGCACCAGGGGTCTGCATGCCCACATTCCTGAGCACACACAATCCCCCGTCAGCCCTGCAGTCGTGCACGGCACCGGAGGGTGACATGAATGCCTTCGGCACAGGCAGTACAGCCCGGGGGACCGCAGGGTGTGCCGATACCATACGTGGTGTTCTGTCAGATGGGCTGGAAACCAGCGGCAGGAGAAGCAGTGAAATGGCCCCTGCCCCTCTTTCTACCAGCCGGGTGATGGTCCTGCCCTTGTCCCCTGCTTTGGATCAGCACTGGAAGGGGCTGGCGGTCTGGACTGCCCCGAGCAGTGACAAGCCAGAGCCCTGCTCACCTGGAAACCGTGAAGAGACCAAAGACAAGGGGATTCTGGGGGTCCCGGGTGTGCAGGAGGAAAACATCCTCTGCAAAAGAGAAGGGTGGAGGTGAGAAGCCCAGGAGATGCAGACGAGCATCCTCAATGCCTTGCCCACCACCCTGGGATGTACTGGAAGGAGCAGTTGTGGTGGAACAATCTTGCTCCTGGCTGCAAAGATGGTTGTGCACTCACCAAGCTGATCGAAGTGAGTCTCCGTGCCCTGAGGGCCAGGAATGGAGCACACCAGACGAGCCTTGAGGAACGTGCTCCAGCGATTGATGAGACTGTGCTTCCCTCCAGCGTCGTTCTGCCAGGCACAAAGACCCAGCCTCAGTCTGGTCTGTCGCAGGCTCCTGACAGCTGCATGCTCCTCCATCCCCACAGCAGGACACCCCCAGTCCCAACCCCTCTGCTCTGTGGTGGGTGTGTGGTGACAATCCCATGCCTTTTGCTGCTCCCTGACTGAGGCGCCCTGTGACCCAAAGAAGATGAAAGCCCAGCTGGTGGAACACCTGGCCACAGCATGCAGGCATTTGATGACTGACCTTGCAGACCCGGGCCACCCTGGCATGGATGTGCCGCCTCTCCCACTGCCCAGCTTCCATGGCCATCTCACGAAAGAAGATGTAGACCTTGTCATCATGTGGATTGTAGGTATCAGGGATGGCGTAGGCACCGACGAATGCGGGCTCTGCAGGGGGAAGAAGTGCAATGGGGCCCTGCGCCCTGATCTGCTTCCATTGTATTGTCCTTGGGAGCCCTTGAGAGCAGTGTTAGGTGCTGAGGATATGCAGAGCGTCCCACGGCACTCAGGCCACAGAGTGTATGTTGGAGCATGGGTCCCACTAGAGGCTTCATCAGTGCTTCTCCCAAGACAGAAAGGGTCCAGATCACTGAGCTCTGTCTCAAGTGCTGGCCACAGCCTCTCCCCAGCAGATAGGAGAGACCCCCAAGCCTGTGGGTCCCCCCAGCTCCTACCATGTAGCCAGTGGTCCTGGTTCTGCTCTGTCCGGATGTAGCTCTGCTCAGTTCCATGGACCCAGGTCCGGAAGAAGGCAGCGCTGCTGCCCATGAAGTCACTGGAGGTGCCTGAATAGAGCTCCCCACCTGTGGGGTCAGAGGGAGTGTGAATGATTTGGGATGCAGTGAAGGAGGTACGCTGGCAGGATACCCTCGTGTCATTGAAGGCTCAGGGAGAGTGGAAGTGGCACAGCCTACCTGGGACCCTTCTCCAGACCCATGACCCAGTATGGTTTCTAGCTCCCAGTTTCACCAGCCTTTTTTCAGGGCTCCATCTGCACCCTGCACTCACCATTCTGTGCAGGAACCACAAGGGGTGAGCTGGCGCACGACTGGGCTCCATGAATTGGCTCCTCCCACTTGCACCAGCTCAGGCGCCAGCCCAGAATCACAGCCACACGCAGTAGGCATCACTGCCAGTGCCTCTCAGAACAGACCATTCCCAGCATTCCCACCTTCCTGCACCTCCTGTGCTCCCAGTTCCCTCTTACCAACAAGGAGTCCTGTGAAGGGTTCATGGGGGCTGTATGGGCACCGTCCTCGCCCTGATTCCAAGGAGTGGGTCACCAACTGCATGGGGGGAGCCCCGGGACCCTGCTAGAGCCAAAAGGGAGGTGTCAGCACAGCAGGAGGCTGGAAACCAGCTGGGCATGTGGAGAATGAAGCTGGTGTGTGCAGCTCTGCAGTAAGCAAGCCCCTTGAGAGGGCTGCCAGGACCCAGTCCTGTCCCCACGGGGCACCCTTGACATTGGGGCTCTCTTACCACCTTCTGCAGTGGGGACATTAAGTACTATACTACAACGGTGGTGAGACACTGGAATGGGAGTGGACACTTTGTCTTTGGAAGTGTGTAAGAACAGGATGGACAAGACTTTGTGAAACCTGGTCTAGTGGGAGGTGTCCCTGACAAGGGCAGTTGGGACTAGATTATCTTTAAGGCCCCTTCCAGCTCAAGACATTCTGTGATTCTATGGGATGTGGCTGGACAGGATGTTCCTCACCTTGCTTCTGGCTCCCAGCTGGATGAAGGCACAGACAGGCTGGTAGGAGCCAGTCCCACAGGCAAACACATGGCTCCTGTTGAAGGGCTGGAGGAGGCGAATGAAGTTGGCACACTCCGTCTGCTCAAGGGGTGATGTTTGTTAGTGGGCTGAGCCTGGGTCTAAGAACTCACTCCCAGCCCAATGGTATGTATGGTTGGGATGTGGGAGCCCAGACAGATCCTCCTCTGACAGCCAGTAAGCTGAGCTTAATGCTGTCTGACTCAGTACCCTGATCTCAGACAGACCCCAAGGCTCCCTTTTGGGGTGCTGTGAGTGTTGAATACCCATGGCAAATCCCAAAAGGCTGCCATCTGGGGGCTACCAGCCCTGCTTACCTCCAGATTCTTCCCCGCTAGCTGGCAGTGCTCCACCTGCTCCCTGGAGGCTGGCCAGAAAATCTGCAACACAGAGACCCCTCCCATGCAGCCCCTGCTTCCATTCACACTCCTGGGTCAGCTGGCTCTTGCAGGCACTGGTGGGAACAGGGTTTGGCCAGAAGGCACTGCCAGACTCAGGCACGTGATGAGGACATGAGACTGCTCTGCAATGGGTCTGACACCCCCTGGATTCCCCAGGGTCTGACCGAGTTCAGTAGGCATCCTGCCGAATAGGCTGAGAGCAAATCTGGCATGGGGACAGAGCCTGGGTGGGCCACGGCACGCCCAGTCGATGGGCAGGCTGTTCTGGATCCCGGCCCATGGGAACGCCAGGCTGCAGTGCCTTAATGGGCTTTCCTTTTGTTGGGCTCCCGCTGCTCACCCTGCCAGCAGGATGTCTTGGGATGACATTAGTGGACTCCTTGCTGGGATTCTTGCAACTTTTGCAGCAGCAGAGACTAGGTGTGATAACAGGCTCTGGGTGCTACCCTTCCACTTGTGCCTGGGGTCCACCCAGGTCCCCTCTCCTAGTCAAACCACCCTGTCCCTCCCTGGTGTTGGCCTGTCTCAGCAGGGCTCAACACTGCCAGGGATGGGTTGACTCCACTGATTGAGACATCCTGGTGTAAATGTGTCCCCAGTGGTGTCAGAGCCCAGCTCAAGCACATCCACCTCCACACCCCAGCACTGGAACAAGGAGCGGCTCCCAGGGCGGAAGAGACCAGCCTGGCTAGGGTCATGCTCACACCCTCCTCCCAGCACTGACCTTCTCAGGCTCTCTGCTGGGATGGTTCAAATGGAGCAGGAAGACATGGTTTTTTGCTCCCACCATCAGCCAGGCCCTATCTTCATCTACCAAGACAGCCTGGAAATCCATCCTGTCCCCTGAGGCGAGCAACAGGCGAGAGCTGTTTGATTTCAGCAGATCTGAGGAGCACAAGATGGGAGAAAGAGAAGCCCGTCCATGAGAAACACACAACAAGCAGCCAGAGGCCACATACTCCCCCTCTCTGGGACACCTCCGGCCACTAGCCCCTGCCCCAAGGGAACTCAAGTTTCCTGCTACTGCTTTAGTAGCAAACCACCACCCCTGGTGCCCCAAAGCTCATCATGCAGCCTTCTGGAGGAAATATTGACTCATCGAAACAAAGAGGAAAACTACACTGACCTTGCCCTGGACTGGGCTTTGCAGGGTCCAGGGCAGGAGAGCAGTACAACCCAAGGACTCCAGGTTGCTCAACTTCCAGCCTTTCAGAGCAGCTCCTGAAGCCCTAAACACTCTATGCTACAAAATCATGGGGAAAGGGCTGAGAACTGAAGAGACACTTTTCCTTGGACTTCATACCAGGGAGTGTTTCCATAGAAAAGATTCAGGCTATCTGCTGAGGCAAAGTGTCCCTCCAAGGAGAGCCTGTACAGAGACACAGCTGCTACAGCCCAATCTGGACTCCTCTCTCCTCTGCTAACCTCCAAGTCTGTGAAATGTCTGCTGACTGTTGGTCTTACCCCATGCACAGGATGGGCGCATAGCCAGACAGATGGAAGGTCTGGCCCTGGCCTAAGGAGCTTGGAAGAGAAGTTCTCAGCTGCATCCTAGGTGCCACCTGACCCTGCAGCTATAACCCCATATTTCACAGTCATAGAATCATAGACTGGTTTGGGTTGGAGGGGACCTTTAAAGGTCACCTAGCCCAACCCCCCTGCAAATGCAGAAACATTTTCAAGCAGATCACGTTGCTCAGAGCTCTTGCTACATCCTGAAACAGTCTAAACACAGCACTAGACTGGCTCAGGAAAACAAATTTTATAGCACCCCTTGGACACTGGTGGAGAGAAGGGGGAACATGTGTCATAGACCCATCGTGTTCCACGGGGAGTAGAGATGGGGCATCAGGAAAGGCTCTGCTCTTTTGGCAGAAGCTTCTCTTGCACAGATGCCTTGTGGTGGCCAGCATGGCCCCTTCAGCACAGTTATGGCCATGTGAGTGTGCAAGAGGGACAATAAGCTCTTGTGTTCTGCTTAACCCGTCCTGAAACAGCATCCCAGGGGCCTACATCTGTTCTTGATGTGCAGTGGCAGGTTTTGGGGCTGGCTGCTGGGCTGAGCATCCCACGGGATACAGGATCACAGCAGCTGCCACCCCATCCAGTGCCTGCTCCCAGGGATCAAGGCAGGGGAGACCAGCACTGAGGCAAGCCCTAGAGTTTCCAGAAATCAAGGCACATTGCTTTGATCTTCTACAGTGGTGGTATATGGCTAGGGACAGCGTGAAGCCTGGCTGGGCTGTCACAGCTGTGCTTGGCTGTGGCCCTGTGCAGGGAAAGGTGAGGAAACAGGGCCATGGGAAGGGGAGATGGGGATGGACTGCTGCTGGATGGAGGACTGGAGGAAGGTGGAGTGCAGCTGGAAACCTGAGGTGATCTGCAAGATCCAAGCTGAGAAATTGCCCCAAATCGCGTGGATTGAAGCAGTATGTCAGAAACTGAGGGAGGGAAGCAGTCAGAAGGAGCTGGTGCTGGCCAGCGGTGGATGTGCAGCTGCGGGCACAGGTGGGGTGTACGTGGGCAGGGGCATGGCTCCCCTCAAAGGGGACCTGCAGACCCAGGAGGTTGTGTCTCTCTTCCTTCCACTCTCTTTCCAGGGCAGAAGGGAATCTGGGCCAGTGCCTGCAAGCTGGAAATGGCACTGACGTCGCTCATCCCGGCAGGAGAATGACCTGCTGGGCCACAGGCAGCAGGCAGGGTCCCTTCCCGGATCCATGCCAGGCTCACTCACAGCTAGCATTTCCTTCTCCCCTTCCTCCCGGGGACAGAGCTCCGTGGGAGCTCTGGCTACCGTGGGATGAAAATAGTCCTCTGCCAGGAGCAGCTCCCAGCTGTGTCAGGGAGATCCTGGCCTCCTCCTGCTCTTGAGGCACTTGCATAATGCTCCACTTCATCCCCATTACCCTTCAGTGCCCAAGGGCTCTCACCTGGATACCCTGGATATGAGGGAGCAGATTTCCAAGCCATTTCCCACCATCTGAAAGGGATTAACAACTGAATACCTGTCCTTGCCTGACAGCCATTATCACTGCTGAGTTCCCAGTGGGTTGCTGTGCATCACCCACCCTCCTGTATCTTCCATTGCTCTTGGGACCTGCCCAATCCAGTGGGACGTATCAGGCTGGACACTGGAAATCTGAGCTGCGGCAGGAGAGAAGGTCCAAAGTTCACCCAGTAAGTATATGGGTGTTACTAAGCAGAGTGGAGACAAGGGAATATTACTTGTTGGTCACCCTCTGACCTGCCCTCACCCTGTACTTGAGGACAAGATCAGGCAGGATGATGGTGGATCCTTCTCTGGGGCTGTGACAGTATGTAGGAGGACCCAGGAAGGACTCACTGCACTGTACTTGCACCATGAGACCTCTGGCAGGGTTAATGACCATGAGTGTCTAAGCCTGACTTGCCACAGTTCAGTCCCTCACCAAGGGGACATTGAATGCTGTGGACCCAGACCCTGTAGGTAGGAAGCTGCAGCTCACAAAACAGCCTGTTTCCCCCCCATTCCAGATGTATGCACATGGCATTGGATCCAAACCCGGGTCTTGGAGGCAGTGCCTGCAGGTTGGCTAATCTGCTGGGTGAGCCCAGGGAAACATCCTCTCCTTTGTGTGTTCATTATCTCTCAAGGCCACGGTGTTTTCTTCATTGTCAGGACCATTGTAAGCATCTTGTCTCATTCATCACCTCTGCTTGCCCCTTAGCTACATCATCCTCAGTGCAGGGTGACCCTGGGCTTCCTGGGGTCACAGCCCGGCTGCGCAGAGGGCTGTCTTCCCTTCCTCCAGCAGAGCACACTAAGGAGGAGATCCCTGCAGTTCAGGGGAAGCTTGATGTTCAGTCAGGCTCCGGCTCCCCGCAGCTGTTGGCTGATAAGGGATGTGCCAGTGCAGCTTTTGATGCCGATAGCCAGAGAGCCACCAGCTTCCTGCCTAGTCCTGCACGTGCTGCCTGGCGATGGCTTCTGGGTCCTGCCTGGCTGGGCTGGCTGCAGATCAAAGGCTGGCAGGAGATCTATTTGCCAACTCCTAGCCGCGCTACCCTGGGTCCTTTCAGAGCAGGGAGCTGCGAGGCTGCCGTGGTTTCACCGCGCGGCTGCACTGCGCTGTGGCAGCAGAAGGCAGCGCGGCTCAGCTGCGGGCAGCATGAGGCTGGCCTGGCCTGACTCAGCTCATCCGGAGGCTGCCTCTGGCACAGGCATCACCCCCGCCGTGCCATCATAAACCCGGCTGGCAGCCGCTGCTGTTGTTCCTGGCTCTGTGTCCCGTGCCCCATCCTTCCTTTGCTCCCTCAGCCTTCGGTGCTGTCATTTCCTCCTCCCAAGCCTGTTTGCGTCTTCTGCCCCCGCCCCACCGAGGCTCTGCTTGCCTCCCCCATGCTGGGATCTGAGGGCAGTGCTGATCTCATACATGGACTCTCAAAAGCCTCCTTTTATTTTATTTTTTTTTTCCTAGGGTTTTTTAAACCTAAACTTCTCAAGGCATTGTGTCCTTGAACCTGCCCCGCGCTGTCCATGAGTCACATCCCCTGCCATTGTTCACGCTGTCCTTGAGCCCTCCTGATGCTGGGAGCTTCCTTTTCTGCCTCTGCCCAAAGCTTGAAGGCTTTTGACATGTCTGGCCCCAGCACACTGTAGGGCTTTGAAGTCAGCAGTCCCTCTGTGTTCCTGCTGCCCCAGCCCTGCTCAGGCTCCAAGGAAAGGCAGACCCTTCAGAATCTTTCTGAGATGAGCTGGGCCCTATTAGCAGGGCAATCTTCCCACAGGGATATCTTGCACCCTCCAGCCACAAGCTGGGGGCGTCTTTCATTTTGCTGGTTGTCCCCACCTACAGAGAAGCTGCTCAGGGTAGTGGAGCAGGCCAAGAGGATGGCCTCAGAGGTTTGACTGTGATACCCATGGAAAACTGTGCTGCTACATCACCAGTGTGGAGGAGAGTTGTCTGGGCCCTGCCAACTGTCATGGCCAGAGCAGCACTGGGGATATGCTGAGCTACCCAAGCTGCCAACTTGCTCATTTTCACACAGCAGAAGCTGAAAGCAAGTAAATTGGCCAAGTCCATGCTACAGGTCCATGGCAGGGTGACCAGCTGCCAGGCAAACAGGATTCTACTCTTAACTGCTCAGGTCATTGCTCTGCAAAGATGCTTTCCCTAGAAGCTCCCTTTTTGCCCTTCTCTGCTGGGCTGCATCCTGTGGTACCTGTCAGTCTGCTCTTGGTGCATCTTCAGTTCACCAAGAGCAGGTCCCACTTTGCATCAGGTGCAAGAGGAGCAAACTGAAGAAATCCTAAACTAAACAGACAAGACAGATGCACGGTCAAAAGGAAATGATCTGCTGGTGGGAGACAGCAGAAGGGGCCAGCAGCGATGCCTGGGGCACAGTGTCCCCATTGTTTTGTGACCATAAAGACAGAATGTTAACCTGGGACTAACCAAGCCAGCTCCAGCCCAGGACACCCCACAGGATGCCCAGAGTGAATCTGAGCAGAAGAGGACAGCCCTTCTGGACCCAGTGTTGCACTGGACAAGGGCATGGTGTTCCCTGCTCAGCCCTTTTCTCTGATGCCAGCAGCACTGGTGCAGCGTGTACAGGAGCTGTGCTTGGAGTTGCATCTGTAAAGCATCCCCAGAACCAAACACGTGGAGATGTTACAGCCACAACTCTGGGGCTACTGCTTGCCTCCCTGGAGCTCTGGCCTTCACTCCCTGTCTGTAGGACACTCTCCCAGCCCTCCCAAGCAAGGTGGACATCCCAGAGAAACCCACCCTTACCTTTGTAGGCGAGACGAAGGCGGGGGGTATGCTGCTTCCATGCCTTGACGTTGCCCGGCTGGTGGAGGAGGAGGCAGAGCAAAAGCGCAGCAAGGGGCATCCTGGCACTAAGCAGTGAGGAGCTTCACCTCACAGTACCATGGTCCAGAGATGAGTTGCCACTTCCACTGCAGCTGCAAGCAGAAAATGGAGGAGGCTGCACTATGGTGGGCTGTGTGTGGGTTGGCATCCCAGGCCCCCCAGCTCAAGAGATGGTGAGTGACAACTCATCCTCCAGAAGACTTCAGGCCAACTAAGAGCAAGTGGCCAGCTGCTCGCACACCCCCAGCACTGCAAAATGATCCGGGGCTGCTGGGTAGACTGCTGCAAGGGGAGGTCACATCACAGTGAGCTCAGCACGCTGAGCTGGCAAGGGGACTCTGGCGACCCTGCAGCACCCACCACAAGTGCCTCACTTGTGATTATCTGGGCAGACCACCTGCAAGCTGCCAGGGATCCTGGGCCCACCAATCCCTGAGGAATCTGGTCTTGGAGACAGGTAGAGTTTGTCTTGAGCTTGTGAAGCTCATGGTGCCCACACTGGCTGAGCTGAGGTGGAAGCATGAGCCCAAGGCTGCAGTTGTCTTGCTGGCTAGGCTGTCCTCACAGCCTTAGCACTCTGTGATGGTTCTGGTACAGTGAGGAGGATGTCTGAACAGAGTCATGGAATTATATAATGCTTTGGGTCAGATGAGATCTTCAAGATCCTCTAGTCCCAACCCCTTACCATGATTTGCCCACCTTCCATTAGACTGGTTTGTTCAAATCCCCATCCAATATCTTCATTGCCATGAACCATGCTGATCCCTGCTGAAACACTGCACCCTTCACCTCTGGAAGCTGGCAGAACAGCTGGTACTCACAGGCCCAGTTTGAGTACTGAGAAAGGCAGCTGTGACTGGAAAATGTACATCAGATGCCACCTGGAAGCTCCAGTGTATTTCCTGTCCAGGGACTTCAGAAGAGCAGCTGTTACAGCCTGTCCAGGGGGCAAGTGTGGTGTGGTGCTGGTGCTCAGAGAACACAGATTTGAGCATTCTGGAGATGACTGCTGTGAGGGAAGAGGTTAGGAGTGCTTACAAAGTGGTACACCCTTCACCAGGTTCTCACTTCTTGAGTATCCTCTACTGAATATCTGCTCAGACCCCAGTGCTTGTTAAGTGCCTGGTGAAGAATCCCTAATACTCATCTCATCTTGGGATTAAATCTTGTCCTTCTTACTCAAGTGGAAATGAATGTTTTGGAGCACTGTTCATAAAAAAAAAAAAACCACAAACCCACTTCTGTGACCCCTTCAACATGAGCTGTGGCCATGTGCCCACATGGTGCATCTCTCTGGCCGTTTGCTCTGCAAATTGCCTGCTCACTGCAGAGCTCTCAGAGGCCACCGGCATCCTTTGGCTGCAGGATGCTGCAGGCTGGAAGTACTCTCGCATTCACTCCCCCTCCAAGTCCTACAGGGTTTCATAGCCTTATTTGCTGGCTCACACCCCTCTCATGGGGAGCAGGGCTGCCCTGAGAGTCCTCAGCAATTCCTTCAGGCAACTGAGATGCTTTTTCCTGCTTGTAAATGTCCTGGTCCCTAAATGGCAGTTCTGACTAACTCCCCCTCCCTCTTGCTGCAGATGAAGTTCTTCCAGTCCCACGGCTGAGAGATCTGAAATGAGCTTTTTGGCTCATTCCTGAACAGATGCTCCTGGCCAGTGGTATCTGGCATCTGGTGAAGGGCTATCAGAAGGATGGGGTAGTCAAGTCTTCCCAACAGCTTTGGGCTCTGACTTCCTCAAGAAGGAGCACTCAGCTCTGCTTTGGGAGGAAGCTCTAGGCTTGTGGATTTGGAGTTTCTCTCCTCCCAGCAGTTGATGGCTGGCTGGGCAGCAGCCTCTTGGCAAAGCTTCTCTTCAACCTGTTCTGTGCCCTGGCTGCTGCCTTGCTCTAGCTCTGGCCTGCACAACCTGCTGTCCCCCAGAGCCTTCACCCACCCTAGGAGACCTGGTACCACCCTGGGACCTGGATGTGACTTTGGCATAGTGGCTGTGTTGCTCTCTGTCCTCTTCAGTCAGCGGCTGTTTTCTCAGCCCATCTACTGCTTTTCTTGGCAGATTTTTCAGCAGGTCAGCCCCTGCCTGGGGAAAACAAAACCCACAAAAGCCAAGGGTTTAGCTGTTTGTGAAGTGCCTGTTGCTTGACCCACAAATTACAGAGAGCAGGAGTTCCAGGCTGGAATCCACCAGCCAATCTGGGGAGCAGCTAATAGTACTACCTTTGTTCTCCTCACAGTAGGCAGAGATACAGAGTGGTTTTCCTATTCCAGAAATGCTCCAGCAATTTCAGCTCTTCCCTGTACTCAGCTGTGTGCTGTGGAGTTCTCCAGACCTGTCCTGCTGATCTGTAGCTATGCTCTAAGCAAGTACTGCTAACACAGGGGTCGGAGTAACGGGGTGCCTGAGATTTGACAGGGATTTTTATTGTCTTTGCCAACATGGATTTGGTTGCTGAGAGACTTGGGAAAATGCTGGCTTCTAATTGTGGCTTTCTATAAACGGAGCAAGACCTGTGCTAGACTTAGGTTTGGGATAAGCCACCCCTGGGAGGAACTTCTCATGCCCTGGAGCTCTGGAGGATGCCACAGTGGGCTGGGATTCTTTGGATGGCAGGCAAGGCACCATGGCTTTGGGGATGTTCCACATGCCTGGGGTGGGAGACAGGGCAGCAGGACAGGTGTGCACACTCCCATCTATATATATATTATACCAGCACTTGGTCTCCTTGGCCTGGGGGTGTAAAAGGCAGGTTTGATGGTGGCAGGAGCTACAGCCACAGGAGGAGTCCAGAGCCCTGAAGGAGCTGGGTGCAGGTTCACAGAAGGTGAGTGGTTCAAAGTGGACAAGAAAAACTGTTGGAGGGTACCTCCCAGTAAGAATGGTTTCTCCTCTATGTCACTCTTTTGCCAAGACTTCAGTGGTCCCCCCCTCACCATGGCCAGGCAGCAGGACAGGACTCAACTCCCGACACACTGATAAGACCCCAGCAGCATCTCCCAGTCTGGCTGTGCCCACAACCCCTGGCATGGGGAGATCCCTCTCTGTGCTGGTCAGAGCAGTGAGGTATTGGGGAAACACGTGGCAGGGTCACGTCCCCTGCCTGTAAACCTCTGCCTCAATCTGCCTTGAGGTGAAGAGCTCAGCAGCAGTGAAGTTTACACTGCAAGGGGGAGCACGGGTGTCTAGTGGATGGAAACAAGCTGTGGATGATGAATCTAGGGTTAAATTAAACACTCCCGACAGCTTTAAATAATCAACTGTCCTGAGCTGCAACTATTTCTATCTCAGTTTGGAGAGGGAAGCGCCTGGTGAGGGCAGGCTGCTGAGAAAAGGGATGTCTAGGGGTGAAGATTTCATCCTCCAGGCACCATGGGATCTAGGGTGGGATGTGGGTGGTGGCAGCCCTGTTTTGGAGGCCTGGCAGTCACTAGGAGTGTCTTGGTGTAGGTGGCACAAATGGTGACACCATGGCACACCACGACACTGGTACTGTGTGCCAGCAGTCCAGCAATGCCCTGGTTCTAGCGGTCAAGTGCCCAAGTGCTTTCCCGACCCTGCCCTTCCATCAGTTACCTGCAGCAGCCCAACAGGTTTAGGGCTCTGGGCTGTCATGTACAGGCACCATTTCACGGAATGGGGTTGAATTTTTCCTTTGAAAACAAAGCGCCTTGGAGAGTCTTGCTGGAGACAGAACAGCACAGGGAAAAAGACAACCCCGTCCCGTCTGGGACGCGGAGCACTGAAGGGAACTGTTTACCCCAAGCACCCATTTCCTCCTGGCGATGCCTGCTGGATGCGATGCCCTGAGCAGTGTGGAGCAGCCTCGGCTTCCGAGGGGGAAGGGCTCCAGCAGTGGATTTATCTGGGTATGCATCACCTCTCGAGAGGGAAGAGCTGCGGAACTCGAGCTCTGCAGCCACGCTGCGGCACTAAGAGCAACCCCCGCACTGCCACCCTGCCCAGGAAAGCCCAACATGTGCTTCAGTGGCTTCACAGGCCCGATTGTGTCCCAGCTAATCCCCTCACGCCGTTTGCAACCTAGCGCCTTCTTCAGTTACACCATGGGGCTGGCCAGACTGTCGGCAGGGTGAAACGTTGGCCCCTGACAGCTGGGGGACCTCAAAGAGGGTGGGGTGGGGAGAGAGGGGCTGCACCCCATGTCAGCATTCAGCCACAGTGACCTTCCCTGAGGGTGTGTGAAAGCACTGTGCCAGAGCCCAGGTGGGAGAGAGGAGAGTGACCCCCTCCATGGGGCTGGTGCTGTCCAAAGCTCCTGAGATCTCTCCATGGGTCTGGTGCCACCCAACACTCCCCAGCAGTCAAGCCCTAACTCCCAGACCCAAGCCTCATGTTCTTGAAGCTGTCCTGCTTCCCCACACAGAAGTCCTGGGTGTGGGTGGTCTCTTCTCTAGCTTAGGGGGCAGGGAGGTCATGTGTCTCTCTTTGCACCCCTGCCTGTGGCTGACCCTCTTTCCGAGGTGCTGCTTGCCCCCTTCTTTCCTTCACAGGCACAGAATCCCTCCCTGCTTAGCCCCGGGTTTTGGTCGCTCCTCTCCAGCCCACTCAGGATGATGGATGCCCCAACAGCTGCAAGGAGAGGCAGCTGTCGTCCTTCTCCAACCAGGACGACAAAACCACTAGGGTCAGCTCTCAGCTCCCCCCCTGCTTTCCTCCAGAGCTGTCTGGCCAGGGTGACGTGATGCTCTTGCACCATGACACAAATTGGGAGCACAAAAGCCGGTGCCAGAGCTTGGGTGCCGGCAGGGCACCACGTGTGCCCTGCAAAATGTCAGGAAGAGCAGGGTTTCAGCAAATCCCTAACACAGGTCATGCATGCCCACTGCCCACACAGACCCCTGAAGATCAAGAGAGGGTCAGACTTCAGAGAGTTTGAAAGGAATTGTTCAACAGCACAGTGGGGCTGAGGCTGCTCAAGCTTTGCCCATGTTCCTCTGCCATCACTCAGCCAGGCTGGTCAGCAGGTTCTCTACCAACCAGGACATCTCCAGACAGCTTCCTACACTCCCACCTCCAGAGATTAAAGCCCACAATCACAATTAACCCCAGATCACTGTTCTCTACCACCCACTGCTGCTGAAGTGTGCCAGGCACCCTGAGTGAGGAGGAATGATCCCAGCTGCTGCTGGCACACCACAGCCTTTGGCACATCACTCCTGCCAGGCAAGGGGGCTCTTTGCTCATAGGTGATAATGGGGGTGGGGCAGGGAGTGCTTTGTCCTCTTTTTCACATCTCATATTCCTGGTCTGTTGTGCCTGGGATGTCACATTACTCACATGCCAGTTGTGCCAACACACACACAGAGACCTTAAGCTCTGCAGTTGGTTTTCCCCCTGCCTTGTCCCATGGACAACGTGGTGTCCATCCTGGGCTGTGAACCCCCATTAGCACCACCCTGGACCCAGCAGAGCCCACCTACCTCTGCCTTCTCTGTAGACAGGAGGTTGCTTGCTGCTGGGGGGGCTCAGTAGGTGGGAGCCAGGCTCAGGTCCTGATCCTTGTTGGGGGTAAACCTTTATGTTTGGAAGGAATACAGCTTCTCTTCTAACAGTGCTTGGCTCCCTGAAGGTTAAGACATTCTCTGGTTGGGTCTTCACCCTTTGAAATGGAGAATTAGCAAGCCTGAGGCTGGCCAGGATATTAATAACTGTTTATGAAGGGATAATGAGCTGGTTTCACTTAATGTCCTGCTAATCCCTTTCTCAGGGGGCTGCTGGCTCAGCCTCTACCTTTCCCTGGCTACCAAGAGAGATGTAAAGCCTGCTTTGGTTTGGCTCTCGAGGTTTGGGCTGGGAAGGTGGCCCAGCAGAGGGGCTTGTTTCACTGTGTGGTAATGGGAACCACGATGGGCATGGTGATTAGCCTGTGCTTTCAGGCAGCAGGCCCTTCAGGGCTTGCTGCTTGAGCTAGATAGAAGCAGGAGCAGTGGGCATTACTCAGTCTGCACTGAGTCACCTCAAGGGTATCCAGCACCAGAGAGGTTGTAAGTCTAATGAATGTCCAGAGAAAGCTGGATGGAGATACAGCACAATTGCGCCTCTCAGATCTCCTCTCACCGAAAATGCTTTCAGGGTACCAGCAGCTTCCAGTGCCACCACCACTGAGCCTGGGCAAATACAGCTCATGGATGGCCTCAGCCAGCCAGGTACACCTGGGACTCAGAGCATCCCCCCAGTCTCCTTCCTTGCCCTACCAGGAGCATCATACTACCCTACCTCTGCTCTCAGTCATCTGCTGCATGTGTCCCACAGAGCACTGCTAAGTTCCTGCACTTAAGCCCCAGATCAGGCTGGGGGATGCTGCCCAAGCCAGGGCTCCGAGAAGGGGCAAACCACATCAAGATGGCCGCTGGCAGTGGGGCAGAGGCAAATTGAGAGGATGAAGTCTGGGCTCCTCCCAGACACAAAGGAGTGTGAGGGAGGTGAGAGAGGCACAGAGCAATTGTGTTTCATGCTGGGCAGCAGCCATACAGCTCATCTCAACCAACCAGAACTGACTCCAGTTTAATGCGATGCACTGAACTCTGGGTCAGCTTGGCATGTTGAATCCCCGAGCTTCCTCCTCATGCAGTTGAAAAGCTTAACATTCTTTCAGGTTTGGGAAGGAGTTTACTGCCCTCTGACCTCATGTTAGAGAAAAAGTACCCAAATTAGGTAGCGAAACATCTCTGCATTGCCCACTCCACTGCCAGGTCAGCTCCCCAAAGCCTCTGGGGTCCCCTGAGCCAGCACCACATTCCTCAGAGCCATTTATACCATGATGTCATCCGATGGCTGAAACCCACCCTTGTCACCTGTCCACCACATGGCCTGACATTCCATACAGCCCTAGGGAGGCTCAGGGAGCTCTGCCCTGATCATAGAATCATAGAATGGTAAGGTTGGAAGGGACCTCAAGGATCATCTAGTTCCAACCCCCTGCCATAGGCAGGGACACCTCCCACTAGTACAGGTTACTCAAGGCCTCATCCAATCTGGCCTTGAACACATCCAGGGAGGGAGCAGCCACAACCTCCCTGGGCAACCTGTTCCAGTGCCTCACCACCCTTACTGTAAAGAACTTCCTCCTAACATCTAGTCTAAATCTCCCCTCTGCCAGTTTAAGCCCATTGCCCCTTGTCCTGTCATTGCAGGACCTTGTAAATAATCCTTCCCCAGCCTTCCTGTAGGCCCCCTTCAGATACTGGAAGGCTACTATCAGGTCCCCTCGAAGCCTTCTCTTCTCCAGGCTGAAGAGCCCCAACTCCCTCAGCCTGTCCTCATAGGATCAGGAGCTTCTTTCTGGGCTTCAGAATTTCCAGCCTGGGTTTGGGTGAATCATTCACATACTAAAACCTGGCAGGGGCTCCAGGGCCAGGAGCCAGTAGGGACTGTAGCCAGGGACAGGTTTGGGGGCGTGCCTTGCCCCATGCTGGCAGAAAATCTTCTGCTGAGGGGAGAGGGGATGAGTGACACCAAAGGTTTTCATAAAACTACAGCATCACTTGGGTTAGAAAAGATCTTGAAGATGATTGACTCCAACTGTTAGCACTGCCAAGTCACCACTAAACCATGTTCCTCAGCGCCACATCACACTTCTTTTAAATACCTCCAAGGCAGGTGGCTCCACCACTTCTCTGAGCAGCCTGCTTCAGGGCTTGATGACCCTTTCAGGGTCCTATTATCCAACCTAAACCTCCCCTGGCACAACTTGAAGCTATTTCCTCTTGTTCTATTGCTTGTTACTTGGGAGAAGAGATCAGCCCCTACTTGGTTCTAACCTCTTTTCAGGTAGTTGAGAGAATGAGGTCTCCACCTCCCTCTCGCCAGGCTGAACAAACCCCAGTTCCCTCAGCCACTTCTCACAAGACTTGTGCTCTAGACCCTTCACCCGCTCAGGGATGCTCAGCACCTCTCTGGAACCTGTTGGCTCGGCTGCATTTCCCCAGCGACAATGCCAGGGCCATTCCAGGCGGGATCTGGAGCGCGGGCTGCAAGCACCTGCTCCCTGCTCACTGACCCAGCTCGTCCGCTTCACCATCGCCAGCCACACGGCTGCCGGTCGCGCTCCCAGGGCCTCTCGCTGTCCCAGCAGCAGACACCCACCTCCCCCAACACTCGGAAGCTGGGCAGTGTTTTCTTTTCATCACCGGGAGCCCTGCTCTCTGCTCTCCAGCTAATTGGAACAGGCTGGGCAGGCGTGGGGGCTTCGCCGGGGAAAGTATTTTAATGAAGACGGAGGTGCCTCCACTGTTATCTGCTTCTTTGTAGAGCCTCTTGGCTGGGCTCCTGGCAATTATGGCTTGGTCTGGGAGGGAGCTCGCACAGCTCGGACCCCTGCAAATCACCACGCTCCGGCAGCCTCCACAGTAGGCTGCCCTTTGCTCTGGTTGCGGGATGCCAGGGCCAGCGGACGCAGCTTTGCCTGACTGTGAGCTCCCCAGAGCTGAACAACCTCGTAGTAGCCCCTCCAGCAGCTCTGCTTTGGCAAAGGGCGGTGTCTGGAGCAACGAGTACTGTAGCTGGCCCATCTGCAGCCTCTATGCAGGGTATTTCCAAAGATCAGTGACCGGCAGAGACACTGTATGGACGCCAGGCCACTCACCCCAGCTGGTTGCTCATACTTTCTTCCCCAGGAGACACAAGGTCAGCTCCAGGCTGAGCTGAAGATGAAGGCACATCTGTCAGGGATTGGGGCAGGTCAATACTATCGGCTGCTGTAGGTTTTGTGAGAGGGCACCCAGGGTGACTTCTAGCAGGAGCAGTGTGCTCTAACCAGAGAGCTCCCCTTGCTGCAGCCACTTAACTGCCCGAAAAAAGCAGAGATAACCCAGCCCAGCGGATGGTCACCTCCTCATAGTACAAATCCCTATGCCAGGGTCTTCAGCTGGCGAGCACAGCTCAGAAGCAGCCATTACCACAGAGGCACTGCTCCCAGGACACATCCTTTCTGTCCAAACCCTATTTCACCTGAAAGCCTCTCAGTCATAGAATCAGAGAATGGTGGGGTTTGGAAAGGACTTCAGGAGATCTAGTCCAACCTCACCTGCTAAAGCAGGGTCACCACAGGAGGTGGCCCAGGATCATGATGTCCAGGTGAGTTTGGAATCTCTCTAGAGAAAGAGACTCCACAGTCTCTCTGGGTAGCCTGCTCCAGGGCTCCAGCACCCTCACAGCAAAGAAGTTTTTCCTTGTGTTCAGATGAAACCTCCTTTGTTCCAATTTGTGCCTGTTGCCCTTTGTCCTATCACTGGGCAGCACTGAAAAGTATCTGGCCCCATCTTCTTGCCCCTTACCCTTTAGCTGTTGAGTAGCATTGACAAAATCCTCTCTTAGTCTGCTTCACTCCAGGCTAAACAGCCCAAGGTCTCTCAGCCCCTCCTCATAGGAGAGGCATTCAGTATCTTCATGCACAGCATCCAGCTGTGAAAGATGGTCTCCCATTATTCCAAAGGCAGACATGGCTCAGATGGGCTAAGTGATCTGTTCACTGCCAAACCAGAACCATAGTAGGGCAAGGACTGACCTCAAGTGTCACATCTTCTTCCAAACATTCGTTTATTCTCCTACAGCTCCTCACTAAGCCTGACTGCACCACTGCCCCTGCAGAAGTGAGCATGTAGCTTCAGTGCGTGGTAGCAGAGCTGTCACCACCTGCCTGCGTGGGAGCATGGACTGTGGGAAGACCAGCTCTTCACTAAGTGGGCAAGGAGCAGATTGAAACTGAAAGCTTGACTGAGTTTTTCAACACTGCAAAGTGCTCAGGCCAGTTTAGGTGACATCAATGGTCTCCTCCTGGAGAATGGGGAAATAATCCTGATTTCATTGGTGGGAGAAGCAGAACAGTTCCTGCACACAATAAGTGGCAGCTTGCCAGCATGCGAGACCAGAACAATGACCCTGCATGGCCAAGTGCTTGTGGATGGCATTGTTCTAGGGAAACCACATCCTGGGCAGGCTCCCAGGTCAGATGGGGCTGACGCTGGCCACAATTGCTCTCCAGATCTTTCCATGCCACTGGTGGAGCTGGGCTGTGCTGGCCCAGAGCACACATGTTGCACGGTTGCAGTTACAGAGGAGCCTGGGTGAGACAAGGGGCACATGGGGTCACTCAGCAGGGACACAGAAGAGCCCAGATCTACTGCCTGCATCAGCAGATAGCAAAGGCTTACCTCTGCCAGAAATAGGGAATACTTCCTCCTGGGTACCACAAAATCAATGTCATTCCTTCATATCTGGCTACCAGCAGATGCTGGAGTTTTATGGCTGGGATTTGGGATAATGATGTCATTAGGGAGCCCAGCTCTGCAACCTTCCGTTGGCCATTTTGCCACCCCATGCTTCAGTTTTCCAAACAAATGGAGTTGGAGAAGGTACAGCAGCCTTCTGTGAGCAGGGTAGAAGTGAGAAGTAGGTGGGGAGGTGACGAGTGGTTCACAGGGAACAGAAGACCAAAGCTGGAGACTCAGTCCCAAACACATCACCTCTCCTGCTGCAACCTGTCCTCCTCAGCATTTCCCTGACACACCAAGGAAAGTGGAGCAGATCCCCCCCAGAATAAACTTCTGCTCAGAGGAGGGCTGCTCAAAGAGGGGAGGTAAGACTGGATATGCCCACCCATTTACAGTCACACTGGCCTTGGAGGCACTTAGGAATGACTGATCTCTGCCTGCTCTCCACACCAGGTTTGCAACTGCACAAGTGAGTGTCTTCAAATATCTCATTACCCCCTGCTCCTGGAGCTGTGTCTTGTTGTAATCCCTGCTGGAGTGGGGATAGACCAAACTTGGAGGAAGAGGCAGCTCAGGGAGTCCAGGAGCCAAAGTTTACAATAAATCTTTATCCTCATTGTAAACGGCCCCTGAGAGGGTGTCACCCGAGCACAGCAGAGAGCGAGGCAGCCAGGAACCCTCACTGGTGATAACATTTGCCAGCCCCACTGACCCAAGGACTTGGCAAAGAGTGTGGTTAGCAGCCAGTCCTGCTGAGGACCCTGGCCTTGGCTCCTGCTTGAGCTGGGTGCTGCTTGGCAGTCCCGTATCCTGGCATCACCTCTTGTCCAGCCAGCCTAAACGGTTGGGAGCATGACACCCACTCTGTGGCCTCCACACACAAACACATTGGTACTTGGGAGAACAACTGACATCCCTGGGGGTTCCTGTTTAAATCTCAGCACAAGAAACCGGAGCAAATGATCCCTGTCTTGCATCCTTGTGGAATTTGGTGAGATTAGATTAGGGATGAATTCTTCCCATATTTCTTACGGAGTTGATATCTCTGCCTTAGTTTTCCGATTGACTTCCCCATTCCCAGCTCATAAATCATGAGGGTGTTTGTGTCTCTGCCATTCTTCGTTCATTAACTCAGCAGGAGAGATCCATACGTTACAGCAACCCATCATGTCAAACCAGTGACCCACGGGGGCTGCCAAACCGCCTCCCTTTGAGGGCTGCGCGAGGTTTGGCCAGCAGAAAGCTGGGTCACGCTCCACTTGGCACAGAGAAAGCTCCCTGTAGCTTGCGCATGGGTCGCGTGGCCGGCATGTGTGCAGGATAGCCACAGTTCTGTGAGCAAAGCTCCCAGAGCACTCTCCTCTCCTCCCCCAAGCATGGAGCTCATGAAAAACTGTGGGGTTCCGTATTAGCAGGAATTTTGTGCCGGTGCTCAGCAGATGGATTAACACAGTGGCTCCCTCTGGGCAATAAAAAGCTTAATGAAACTCAACCATGGCACCAGCCTGGGACTCGGGGCTCACCAAGGCCCTACTCCACCCTGCCTGTGGGATGCCTGGGGGTGATCCCCAGTAGAGTGCATCCGTCCGCTCTGCTGCCCTGTAGGGTTACCCCACGCTTTCAGGAGCTGTAATCCTTGCTCTTACTTCAAGGATAGAAAAAATAATTTGGTTTGTCTTAATTTAAGTTCATCAAGTGGTTTGTTATTTGTTTCTAGACAATAGAAATAAAGGTTCAGTCTCCACCCTCACCCCAAGTCTCACAATCTCATCACACCCAAACATCCATCCAGGGCTTCCAGGACACTAGAGGCGTGTGGAGCTCCCAGCTCCCAGACATCCACCCCCAAGCTCTGCAATGCTTCCAAGCAGAAGGGTCATTAGTTAAAGGGCTCCTTTGGAGAGCACCCGGCATTTCTCAGGCTCTGTTTCCTTTCTTGCTGTATCGTTTGTCCCAGGTTTTCTGAGAGCTGAGGCTTTGCAAAGGGAGGCTGAGCCTCTCCTGACAGATTTCATGCAGCATGAGCTGGGAGCAATTCCCCCCTCAGACCAGGAAGGCTGTTTTTTGGGTTTTTCTCCTTGGACCAAGACTGCCACAACTGCTTGGAGATAAATGATAGGAAATACTACAAAGCTGTCTTTGAGCCATGAAAGAGTCCTCAGCATAGACTAAGAGTTTAGCGGAAAATATGCCAAATGTGGGATTTGGGGCTGCTAAACCTTAGCAGCAAAGCAGAGCATCAAGGTCAGGAAGCCCCAGAAAAAAACCTTTCTGGAGATAGAGAGGTTTAGTACTGCAATAAAACCTCCTAGATTCAGATTCTGTAGGTATAACCAGCAAAGATTATCACCACAAACTTTGTGCCATGGCAGAACAAGCTCTGCTCTCTCTGTAGGAGATAGGAAAAGACGAGTCGCTCTGCACACCGATACAAAAAACAGCCAAGTAGATCGTAAAATCAGACGAGTTTACAGCAGGGTCAGACCTGGTTCAGCTTCCCCGGCTCAGCTGCTCCCACTGGGAACGCGACCCCGGCCGTCTTTCCCGCGGAGAGAACCGCAGCAGCCGAGCTCAGCCTGTGCTGCCCAGCTCAGCCACAGCTAAACCCAGCTCAGCTACTCACCAACCGAGGAGCCTGCAGGATCTCAGCCGCGATGAACCGCTGCCAGTCCAGCAGCTCGCCGTCCCTTACCCCCAACAAACTCACGGCACCTGAGGGCTGGAAGCAGCAGGGAGGAGCCGAGGGGAGGATGGCAGCCGGGAGCAGCCTTTCATTCATCAAACCAGCCCAGGCTTTAGGAACCAGCCCATACTGCCGGTGAGACCGCGTCCCGCTGCTGCTGGGATGCACGAGCAGCAGTTGCCATCTAGCGGCTCACGGAGTCTCTTGGCCCCGTGAAGTCGTGAGGGAAGCGTTCGACTTTCTCACAGAATCGTGGAACCGCGTGGGTCGGAAAAGACCTTTAAAATCACCGAGTCCAACCATTCTCTAGCTCTGCCGAGTCTGGTGCTAAACCACGTCGCCCAGCACCACATCTCTGCGTGTTTTAAACACCTCTCGGGAAGGTGGATTATTATTTCCCCAGAATATTCTGTTCCTGCAGCTCAAGGACATCTATTAGGGGTGTGACAGCAAAGCAGCCCACCAAGCACATGGCTTGTTCTTGCGGCTTGAGGGAGTGAAAGGCAGCGAGGTGTGTGGACTGGAGGCACACCAGGGACTGTCCTGCTGCTGCCTGCTGAGGGGATTTCAAAAGGCAAACTCCAGTCCATGAGCAACTCGAGAGAGATGTTATGGAAGGGGAAACTTGAGAATGTTTGAACTCTGATGGCTGTGCACAGGCACAGCAGGAGCAGACCCACACATCCAGTGACCCCATGCATGTACTATACATTTACAAAGGTTTTTTCAATCTACATGAGCTGACGCTGTAGCCTGAACGCCCATCAGTGCCTGGGGAGTGTGAGGTGCATTCCTGGAGCACGTTCAGTTTGGTTTCATCTGAAAGGAATCTACTCGATGCTTTCTCAAGCCTGGGCTTGGGACACAATCCAAAGTGCAGTAAAGTGGGGAAAGTCAGGAGATCAGTTTCAGAAGTGCACCCCTGAGCCAAATCAATGTGCTGGAGTAGACACATCACAACAGGGCTTTAGCGGAAAGGGACTTTGCTATCTAAATGCTCTATACCCAGAGAGCTGCTCAGCCCTTCTCCTAAGCCCCAGCAATAAAAAGGACACAAGGGGCTACCTAAGATCACACCGGCAAGGGTGTCAGGGCCGTGGGGGCACCAAATGAGTTCAGGTGAGCCCCCACCTACTGCTCGCTGTGGGGCTAATTGGCTAGGGGCTCCATTTCAGCCCAGGCTATGAACCGCGTCCCAAGTGTACTGCAGGTAAGTGCTGCTCTTCTGGATGTAATTCAGGCTGATGTATGTAGCCCACTCTCCAGGATGGAGCTTAGAAGCTATGCTGCAGGCAGCTTTGTCACCAGCTTGTTGATAGGAGCTGTCGCTACCACCATACTGACCCTGCTCAGGGACAGCACCTTCCTCTTAATGGCCCCCGTTGTTTGGAATCCAAACAACCCCAATAGAGACACTCCAGCTTCTCAGACTGATTCTCTCCTTCCTTCTGGATCAAGCCCAGCCTGACACAAAGTCTGTCTGCTATCCAGCATTCTGCCATCTCTAGACCAGTTCATCCTTCCATCAAGTGTGATGGGGAACTCTGCTCCTCAGAGATAAAAAACCCTCTCATTCCCCAGCTTCCTTGCAAGACAACCAAGTGCTCTACAGGAAAAAGAGGTGGACTTTAACAGCTGGATGAGGCTGGCCATGCTTCTGGAGGTGATAAGAAGTGCTTGCAGCAGCACTCTGTACAGCTGGATTGGTCTTTGTGTTGCTGATCCACTTTAGCTTCCTGGGGATGGGGCCAGCCCTGTGTGTGCTGGATATGTGCCAGCACAACTGTGGCAAGCTATAGATAACCCCTTCACAACTGGAAATGCTTTGGGATAGCATAGACTGCTTTGGGTTGGAAGGGTCACCTAATCAAACGTCCCTACAGTCAGCAGGGACATCTTCAACTACAGCAAGTTGCTCAGAGCCTTGTTTGACCTGACCTGGAATGTTTCCAGGGATAGGGCACCTACCACCTCTCTGGAAAACCTGGGCCAGTGTCTCATCACCTTACAGCTAGTCTGAACCTACCCCTCCTTTAGTTTTAAACCACTGCCCCTTGTCCTATGAACTGCTTCTGCCTTTTCTCTCTGCTGGGAGTAACCAGCACAACTTCTTGTCTTCCCAGCTGCATGTGCATTTCCTCATGGAAAAACAGATATGAATACCATGGATAGAAGCAACATTAGTTGCTGGACAACACCATGTCTAGGGTAGCCTGGAACAGCAGGACCCTGAGTACATGTGATAGAATTTGAGCACTAGGATGTTGTGTGGAAAGTGTCCTCTCAGTTGGCCATCACTGTAGGCCATCACCTCTCGGGCCAGCTCTTTGTGCTGTCTTCACACGCCCCACCTGCAGCTGACAAGACTACATACGGTTGCTCTGCAGAAGTAGGCACAAGCTCCTGCCTTGGTGGACCTGTCAGTGCCAGCCCTCCTGCTGTGAATGATGTCTCCCTGTCAATCAACTGCTCCAACACAGGACTTACCTTGTGATCTGGCCTTTACCAGGACCTTCCAGAAAACAGATATGAATTGTCATGGTTGGTCATACCCATCACCACAGGATGGCACACCAGGCAGCATGCTGAACATGGCAGCAGTACCAGCGCAGTCGTCAATCTTCGGAATATGAACAAAATAATTAAAAGAGATAAAGGTAGCTGTGACACAGCTATGGCTTTTGGTGCCCAACCTTTAAAATACCTCAGGACCACTGCCCCAGTGACAAACAGGTGAGGTTTCTACATCACCACCCCTGCTGCTGCTTTCCTAAGAGAGTCTGATTTCTGGCTCGATGCTTCTGTATTCCTCAGTTTCAGTTTGTTAATAAACTCATTCCAGCCACCTCATCCCAGCCCCAGTGGAGGGCTCTTCACATTCCCTAACCTGGGCTGTCACCTGGCTGATGGACAGCATGGGTGCCCATCATACCTATGTATCTGGTGGATGAGAAGCTCAACATGAGCCAGCAGTGTCCACTTGCAGCCCAGAAAGCCAACCAGATACTGGGCTGCATCAGGAGAAGTGTGGCTAGCAAGTGGAGGGAGGTGATTCTCCCCCTCTGCTCTGGTGAGACCCCACCTGGAGGACTGCATCCAGTTCTGAAGGCCCTATTACAAGAGGGATGTGGACATGCTAGAGTACTTCCAGAGAAGGGCCACAAGGATGATCAGAGGGCTGGAGCACCTCTCCTATGAGGACAGACTGAAAGAGTTGGGGCTGTTCAGTCTGGAGAAGAGCAGGCTCCGAGGTGACCTTACGGCGGCCTTCCAGTATCTGAAGGGGGGCTACAAAAAAGCTGGGGTGGGACTTTTTAGGTTATCAGGTAGTGACAAGGGACTGGAGGGGGATTGGAGCAAAGCTGGAGGTGGGGAGATTCAGCCTGGACATGAGGAGGAGGAAGTTCTTCACCACGAGAGTGGTGAGACTCTGGAATGGGTTTCCCAGGGAGGTGGTTGATGCCCCATCCCTGGAGGTGCTTAAAGCCAGGCAGGATGAGACTCTAGCCAGCCTGATCTAGAGTAGGGTGTCCCTGCCCATGGCAGGGAGGTTGGAACTAGAGGATTCTTGCGGTGCCTTCCAACCCTGACTGATTCTATGATTCTATCTGTGTATATCTTATGGACACATGCACATCTTCAAGGGAACCCACTGGTTACTCTGAGGAACAGGGATTCAGTGGCATTCAGCCTCTGCCAAGTACAGGGAATCCCTCAATTTCCCATGGGCTGGTGCTGGGGCACTCTTTTCAGTCTGGGTAAGCAGTGTTTTCAGGCCACACACAGCACATCGCCCCAAAATCCCACACTTGTTGGTAACACAGTGTGGTTCCAACAGCTTCAGCCAGCAGCAATATCTGTGATTCCCCAGCAGCATCTACTATGATCCTTAAAATAATGAGAGCCAACTAATCAAGTGTTTCTGTGATTAATATAACCAATGGGAGGTATAGCTATCTCCAGTGAGCCAAAAAAGGATTCCTTGTGATTGGAGACAGAGGCACACTGCAGTTAGGGGAGGGTTAACTTAATTTTTTTTCACTGCAGCCTCCCTTATCCTGACCTGGGCCCTGGCACCTGGCCCACAAGGATGAGGCTGTTTTGCCTCTCCTTTCACACATGAACACCACACCAACTACCAGTGGGTGAGCACAAAGCTAAGCCAAGGTCTCTACATTATTCAGTGAGGTCCATCTGTCCCAGCAAGCCACTCTTACCTTTATCTGCTTCATTAACAGGTCCTCACCAAGATGGATGAATCCACCTAGCAAATTAATACAACCAGTTAAAGGGCTCCTACAGCTGGTACTGGTAAAGGCTCACTGCCACTTCTTTTGGGAATGCCCCCCTGTGCAGCACCTGCTGCTCTGGTCCCAAGCTCCTTGCTTCCCTCTGGTGCTGCTGAAAATTCCATCCCATCACAGTCACCCTCCTTTTCCTTCTGTGCATGAATAGTTTCCAGACTTGAGAGCACCAGCTTGCTCCTCCAGACCTTGTGCCATCACAACTGCTCCCCTTTACAGAGCTCATCTTCAGGAGCACATCACCTTCCCCATCATTCTTCCACAAGCCAGGGACTTCCACAGAGACTGAAGCCCCCAGTTGCCTCCCTGGCTGCAGACTTCTATGACAGCCCCACCGGCAGGTTTTTCATCTGCCCTTGTCTGGACCTGTCTCTCCAAAGTTTCTTGAGTAGCCTCTCTCCCAGTTTGCGCTCACTGCCACTTCTCGAGAGGGAAGGGCTCTCTGTCAGGAAGGGGCTCTTATAGAACCTTTCTAAACACCACAACTTGTCCTGGCCACACATGTTCCTTGCCCTCACATCCATATACTAACCAGCACTGCAATGGTCACTCCTATGGCAAAGGATGGGGGTGACAGCGAGCAACTCCCACACACTTCTCTGGGACTGCCTGTGCCAGAGACAAGGACATGCTGCTTGGACAGGTCTTCCATTGCCTTCAGAAGATGTCAGCTGTTGTAGGTGGTCCTTCACCTTCACAACTTACTGTCTTCAGTTTCCACATCTCATGTTTTCTCTCCTATGGGGTACCTGTGATGTTGGGCCTACCCCCTGCTGGGTGAGCAGGGAAGCAGCAGTGGTAGCCAGCAAAGCTCCATCACTCTCAATGAAGCTCCTGCCCATCAGGCAAAGGATCTGCTCCCACCAGCCACCACCATCATCATCCTCATCTGCAGAGATGACACAGCCCTTCTGGCTGTGGCCCCTCTTCCACTTCACTGTGCTTTTGCCAAACTGACCTCACTACATACCCCTGCCCAGCTGCTGTCTTAGCACCATTTGGGACTGTACAAGTGGCACTTGCTCTTCTGACAGACAGTAGCTTGCAGGCCACTGCACAGACTCTGACAAGGTCCCCATCATGAGGTCCAGTCCTCTCCACAGTCTGTGGGAAGGGGAAGGCTCTGCTGTGGCTGGCAACCTCAGTAGACACCTTTAGCCTTTAAGCTCTTGCTATTATTTGAGCCCAGTTGCCTGCTAACAGCCAGGGTGAATCCCACACAGCACGCTCCTGTTCCTGAATCCTTCCCAGGCCTTGGGGCCATCCTCTAGCTCCCAGCTCACATCTTGACCCCTGAGCATACAGCATCAGAAGCAGTTGTCCCTGAGTGGTCAGGGAACACACTGCAGGACAGTGGCACTGCTGGCAGGGCTAACAGGTGACCAAACTTGTCCCAGTCCCACTACATTGGCTGCAGCTCCCAGACACCTCAGCAGCAGAAAGCAAACGACAGTGGGAATCTTGTTTTAAAACACAGTGGTTTAGGCAAGAGACAAACACTGACAAATTTTCAGTTTTATTAAAAAAATTCTAGCAGCAAAACCTGTNAAAAAAAAAAAGAAAAAAGAAAGAAAAAGACCAACCCCTGAAAAGAACAGGACACAGAGAGACAGAAAGAGATTGAGCTGGGCAAAGACAGGCTTGGGGTTTTCCCCACCATTCACTCGAGTTCCTTATAGCGGGCAAACATGACCCTCCTGACAGCATCACGGTAGGTCTCATTGGACTGCCTCTTGGGGGGCTTCCCTTGGGCCCCCAGGCCAGGGCCCTTCTTCCTGTTTTCTGCCTGCGAACAGACACAGTTTGTGTTAGTGACTTCATCTCTTCTCCAGCTGCCTGTGAAGAAAAGCTGTTCCCGGGGCTGCTTTGAAACAGCTGACTGCTCTCATGTGGATCGGGGAGAGGAGGAACAGCAAGTGCTCCATGTTCCTCCAAAGCTGTTTGGGAGAAACTAAGGCCCCTTTGCAGCAACAAAAACACAGCCAGCAAATACCCGGCAAGAAGCAGTCCACAGGGGTGGGCTGTGGAGAGCAGCAGGAGCATACGGTGGGGCGGGAGCGGGCAGCCAAAGCAGGCAGCGCCGGCAGCCGCCTGCGAACGAGGACTGAAGCAGAGTAAAGGAAGTGCCAGCAAGAGAGCTGAGCTCCCGGGGAGCTGTTTGCAGCCAGCCTCCATTTGCACAAGCTCAGCTGTTCTCTGCTCTAATAGAGTTCCCATGGGCTGCGGCAGCTCGCTTTGAATTTCAACCAGTTTTTAACGACTGGCTTTTGCAGCCAGCCTCTGAATTATTCATTAATACCTGCCTAGAGTTAGCCCATGAGAGCAGGCCCAAGGCTGAAAGTTTCTCTTTGCTTTTAAGTCCAACTTCTCTGAATATCAGTGATGTGGATCAATTAGGCTGAGAGATCAAAGTTCTGTGGGGCTGCAGAGGGCACATGGCTTTGCCCTGCGTGACTTGGGAGTGGGAAAAAAAGCAGATCTCTCAGGCCTTTTTGGGAGGACTTTATGAGGACAGCCCGAGGGCTGTGCTTTGCATTCAGCCCCCTACTTGGTCCAGGGAGCCCTGGTCGGGAAGTCAAACCTCCCAGAGAGCATTGCTGGAGCTGGTTCTGTGACAAAGGCCATTTTATGGGCACTGAAAGGCCTCCACGAGGACTGAGCAGTAGCTGGGGCTGGTTCCTGCTGTCTGCACCAATAGGGGAACCTCGCCTCCTGCATGGGGGTTGAAGCAAGCACATGTTACAAAGCCTCAGTGATTTGCCTTTAATGATACACTCAACTGCAAGCTGCCCAGCGCAGCATGAGCAGTGCTGCAAGTTGCCTGTCCCTTGGTGAAGCACCAATGCCACGGCAGCCAGGTGGCCCAGCTCATGCCCTCCTGGCTGCTGTCACTTGTGGCAGGAGGGCATGTTGTTACTCATGTGTCCCTGGGCAAGGGACAGCAGACCCTGCTGCAGGCTGTTTGGCAGATAAACCTGCAGCAAACTAAGGTCTGCAGAGAGACCAACCTGCTCCAGAAGGCAGGACCTACCCAGCCCTGCCTATCCTTGAAGCTCTTTGCTGATGGGACTCTGCTCCTCAGCAGACATCGTACCCTGGTATTCCCTTCCTGAGTCCAGAATGGCAGCAAAAGCCTCGCAGAGCAGGCAAATAGCATCACACACCCTGTGGCTTTGCTACGCTCACACCTCCTGAGAGGAGGTTCACCTTTTCCTCCAGCTCACGTGGCTGAAGACCACTGAGCTGGTACCTGCTCAAGCCTCAGTCTGGCTTTGGGCAGGTATTTGTCAGATGTTGACATCCTCCCTACTCACTGGTACTGTATTCTCAATCCCTCCAGATAAAAATTCCAAATAAAAATTCAGTCTGACTCTTGTTTAGGCTGGGAACTTCCTCTGGCTCTCTTGGGAGACATTCCCAGCTGCAGAACAAGGATGTGTTCCAGAAGAAAGGAAGGACTCACCTCCATTGGTGATGTTGTGCCCTGTTGGTTGTGGCCGAAGCCTTTCTTCCAGCCTGGTGACTGCAACGTTCGATTCCCTTTGTTGCTACTGTCCATTCTTGAGTCATAGTCACTGCAAAAGAGGCAAAATCAATTGTCTGGTCTTGCAATGTTTTGAGCACATGCCAGGGATTTCCAGCCCTGCTAACATCACCTTCATGGACATTCCAGCCTCTCCTGTGGGATATTCAAAGCCACTTATAAGAAGCATACCACCCAAGGAAACCAACAGGGTGGATTCTGTGTGCAGGGCACAAGCACCTTTGACCACAGAATTCCTTGTCTCACCTCAGGGAAAAACACACCAGGCACAGGAAATGAGCTCAGCCTCCAAAACATTTACAGGAGAAGCCAGCCAGGGGCATTCCATGCTTGTGCTCCTTAATCTGAGTTTTAGAAATAGCTAGAAACTGAAGTCTAACCCCTGTTGCCCTGGTAGATCTTCCTTTACTC
Source organism: Eubucco bourcierii (assembly GCA_013396675.1). Classification (NCBI taxonomy): domain Eukaryota; kingdom Metazoa; phylum Chordata; class Aves; order Piciformes; family Ramphastidae; genus Eubucco; species Eubucco bourcierii. Next base: position 461,674 of record VWZE01006470.1, on the reverse strand, counting down.
CCACTGCTGTGGTCACTGAGCTCAATGATGCAATGTTGATTTGGACACACTTTCTCCCACCTGGTCACTGTTCCTCCATTAACCAAAAATAGCTTCCTTCAGGCAAGTTCTGCTTTCTGGCTGCACACAAAGTGCTTTAGTTTACCTACAGCTATTCCAGGAAAAAAAAGAGGAAAGAGAAGATGTGGATTTTCAAACTGTGAGACATGAAGGTCTCCTCCTGAGGTGTTGTACCAGAAGGGAACAGGCACATCACCAGTTCTGCCTTCAGCACGTGCCTAGCAGTTCCTCAGTCCACTGGCACAGGCGAGTTTGCAGCAGGCAGGCCTTCTGAGAGTTCCATACAGCACACTCTTGCTTCCTCCACCTACTCTGAGTGAGGTGGAAACGGCTCCCTGCCTTCCTTTGAGTCAGCGGAACAGATGAACACAGTTTTGCTCTTTCTGTTGATGGCTGGACGCCAGGACAGGAGGACAGCAAGTGCAGCAAGGATGAGGTGGATGAGAACAGCCTCTGTTCTGCATCCTGTGCCAGGTCGGGCACACTCAAATCCCTCATCTTACCCCTCCAGCTTGTCTCTGCTTCACTCTAAACCCTCGTTTCTGCACTACACACCCCTGACCCTCTCCTTCCACCAGAGTTCTGCAGCACAACAGACTCCACTTTGGAGAACTCTATGCACACAGCCCAGCTGGCTGTCACTCTCCCAGATCTCCCTCACTGGCTAACTCTTGATCTTGTGCCAGCCCTAAAGAGATCTAACTGTGAGTAGTCATTACCCCTCCGAGTCCCGGTCATATCGAAGTCGCTTCCTCTCTGGTGAATCCATCTGCTGGAATTTCTCTCTCCGGTCATTTCCTTTGTCTTTGTATCTCCCCTTCATAACAGAAAAACAAAGTAGGTGTGTGAGATACAAAGTAATCAACATTCCACAGGAGACTGCTCTGCAGCCAGGTCCTGTTTCATCCTCCGCTGGATGGAAATCCATCCTGGGGACGCACAGCCCACTTATTATGCCTGATGGCGTCTGTCAGGCTGACTCAGAACTGTGCTCTCAGCCACTCAGCTGCAAGGAGCAGTAGCAGCTCCGCTACTTTCTGAACAACGGACAGTTCCAGCTCCCACAGTACTGGCCAGGCAGCACCAGCCCATACAATGCATCAGTTTTAGGTGGAACTCTGGATTCCAGAGTACAACTCTGATTTGCAGGGCAACTGAATTACACTCAGACCCTTCTGGGAGGAGGAAGACCTACCTCACGCTCTCTCTTCTCCAAATATGCCAGCTCCTGCTCAGATCGTTTGATCTTCATATGTATCTCCAGGTTTTGCTGGAAGCAGAACAGAAGCCAGTGTCAGCAGAGGATACAAGCTTTCAGGGTCATCTGCTCCACTCATAAGGAGCACAGGTAAAGGACTTTGTTCTTCCACTCACTACACCACGTGTAGCAACTTCTCTTGCAGCCCAGACTACCCACTCCCCACAGAGGCCAGAAGCATTTCCTCCTCACAGGAAAGGAAGGCAATCAGACTTGTTTCAACCTGCACGCAGTCTGGCCCTCCAAGAAGCAAGAGCTCAAAGGTAGCACAGAACATGGGGAGACGTGCTAAGTTCTCACTGCTGTCACACTGCAGTGTGCCAGCACTGCACTCTCCCCAAGCCTGAGTTGTCTTGCTACAGCTTAAGAAGTCACACCGTGCCTTTACAGCACTGGTGTAAGGAAGTAGCAGCTCACAGAATGAACACCACTTTGATGGGAACTTTGCCTGCTGCTGTGTCAAACTCAGCTCTTCCCACCCAAGCATCCTGTTATTCCCTGTAGATTACAGAGTTGTGGAGCCAAAGGCAGCTTGCAGCACACAGCAAACCCCCAGTCACCAGCTCCCCATACCTTGTGCAGGTTGGAAAGCTGTTGGTGCTTGATGAGCACTTCCTTGTTAGGAAACTGCCTCCTGCATAGCAAGCAGGCCAGCTTGTTCCAGTCGGTCAGCTTGTCATCACTGGCCTTGGCCTTCCTTGGTTGTTCCTCACGTTGTGCTGGTGGGTGGGGAGGTTGTGGTAGCCACTGTACCTGTGGCTGCTCCTCCTCTTCCTCTTCCTCCTCATTGTCACTGTCTCCTCCATACTCTCCCAGAAGCCCAATCAGAGGGTTCACCACCTTGGGCTGAGGGAAAAGGCAGAGAAGTGTGACTATTTGTAGCCATGAAGAGCTCTGCTTTCCCAACCAATCTCCCCACAACTTGCATCTCCTTTCCAACCCAAAAGCCAAAGAGCAGCATTCCAGGCAAGGAACGGAAGGAAGCTGCATGGCCAGCATTCAGTCGCCACAAGGCAGAAGCCCTTCCCTTCTCTAGGCAGGCTGCACTTTGCTACCAGGCTTTCCTAGTCTCACACAAAGCACAGGAAGCTGACCAAAGCAGCAGTTGTTTGGCAGGAGGTTGCTGTCAGTCTCTTTTCCTAGGGATGAAGATCAGTGAGGTTTGGCCCTCCTCATTCCAGAGGCAGATGAAGTTTTCTGCTTGAGTGAGGAGTCTGCTTAGACACCAGTATTAAATTTCCCCATGGGAGAAGCCCAGAAACAAGCTCAGAGTCATAAAACAAACTGCCTTTGCCATTCCACCTCCAATGCCCTCTCACTCTGGCAGGAGAAGCTGGCATTTCTGTCACTCGAGGCCATAGGCAGGCTTTGGTGAGCCTCTCTAGCCTTGTCACCATGCTCAAACAAGGCATGCTCCAATCTTGTGGAGCCACTCACCGGGGCTGCACTCTCATCCTTTTTCACTGAGGGAGGTAACGGTTTTTTAAAGACATCTTCTGCAGAGAACTTCTCCTCTCCAGTCTCACTCTGGAACAGTCAAGATGAGGTGTTAAAGACCACCACAGCATGGACTCATTGCACACAACAGCTAAGCACCCATTTAAGCAGGCCTCCAAGGAAACCAGACAGCTGGCAGAAGTGAGGTGGTGCTTTTTGGTGGGAGACATTCCCATTCTGAAGAACCCATAGCTCACCTGGACCTGTGCCCTTGGTTTCAGGGACAGCTGCAGCAGTTCCCCACACTGACCCAGCCTGCCCAACTCTCACTCTGCTCGACTGTGATGCTGACAGTAGCCCCAGCTGTGTCTCTGACCAGAAAGGAAGCTGGGGCAGGGTCAGCTCACATTTGTACACCTCTGTGTGCACAGTAAAGGACTGGGAGACCAGGTGCAAAGCCACCTCCACAGCTAGTCAGTACAGCAGCAGAGAAAACCACCACTTCAGGAAGAGTTATAGTCCTGCTTGCCTGTGTGGTGGTGTTTTCAGGATCTTCCTTGCACTGCACAGAGAAGACCAGAGGCTGCAGTCACCCAGCACTGCAATAGGATGAGCCTGTGATGCTCATTGTGTGCACTCTGCAGCACAAAGAGTAGGCTAAGGTGAAGCTTCACACCTACATGCTCTACAGAGAACTGCTCTGAAGCCTTGGCCATGTTCCAGTCTAGCAGTCGATTATCTGCTTGCACTGAACTGAAGAAGACAAGTGCTAGGCAACACCTTACCAGGCCTGTACTCTCATCCTTTTTCACAGAGGGAGGCAATGGCTTTTTGAAGACATCTTCTACAAAGCATCTCTCCTCTCCAGGCTCATTCTGAAAAAACCAAGATTTAGCATTAGGCCATCAGCAATACAGGGGTCAGGGAATGCAGAAAGCAGCCAGGAAGCCACCTCTGAGCATCCACAGAAAACAGGCAACCAGAAAAACGATGTGAGGATTTCCACTGGAGATGGTTTCACCCTCTAGTCAGAGAAGATGGTATTTCTTCTAGGTCAGTGCGCTTGACAGCAGGCATCCTCGACACAACATGAGACTTCTTGGCTGCCTTGGTACCAGCCTCAGGGGCTGCCCAGGGAGGTGGTGGAGTCACCGTCCCTGGAGGCGTTCAAGGCACGTTTGGACATGGCACTTGGTGCCATGGTCTAATCTTGAGGGCTGTGGTGATGGGTTGGACTTGATGATCTCTGAGGTCTCTTCCAACCCTTGCGATACTGTGATACTGTGATACACCCCTTGGGTTCCAGCTGCCCAGGACTGGTTGTGCCACAGACAGCATATCCAGACCAATGGGAAAGGATGAAAACAAAAGTTTCTGTAGTCATGATGAAATCATTCTACCACTCTCCTAGCATTCCTCAGGCCCGGTTGGGTTGTGCTCAAAGAGCACATTGGGCAGCTTCTCTGAATCAGCAGCTCCCCACACTGGGGAGGCTGTTTGCTCACTGTGGGCAGCACTGAAGAGCACTTCTCCAGGACTGAGACTCTGGGAGCAACTGTATATGGTCTGTCTGCATTCAGTCTCAGCTTGCCTTTGCAGTTCACCTGCACCTCCTGCCTGTCCATGACATTTGAAGGGGATGGGAACTGCAGGCAGGGGACAGCTGAGTCTTTGTTTGTACCTGACTTTTATGTTTAACCAGGCCTGCTGCTTTTTGGTTGGCTCTGCTGCAGTAGCTGGGTGCTTTCAGCAGCGTGAGTGAAACACACTGTCACAGTTACCCAGGTGTTTCTGACTTCTTTAGCACAGCAAAGGGATGAGAAGCCTTGACTTAATGTCACCAGAGAAAAATTTCAGGGAAGTTCTGGCAAATCCCACCTGGCCAGACAACAACCACATTCTCGGTCTGCTGCTGACTATGTATTTAATCTCTTTCCTCTCACTGTCTCTCCCTTTTTGAATGCTCTCTAAATCACACTCTATTCTCTAAGTTCTCTTACCTCAGCCTCCTGGTCCTCAGATCTCTGATTATTTTGACACCTGGAGGGATTTACCTTAGCAGAAGTACTTCTCCCTTTCTCCTTTCTATCCCTGTTGTCCCTGCTGTGTGTCTCCTTCCTTTCATTTGTCCGTTCTTGGCTCCCATGCCGCCGCCTTCTGCTCTCTGTAGGTGAGGAGCAGGCTTCTCGGTCTATTGTGACTTCTCTCTGAAAGAGGCATTGGGACAGGCTTAGCCAAACCCCTGCAGTCTTCTCACAGGGCATATCGTCCTGATTGGGCTGGGGAGACCAGCGTGGTCAGAAGAGATTGCAGAGCCTCAGACAGCTGAGGGGAAAAGCTTCAGAACTTTGCTGGGGCTGAAGACAGTGTACCACAGCCAGGTCACCAGAGCACCACCCTGCCTGCCCCCAACACAGACATCTCCAGTATCACAATAATATGATGATAGTCCTAGAGAACCTCTGCTGATGGTTCTTTTTTTTGGCATCCTTGTGACTATTGCTGGCTGGGGAACAAAGTACAGATGAAAACAGCACTCTTCTGTCCATCTTTTACTACAGAGTCACACATCGCTTATCTTCAGCAAAATCTAGCAAGGAAGTTCTGCCCACAAGCCCTACTCAGTGAAGACCAAAAACCCTCCAAAGGCAGGAGGAATTTCAGAGAACAAAGACAGCTACAGTAAATGGTTCAACACACAGCTAGTAGAACATGTATCCCTTTAACACAGGTCAGAGGACTGAGTGAGACCAACAAAGCTGCCTCTGTACTGTCCACTATTGGCCTGTCTTCAGGATCTAGCTGTGATGTCTCTGGAGAAGGGCAGTTAGTAAGAACATTCTGTGTGTAAAGCTTCCTGCTCATGCACTCACCTGAGTCCTGGGGTCATAGTATGTACCAGCTATGGGATCATAGTAATTCCCAGTTTCAGGATCATAAATGTATGTGGACACATCTGATGGTGCTGAACAGAGAGACAAGAGTTAACAGCATAACCTTCCAAAGGCAGAGGTTGCCTTTTACAAAGACAAAAATATGAGCAAATATTACACTAGTGAAAGGATCAAGAGTGGGAAAGAAGACTTTTTCTTTCCTTCCAAGAAAGTTATGAGCATCCTCCCATCACTTCACCCACATCTTCTTTTGTTTAAGCACGTAAGAAGGGAGATAGGTTTTCACAATCTTCTGGTTTAGGACTCTGCCAGAACTTCCACACCAAAGCACACTTATGGGGGCTGTGCTGAGATCACCAGACCACAACACTTGACCATACAAAGATATGAAATTCAGTAATTTCCCTAAGAATGGGGTAATGAGAACCAGGCTCTGCATCCACCCACCCCTGTGAACAAGGAAGATCTGTACTCTTTCAAACAGTCTCCTGTTTAAAGCAATGACACTCCCCACATCCCTTCTGCCCGTGGGCACATGAAAAGCTCCTGACAAGAAAGGGGAGCAAACTGTTTCCACAGGAAAAGCCAAAGCCTCAAGGATAGGCCCACGATGGGAGGAATGCTACTTGTTTCCAAAATGTTATTAGCCAGAGCTCAGTGATGCTACATGGAAGTTAGTAAAACAATCAGGAGTGTTCGCCCAGCTGCTGGCTCTGTTGCATGAAGTCTTTTTTTTTTTCCATCTCATCTGGTAACTGCCAAGCTGATTTTATCCCATCACTTTGACACAACAAGGAAAAGAAGGTAGCAACTTTCTTCTATCTTCCTGTAGTTTTGCACAGTAAGAGTAGAGAGAAACACATCATCAGATAGGAAAATGTGACTAAACAAAGTTGGCAAAGGAACTCAGAAGTGGGTGTAGCAAACAAACCTACTCTTAGCCTTTAAAAATATTTCTGGGCTGATTTCGACATGTCAGTGCCCTTTTAAGGAAGAAAAGTCTCCACAAGAGGAGTGAGGCAGAGCGTCACTTACACTGGGCTCTGGTGCGTCTCTGTGATTCGCCGCCCCTCCTGTCTCTCATGCCCCTTCTGCCCTGGAGTAAGTGAACAACACAAACAGATCAGAGATTCTCTGAAAAACTTCGGATTGCTTCTCCTCCCTTTCACAGCCCCAAAGTTCAGGAAAACAAGCTCATTTAGCTATAGAGCACAAGTAGCTCTTCATCTACAGAGCAATGGACAGTGTTGCAAGGCACAAGACTTCTGCAGCCTCCGTGAATCTTTAAATGAGGTGTTCACAGCAATTTGTATCAAAAACCTCCAGCCCATTCAGTACGGGAGAGGGAAGAGCCCTGCAGTCTAGTAACAAGCACTTGAGAAGAGACATTCACTCTGGGAACTGAGATCAGTCATCAATTAAGTGACTGTAAAAGCGTGGTACAGAATAATCCAGTTCAGAACTCCCTCAAGCAGCATCTGCTCCCTGACTTGCATTTCTCTGCACATTATAAACACAGTGTAGGGGCGGTGCAGCAGCAAGGAGCGCACTTGAGCGTTATCATCCCATCTTCAAACATGCTGACCTTTCAGCAACCCAAAGGCAAAAAGTCAGGCCTATAACCCCCATTACTCCCTGTCTTTCTGGAGACCTGCAGGCAAATGCTGCAGACCTACCTGGCCATAGTAGGAATTGTCACCATGCTCCCCATAGTCATTCCTGTGGAGATAAAGGTTGCAGGTTAACAAGTCTGGCTTCTCACTACATTCTAAATGATCAGCGGGACCAGCAAAGGCAGAAAGACCATCTCCAGTGGCCACATGCTGGACTGCATTCACCCCACGAGACAGAGAGACTGTGCAGACTGTTGTCTCCACCAGTGTTATGACCATGCTTTCTGCTGTGTTCACAAAGATAACTGTCTCCAACTGCACTTTAAAAAGCTGAATCTGTCAGTTCCCTCACACAGTGGGATTTGATGGCTGGACATCAAGAAGAAGCCATGCAACATGATGATTAATCCCATACTGCTCAATCACTGAAGCTTCTAGCTCCAATCCCTTCACGTCTCAAAGACATTAGGTTGTAGGAACATCTTTGCTAAGTCATGTGCCAACCTTTAAGCACCTGGTCTGACAACACAGCTCCAGCCTTGCAGCACAACACGTGGAGAACAACCCTTCTGCCTCATCTGCCTCATACCTCCTCCTTCCTGTAGCAAGGTTCACTTCCACTGTACGTCCATCAATGCAGATAGGGGGATCCAGGTTCTGCAGTATCTTCAGCAACCTCAGAGCCTCCTGTAAAAGGAAAGGAGAATTTTACATCCCTGAGAAGAAAACAAGCCCATTTCCCAAATCCAGTCTGCCTGAAGGGAAGGCTCTGTGCTTACATGATGACCACAGCAGGGACAGAGAACATAACGCTCTTGTCTAAGTATTCCTGAAAGGTATTTAGGATAAATGCACTGTTAGGTTCTCTGCGTGTCCTATTGCCCATTTTCAGCAGCCAGCTAGTGACTTTATTCTCCTATGGCTGCCAGACAATGCAGCACTGTGGCTGCTGCTACTCCAAAGAGTTTTGGTGAACATCCCCAGGACCAGTGCCAAGGCTATGGTCTTCTGCTTCAGACTATGGAGTCTTCTGCAGACAGAAACCATTGAATTCAAGTTTGCAACAAACAAAACATCTGTGCAGGAGGTGTTCAAGTTTAGAGGGTCTACACTGAGGGAAGAAACTCTCACTCAGCATCACAGCTTGTGACAACAAAGGATCTTTGGCTCCTAAAGCCAGAGAGCAGCAGATATTCCCCGTACCCATACATACAGAAAAGAAGACTACTTCCAGGGCAGCTGACTCACAAACCCAGGGAGGTGGTGGAATCACAGGTGTTCAAGAAAAGACTGGATAAGGCACTTAGTGCCATGGTCTAGTTGACTGGATAGGGTTGGGTGATAGGTTGGACTGGATGATCTTAGATGTTTCTTCCAACCCAGCTGATTCTATGATTCTATACTTCTTTCACAGAATCACTGAATTAACCAGGTTGGAAAAGACCTCTAAGATCATCCAGTCCAACCTATCACCCAACCCTATCCAGTCAACTAGACCATGGCACTAAGTGCCTCATCCAGCTTCCTCTTAAACACCTCCAGGGATGGTGTCTCCACCACCTCCCCGGGCGATCACTTTTTCCATGAACTTCCTAACGTCCAGCCTAAAACTGCCGAGGTTTCTCTGTTTCTACAGACACCAACAGGGGGAGCATGTGAAAGCAAGAAACCACTTACAGCATGCGACTCCAGCTCAATGAAGCCATAGGTCTGCCCCATCCGTCCAGCCTTGTTCTTCATGATGCGCACGCTGGATGTGGAGAGCCGCACGTAGGGGGCCAGGAGCCCCACGATCACTTCTGGTGGGGTGAATCGAGTGATGCGCTTCAGTATAATGGCTGTGAGCACAAGCATAGAGGTGACCAGAAAAAAAAAAGTAGTAAATAAAGGTAATTCAGATCTAAGTTTATTGTGACAGTGCAGGTGAAAGCAAACCCACTCAACCCAACGTTGTGGTTTCTTGCTATTGAGACTGGAAGCCATCAATTTTTTCCTCTCTGCTTTGTAAGATGTTTAGAGCGTCCCCTCCAATTGCTAAACTTCCCTTCCCAGAAAGAGAGCAGAATGTAGGCTCCTCCTCAGAGGACCTCAGGTCAGGACAGCTTCAGGTCAAAGACACTTTATCTGCTCTGCTAAATTAACTCCATCAGCCTGAAGCCAGTTTGCCCTGAATTAATTTTCCTAAGGGCCATTCAGCAGCACCTTTGAAGCTGGGCAGCCCACCACTACTTGATGTCAGGATCTGCACAATGTAGAAACAACCTCCCAAAGTTTTAGTCAGATGTTGCCCTTTCTGCAGATGGCCTCATACAGCGCAAGCAAGAGGAATTAAAAACTGGCCCTATGTCACTCACTTCTGCTTCCTCCACCATCCTGTGGCATGGTTTCCTCCGCTTCTCTTTGAGAAGGCAGTTCCTGGTGTTGGTCCATGTCTCTTCCCATATCCCTTCTCTTCTCCTGAGAGGGTCGCCGCTCTCTCCCTTCATCTCTCTTCCTTGGCTCTTGTTCCTGAGGCTGACACTCCTGCTGTGGGGCAGGAACTGAGGGCTGGAGAGGCTGCTTTGGAGAGCCTGGTTGTCCCGATAACTCTTGCTCAGGTTTTTCAAGCTTTATATCTGCTATTAGAAAGAAGAAATCCACTGGTTCCACATACAATACTTCAGCATGTAATTTCCTTCTTCTGTTTTCTGGCTACTGCAGCAGCAGCACGTATAAAAGCGTAACGTCCTCTGCCCTTTTCATATCCTGTATCGTAACTCTCTGCAGACACGAGGTTTATAAAGGACAAGCTAGATACTGCTCATCCTTCCACTGCCTTGTGTCATGTTGGGCTCCTTTACCTGGCCTCTGTCAGAGACAGGAAACATCATAATGTAATCACTGATTTTATCAGGGATGCACTTAACCACAGACGCCCCCAACCTACCTATGCAAGATAAATTCTACCAAGCTAATGTGCTTGAAGGTCTGTGAAGCATCTAGCTTCACTTCAAAAGAGATCTCTACCCGAGTTTACAAAGCTGTTGGAAAAAGAAGCCAAAGCTGTAGGGCTGCAAACACTGCCAGTCCTGCTCCGGCTGCTAAAGCCTCTTCCCACAAAGAGAAAGAAATGAGAGTGCAAGACTTGGCACAGCAAAGCTTCACTCTTTAACGTCCCCAGGAACACCTCCCTGCTCTTTCTGTTGGGGCAGCAGGCAGCACGTCAGAAGACACAACCATTTTGCATGTACACCTTGGGAAAGCTGCACACTGACTCCCTTGGCTGCCAGCACAGCTCATGTTGGACAGGTCTGTTCTAATTTGTCTGCAGCGTGCATAGTTTTGGCTGCATTTCATGAGCAGAACCTCATGTAAACTCTGCACATGAAACCAGTCTGTACATGCAGCCGTGAAAGCTGCCCATGCAAATCACACAACCCCAGAGATGAGAGCAGTTATCTTACTGAATTCTTGCTCAGCTGACATGTCCTCACCCTCAGAACCAGCTCTGGACTCTGGGCCAGCTCTGTTCCCTGTAAGACAAGTGTACTTAAGTCCATTTCAAGTCCATCAGCCACAACGCACACAAGAACTCATGCAAAGCTGCAGAAACCACTGTGTATGCCTGGAGCTGTTCTGTTTTACCCAGCAACTAAAGACCAGTCACACAGAGGTTATCTTATCACACACATTCTTATAATCAACAGAAGCAGGTCAGTGAGAAACATGCACCACAGTCTGTCTTCACAGCAGCTCATAGGCTCTGTTTAATTTGCTCTTCAGTAGTTTTATGACAGCCCACAGCTGTGTTGGGTCAGCTGTGAGAATATTTCCTTCAGAACATTGATGGAAGGGCCACAATGCAAGGAAAGCACAACCATGGGGATGGTGCTGCAGTAAATAACAAGTTCTGCATCAGCAGCTATTTTAATGCCCTTCTGCCTGGGATATGAGGGCAAGAAATGCAAACCACTGTATGCCTGTTCAAAGATATAGAGTCAAAGCTCACAGAGTGCCTGGAATACCTGTTCATCCCACACAGTCCTTCAAGGGAGCGTGTTTCGGCTTTTTTGCTCTCCCACCCCAAAAAGCAGAGGTGCTCGTGGGATGAGGAGAAGTTCTTGGAGGAACAGAACTTCTTTCTATGCAAGGTGAGTTCAGCAATTCAAATCCTGGATTCACCTCTAATCTGACAGTTTTAAAAGAAAACCACTAAAAACATACAGCTGCATCTCCCCAGGAAACTGGGTGGAGGGGAAGCCACATCACCTGTGGTCAGTAGGACTATCTCACAGTCCTGGAGGACACACAATCTGGCACTCCATGGGCGAAGGGTAATGCCAGAGCAATAGGAAGGCTTTGTGCAGTAAGACAACTCTATGCTAAGCCTCACAAGAAAGGAGAACCTGGCGGCAACACAGCCATGTGCAATGTCTTTAGTGTAGACAGGAAAAGGTGTAAATGAAGCAAAACTAATAATCCTCCTACACAGTGCTTTGATAGTCCACCAAGAGGAAGCCAGAAGAGAAACTTACTTGTCAGGACAGATGAAACTTAACCAACCAAGCAGAGAGGACCAGATATACTCACCATCTCTTGGAAGCTTGCAATAGGAGCAGGAAGATCTGTAGCCCACAGTACACACCTTACACTGCAATGGAAGATGGACAGCATGAGGAAGTCATGTTTTGGAGACACTGGGTACAACCTTCTCCAGAAGGTCAGACTCTGCAGGGCTTTCAGGAAGTAACAGCCATGGAAAAGTTACAGTGAGAGCTTGAGGCAGGATAGGTAATGGCAGCAGGAGCCTTGGTTGGAGCGGAAGGGAAACACTGACATGGCTTGAAACTGGGATTGCCTTGAGAAGAGTATTTTCACACAACTTCTGAGTGTGGGTTTGTTCACATTCTAGAGATACCTGACTAGTCCTAAATGCTCCATGCCAGGCCCCACGCTGCTAGCCAGCCTGTTGTTTCAAAAGATCTGGAGGTACCTCTGTATTCTCTAACCTCAACTCACTCCTAGAGCAGTGGGAAAGTCTGTATTCAAGCTACCTGCAAATAGTGATGCCATTTTCTGTACAGGAAGAGTTAATGAAGAGGTCTCTGTTAATCAAGAGGTAGAGCTATACAGGTTCAGACAGCTATCCCACCCACAGCCACTGTGGAAAGAGCCAAGCGCCCCATCCTCACAGCTCTCTCCAAACACAGCATTTCTAACTTCCTCTTCAAACTCTTTGTAAATTGTTTCTCTTTCATACCACTGGTTTTCCTTCTAACTGAAGCCCTGCAAATGCTCTGGAGCATAAGGAAGCTCTTTCAGGTCATGCTTATGCACAGGAAGAGCAGAGACACACTCCACTGACTTCCCATTGCACTGAGTACTGCTGTGAAACCACTATCTGAAGCTGTTGTTTCTACTTATCCCTGGAACACCGTAAGCACAGATAAATGAGTTGCCAAGCAACACCTCCATCCAAGCCTGGATGGAGGACTTTGTAGTCCAGTGTGATCCAGTGGTCACGGCAGGAGTCTAACCAGCACTGATGCCTTCCAGCCCTGCTACAGTCTCAGTCTGCAGTCAGTGGGGAGGCAGGGAGGAGCCCTTTGCACCAGCACTCCTCCCTGGCCTACCACAGCCAGAAGTGTCTGTGCTGGACACAGGAAGGGCATGGGACCAAAAATGACCCTTGGGCAAGTGTGCCTCCCCAGAAATGGAGCAGCTGCAGTCTGGTCTAACTGCTGCCTGCACTTGGACTTGTTTGTATGCTCTCTTCCCTCCTGCACTTACTACACCCAAATCTAAACCCCATGTTCCTGTGTGGGACAGAGGGGAGGTTTGCAGTGTTTGGTTGGTGACAGTTCTGGGCAGAGAAGACATTTGCAGTTTCACAGGTGAACTGCAGTGAAAGCCTGATCCATTTCAGTTGGCAGACTTGCTGTCTCGTTTTATATTTTAAAGAGAAGGTATCCACAGGTTATTTTTCCCGTATGTTGAAAGGTAACTGCTGCATAGGGATGGAACTGCTGTGCGCACAAACCACTGGCTACCTGTGCCAGAGCACTCATGGATGCTACCAAAAACAAGGCAGGGAAAAGCACAGAAGTTTAGAAGAGGCAAGAGCTTCAGGACAGGAAGGTATCTTCAGCCACTGAGCAAATAGCTAAGGCTCCTCTCTGGTGCCACTGCCAGGAGAACCAGCAGGGGAAGCACAACACAGCTCTCTGCTCACATACTTACGCGTTTGCAGCGCCAGAACTCTGGGCACGGAGTGTACTCAAGGGTCACTTCTTTGCCGCCGATGGTAAGAGTTCCCTGTTGAGACAAGGGGGGAAGTGACGAAAGTGCCCAGCACACACAGGCTGCTCAGAGGCAAGGGAAAGGGTTAAAGCTCTGGCTCCTTAAGGTTTCGCAAGTGAAACAGGGTGAAAGGGGGAGAAAATATCCTGCTTCACTTAGCTGGAGCTTCCCTATGGAAGCGGAAGGGAAGCTGCTTGTGTCCTGCTCTAGCTTCAGGCTACAAAGCTGCATTAGCTCCAGAGGAACTGGGCAGAAGAGGCTTTGCCCCCTCCCAGCAAGAGCAGAGACAGAGTAACCAAAGCATGAGAGGGAATCTGCTTTAACCTGCTTCTGTCCACATGCTGGAAAGGACACAGCCTCCTTCACACCAGGCTGGTCTCAAGGCAGCTACTTGCAGAGGAATACAAGGTAAAATGCCACCAAGATGAGAGAATCTTCATGTCACTCATGAAACCCTGGCCTTTCTTCAGAGAAGTGTGCCAACACATGACAAGGCCACTAGCTCAGCAGCCAGCAGTGACGGTCCTGCAGCCAGTCCTTTGTGGGGGCTGACCTCAAGCATCTGTGTGGCAGCAGCAGAGGAGCTCCACTGACTACAAAGACAACTCTGTTTTTAGTTCCATGCACAATGCTTTGGAGAGAAATCAGGAGCCAAGCACATCCACAAGCTATCCAAAAATGCTGATGATTTAAGGGGGAAATGAACTTACAGGTAGAAGTTCCCCAGCTCCTATTTGCGGTAGCCCTTAAAAGCAGTGAGCAGCCTAGACTCCTGGTGGCTCTCATCTGCTGTAGACAACACAACATGCCTGGGCCTGCAGAATGCAGGCTGAGGTGCAAATGCATGGAGCCATCAGACATCTCCTGTCACTGTAAGCACTGCCAGACCACACACTCTGCTTTTCCCAGTACCACAATATGAGACTCAGTGACAATTAATGAGACTCAGACCCAGGTCTCCCAAGCCCCAGGAAAGCAGCTGCTCTTCTGGTCCACTGTTGAATGGTACAAAGATATGTCAGGGAGCTGTAAATGGCCTCAAGCTATTTTGAGGACCCCTGGTGAGTCAGAAGCTTCCCAGGTACTCTGACCCAGTAGCCTAGTCACACAAGAGTCCCCCAGAGCAAACCATGCACATGGGAAAATAAGTTCCCAGGGTTATTCAGATGTCATGATATACCCATGCATAGACTGCTGTGCAGAATATGAGGGAGAGGGAGATGCTAGGGAATACGAGAATTAGGAGGGAAGAGTTCATGGGAGGGAAACACTCAGCAGCAGTACAACAATCCTTTGACCCCTACAAAGGAAAAAAAAAAAAAAAAAAAAACCAAAAACAGAGAAAGCTGGAGACTCACAGAGAGCTGAGCCCTTCCTAGAACTTGCTGAGGGTTGGCACAAGCACCCAGAGCATAGTGCCGCAACCTCAGGCACATGGAATTTCCCTGATGTCTATTCACAATGTGAGTACTGCCTGTTTTGCATGCCTAGGAGGAGGTTTGCATCCTCCTTAAGGCACATGAGGAAACACAAGTGAGTAAGACAGAGAAGCACCAATCCAGGCTGTCCCGCTGTGACTGTTGGTCCTTTGAGATTAGGCTCCCTCTTCCAGGCAGGGCACCCACCATGTCACATCACACATTCAAGAGACAGGCAGTGCCAGGAGAGCAGGCTAGAAACACCTACCTATGCCTCAGGACCCCCTGAGCCCAGGCAGGGAGAGAAGGCAAGATGCACATCTTCATGAGCAGAGCTGCAGCCACTCCCTGAGCCCAGGAAAGTCCTCAGAAGCAGCAGCAACTCAGCAGACAGTGGCAGCCCTGCCTATGAGCTTGGGAAACAAGGACAACAAGATTTGAGGACACTTCCTCTGGCAGGACAACCGATCAGACAGCTTAAATCTTCTACCAGCCACTGAGGATAAAACTTGCCAGAAAGCCTGAAGATTATTTTTGGTTTTAAAGTGTATGTGGTGCTGGTCTCTACTGCAAATTCCGTTCTCGGAGACTGCAGAAAGTGTCACTTGCATAATTACTCCCTAATTTCCTTAACACCCTGCTGATTGCCTGCTCACTTTTTCCACAAGCTCTCTCTTACTGATTTCTTCTTGATAAGGTAATTTTCAAGGTTGCAATTATCATTTAACACTTCAAAATGAGTCCTTCATTTAGGACACACATTGTCAGGATTTGGTAACTTTAAATTCCTCATTCCCTCATTTTGTGCATAGTTTCCGTACCAAATATTTTCAGAACCTTTCTTTCCTTTAGACCCTGTCACTGCTTATTCTTTTTCATATCCATCTTCTTTCTTTTCTCTGCAAAGTGTTTCAGGTAGCACTCTAGTTTTGCAGTTCATCACTTTCAGCTGAGCAGACCTTTGTGAAATCATGACTATTTTCTGAGAATTGCAGGGAACAGTGCTAGGGGAAATAAAAAAAAAAAAATCTAAGCTCAAGGTATGCCACATGTACTGTCTGATACCCAAACTGTAAGACGCTCTTCCATATTAAGGCATTTCATCCTGGACCTCTGTCAGTGACTCACCTGCACTATGCCTGTTGATGCTCCTTGCGGATTTCAACATCCTGTCCTTCTGAGCAGCTTGGCCTTTTCTTTCTAAATAAGTACCCTACAGAAATGTCTCTCTGGTCCACCCCATCAAGAACCTCCCCCTCAAAACTAGCAGTAAACACACAGTTGACTCACCAGTGAAGGGTTTAAAAGGCAGCAGAGCTCTGCAGTACTAGAACACTGAGCTCTCAGCCATGGAAATGGCCAGATTTCCACAGGCACGAGCAGATTCTGCTGTTCTTTCTGAACTGCCAAATTCATCCAAACAGAGCATCAGGACTTTGCTTCTGGGAGCAATGATTTATGCCGCTGTTCAGTATCTCTCAAACACAGTTAGAGACGGGTTTTTTTTTTGCTTTGAGGTCTATTGGAGATGCAATACTGGATTCTAATCTAAGTGACACAATCCAGTACAAGCCATTTCAGCTAAAGCTACTAAAAAATCTCTGTCACCTGGAACAAGAGCTGATGGGTTAGTATGTGAATATTACTGTCAGCAGACTGTGATCAGCTGAGTAATCCTATCATGAAGTGGTCCTAGAGAGTGATGCCATGAAACCATGCAGCCTGTCTGCAGAAAGTGCCCGCTGCAAGCAGCAATGATTTAGAGTGTCTCACTTAGCAGGGATAGACCCCACAAGAACAGGTTACTTCAAAAGAGGGAAAGGAAAAGGGAAAATCCTTTATCCATGATTATCCACAAGTGATTTTCATAAGCACTTTGGAGACTGCATGTCAGCTGGACAGGTTTTGGTGTAAAACCTTCAGTTTTGCTAGTGCAGTTTCCAAGCTCTTTGTCCCCAGAGGCAGTGAAACCAGAAACATTAAAAGAGTATCAGTAAGATCTAAATGGTAAAGGTAAAGCCTAAGAGTATGAAGAAGCCCAGGTTGCACTGCTAGCACATAGAATGTTCACTCATCAGGTTGGTTTTAACCTCTTTGCATTTGTACCACTTTAGCCAGGAAAGAGCTCACCTGCCCTGAGAGAGCCCAGCTAACTCTCATGGGCAGAAGCTGTGCAGGGCCACAAGCAGAGACGCCTCTGATCATGCTTCCCCAGGAAGCAGTGCAGCGACTGATGGGGCCAGGAGGCAGCCTGTCGCAGGTCAGCCACGGCACCAGCTACCCACCTCGGCTGCTTATCTTTCAATTAGCATTTCCAGTTGGCATGATGGTATTTTTGATGCTTGTTGACAGCCTTCTAATGAGGATGACTGAGGGTTGAGGAGGGGCAGAACTTGCCAAAAAAGTATCTCTGTGCTCTCCAAGACTGAGATGACAGAAGAATACAAATCATCAGTGTCAAAGTTTTTGCTAACGGTTTCCGTGAAAAAAATTAGAGCATCCAAGAGTGACCTAGAAAATTTGAAACGTGGAGAGTTTTCAGAGCACAGCACACTCCCTCACATCAAACCAGGTTTCTGCTTTCATTGAGTTTGGCCAAACATTAAAATCTTCAGTAAAATCTCACTTCAGAGCTTCTTATGATGAGCTGACAGTTCTCCAAGTATTCCACCCCATGGGTCATACTTGAGCAGCTACCACAGGGGCTGCCAACATCCTGCCACAGAAACACAGCTGTAGCAACCAGCCCTGCTGACAATGGCTATGGAGGAAATGTGCTCCAGCTCTTCCAGTGGGATGGTGACCACATGCCATCATTCCTTATCACATGAAAGGCTTTGTGGTACCTGACTCCATGGAACAGCAATTTTTAGTCTCTGCCCTACAGATGACACACCTGGAGTGGTACAGGTCATTTTTGGTCAGAATCAAGGCTCTGGAGTCCAAACTCCACAAGGATTAATAAGCCAGTTTCCTGTAGTTTGCTACACCTAGAGAGCAGAAGCCAAAGGAATACAGGAGGTGCCTGCATCACGTGTCAACTGTGTTCTGATCTCCTCCCTCAACTGGCTCATGCACAAACCCAAACACCACTTCACCTAATTATTTCTTTATATTGTTCAGTTTGATTAAACAGAAAATGTCCGAGTGACAAACCAAAATGTTCTGATATCTCTCCTGCTGAATAATGACCAAGTCAGCAAACTGACACAGTTGCATGTGCTAAAACACTAACTGAAAATATCACCTGCAAACAGATAGAAAATTGCATACAAACATTACAACAAAAGAATGCTTACACGAAGCACAGCAAAGCAGTCACATTAAAACATCAGAACTGGCCTCCTTTACATGGTGTTAATTCAGCCCTGTTATGCAGATTTACCATAATTAGGCTGGTCACTCAAAAATTGTTATTCCTCCATAATTTAAAAAATAATTTAAACTGATTAATGTCTAGTGTTGCCTTGGGAATGCAGAGGGAGCCTGCAGCTCCAGTAGCACTCCTGGAACAGCAAGCTCTTGCCATCCACAGGGTATCTTCCAGCCCTGGCCTCCAAATGCACTGTACGGCACAGCACAGGTCGGGTTATACAAGTATAACCACAAATCAGGCTGCTTTCAACCTTCCCTCCTGTTTCACTATGGATTATAAATGCAAATTTAACAACCCCAACCACAACACAGTGTAAATGACATAACCACAACCTATTTCACTGGCACGTTCTCATCCCCGTAGAGTGGCTGGAGGGAAGCTGGCAGGGAGAGTACAAGTTTCTCTTCATCCCTGGGTAAAGCAGGCAGACAGGGTCAAACACCAAAGGTCCCTCTAACACACACACACACACAGCTGCTCCTGGACTCCAGCAAGCAGCAGCTTCCAGGGATGGAGCAGAGGGCCAACACCAAGACACCTGGGATCCAGCTGGACGTATTTCAAAACAAGATCATCTCAGCCACAGAAGCCAGCTTCTCATCCCCTTTCCTCCATATGCTGAAGTTTATATCTCTGAGCTCCTTGGCAGCTGCTGTACAAGGGACTTGACAGAGCAACAGGCAGTGCATCTGCTTACCTTTGACAAAAAGCAGATGAGAAAAGCTGTGAACCCACAAAACACAATCCATCTGTAATTAAACATTTAGAACACAGAATGTGCCACAGAGAGGTGAGGAAAGGAGAGCAACCCAACCAGTTGTAGAGCACTGCAGCACGCTGGCATTTCCTACAGGAACAGCAACAACAAGCAGACTCCTAGTGTGGTGGGACTTTGCCCAAGGCTCTCAGTCACCTTCTCCAGTTCCCTAACCATTTCCAGCTCTGGCGTTTCTTTCTATCGGTCTGGTCTATCTGTGTCCAGTAGTCAACAGAGCGAGCAGAATATTCAAGCTGCAGAGGAAAAGGATGATCTGACAAACAGTGGATCCCTGAGGAATGGTTACATCACTAAGCTGATCTAAAAAACTTGTTTATTATTACAGGTCTCAATCAAGATTAATCTTACAGAAATGTGTTAGTAGTCACCTGGAAAGAAGGATGTTTGGCTCCTGCGCATCTGTGATGCTG
Source organism: Eubucco bourcierii (assembly GCA_013396675.1). Lineage (NCBI taxonomy): Eukaryota > Metazoa > Chordata > Aves > Piciformes > Ramphastidae > Eubucco > Eubucco bourcierii. The sequence continues at coordinate 442,151 of VWZE01006470.1, read as the reverse complement.
TGAGGCTGAGGAAGCATGCGGCACCACTTTGAACCATTCAGCAGTAAGACTTTTGTTTAACCCATGACCTGATGCCAACCACTATAGCATGCACAGGGCTCGTGGTCTTCGAGGTCAGAGGAGGAGAGCCCAAAGATGCCATCAACAATCCCAAGTTAACAGAACATCATTTCAGGCACATTGCTGACAGGTATATGAAATAAAATTGGCACTAACACAGAACCGAGGCCTTAGGAGGATACCTTGGAGACTCCTAAAGATGTAGTAGCTAATTATTACTGATTAAGAAGCCATGCAAGGATTATTTTATCCCAGATAGCACTCAGTGCCTCTTTTTCAAGCTCCTTTCATAAAAAAACCCAAAACATTACCTACTTGCACTGGGATCACCCACTGTGACACTTGAGCTGCCATTTCTACTTACCCCCCTCAAGCCTCTCTTTCTGCCTGCTCACCCATGTCCATTTGTCCTTTAGCAGAAGGTGCAAGTCTGCATCCTTTAAGTACCTTATTTCCACAGACACCCCAAAGAGCCTGCTGAGACACCTCCAGTTTCCTTCCTACAATTTCTAAATTCCCTGGACACCAGCCATACCCTTTTTAGGCAAGCCTCAGTATCTTTCTTCAGCTCATCCCCCCCTGCTGACATCCCCTCTGCAAATTTACACACAAATTACCTTTCAGGCAGTGCCAGCTCTCATTTTATTGCTGAAATGTTGAACTCCAGTTCGCTTCCAAGTTAGGAGCCTCAAAGTGCTTATCTTTTAAACGCAGCATTTGCTTCACTTGTCAGCACACTCAGTTCTTCTCTGAGAGTGCCACCAAAGCAGTCGGTACAGACAGGTTCCCAGTTACGGTTCCTGGAAGGACACCAGTGATATGGTGCAGCTTGAGAAAATGCAGAGCCTGCCTAGGGCTTCATCTGTTCCATGGCCAGCTCTGAGTGGTAGGTGATAGGAATGGTTTCTGCATTTTACTCTTTAAGGAGATTTCAACATATCCCAAAGTTTCCTTTGATGCAGTGGAGCACAGTGGACCTTCTACATGCCACTTAAAGCACAAACATCTCCCTGTCCACCTCATTCTCACCTCCAGTTTCTCTCATCCCTCTCAGAAGAGGGTACCTTTGCAAGGTCAACAGTACAGGAACACTGGACAAACATGGACATTTTTTAATGGACACCTTTCCCATTCAGTGCAAAGGAGTTAAAGAGGATTTCCAGAGTCTGGAGTGCGAGGGTCTGGGGACATCAGAATACAGCTCCAAGAGGAAAAGGTTCAGCAGTCTGGTGTTCCTGGTTGCACTCCCATACCACAGCTAAAGAGAAGTGTGGATGGTTAAGGATTTATTACACAGTAAGTGAAGAAGGTCAGGTATACAACGTTCTTTAACTGTTGGACTTGATCTTAAAGGTCTTTCTCAACACAAATGATTCTGTGATTCTGTTTCAAACACTTGTTCCCATACCCAAAACAGAATTAATCAAGTGAATTAAATTAATCAAATGGTCTCAGGTTGCACCAGGAGAGATTTAGGTTGAACATGAGAAGAAGATTCTTCACTTAAAGGGTTCTCAAACACTGAAATAGGCTCCCTAGGGAAGAGGTTGAATCCCCATCCCTGGAGATGTTTAAAAGATGTGGTGCTGAGGGACATGGGTTAGCACCAGACTTGGTAGATTTAGAGAATGACTGGACTTGATGATCTTCAAGGTCTTTTCCAAACAAAGTGATTCAATGATTCTAAGTTGGATCCTCTATTTGACAAAAAAGAAAGTATACTTAAAACTACCACAACTTCAGAGTATTTAAATATTGAGAATCATTATACATAGATGGCTCTAGGGAAGGCTCCACACAGCTCTGCCTCATCTGTATTCCTCTACAGATTCATCATGGTCCACTGCCTGGACTCTTTTTGAACTGCAGCTGCTTCAAAGAGTTTCTTTGTCTCCAACACAAGGACTTATCTTCTCCCTCCAAAATGCTGCTCTAGTGCCTGTACATATTTCTCAATAGTTTGTTACATGGCCACCTTCTTTCTCAGTGCTCACTTCATCCCACACTACTCTTAAACAATATAAGCATTAAGCCCATTAGTACAATGCACTAATCCACCCCAGGACCTTTCTGTTCATCTCCTTCAGGAACACCTTACAATTAGCAATGGCCATAAGGAAGCTGGGAGAACAATGAGGAAAGGTCCAACTCCTTTCTCGTAGATTTGAAGCACAATATCAAATCACTCGAGAGTAAACTCAATGCAAACTAAATAAAAAATGTCTCCTTCTGTTGGAGTATACAACTATGGAATTACACCCCTATTCCAACACAACTTGACCTGTGTGGTGAACAGAGCAAAGGATAATTCGCACATCAGCAAACAGAATCGCAGAATGGTAGGGGTTGGAAGGGACCTCTGGGGATCATCTAGCCCAACCTTCCCATTAAAGCAGGGTTACCCAGAGCAGGTTGCACAGGACCATGAGCATGCAGAATCGGAATCTCTCCAGAGAAAGAGACTGTACAATCTCTCTGAGCAGCCCACTTCAGTGCTTCAGCAACCTCACAGCCAAGAAGTTTTTCCTTATGTTCGCTAAGACCATGGCAACCTTAAATGGTAAAGAGAGCAGTTCAGAGGCTCCCTCATAGATGCCACCAAACCAATTTCTGCACTCACTGCATTAAGCGCTGTGAGCCTTCTCTTACAATGTTCTCTCCGCAGCCAGTTCTGGGGCAAGTTCTGTGCAGGACACCATCTCTGCTGAAAGGAAAACATCTGAAAACTAAGGGAAGAGGAAGGAGCTCTGGATTAAAAGAGGGTTTTGTCTTTGATGACATCATTTTCCAGTATGTCCAGATTGCCACTTAATGGCAAAAGTGGGGCCTGATACTGATCCCAAAAGGGAAAGAGCAAGAACCCTGCCAGTTGCCAGGGGAAATGTATCAGCAGTGCAGCACTTACCTGTGCTGTCTCAGTAATGATTCCCACATCATTGAGACTTCAATGTGGTCCGTCCAAAAGCTAAATTCAGATTCTTTACAGGCACCCCTGGGTAGAACAAGGCAGCTGGCACATCTGAAAGGAGTTGGCAGGGTGGCACCAGACCTGATCTCTACATCTGAGCAGGCACTGCCTCCTATGGGGCTCTTCTTAGGAGTTGATTTGGGAGACAGCTGCTTTAGCCTCCTTGGTCAGAATTCGTCCAAGAAATCTGGCACTGTGTGAGAGCAGTCATCTGAGCCCATCAGAAGGAAGTGAGTTTCTCCTGCCAGCCTGGCAGGAGACACTAGTGAGTGCCACAGCTCCCTATGGGACCCAGCAGCTCCTCCTTTACAGGGGCACTGAGGTTCAAGAGGTTCATCCAGACAACTGCACTGCACAACATCCAGTGGTACATCTAGGTCACTCTTCCAAGCCAGTTCCCAGAACTGCTGAAGGAACTACGTGTCTTGTCAGGGTGCAAGTGGCAGACAAAGTGACTCTCCTATGCAAACACCCAGGCCTCAAGGCTCTGGCAGCTGCCCTCAGCTCTTCAGGGGAATCTAACCAGAGAGGTGAGCATGCAGGAGAGCAGTTTCTGTGATAATCCTGGCAGTGAGGAAGGAAAAGAGCATGGCTCACTGTTGCGTCAGAAGTGCCCCAGCTTGGCTGAATTCCTGAGGGACTGAGAAGGGGAAATGGCATGCACAGACATCTCTCTGAACTGCTGGATAAGCAGCAGAGCAGCAGGTGGCTCAGGCACTGACACCTGAATCTCCTCTGTGACTCCGATACTCTTCAAATCACATGGATCAGTCATTTGCCTGCCACCAAGATGTGTCTATTAAACATTCTGGAATTCACTTCTTGCATTTAATGATGGGCCCAATGCACGCTAGAAGAAAAACAGACCAGCACAGTTAGTGCAATGGGCAGAGAAGAAGGTAATGCTGGAGGGCAAACATTGATTTCAGATGGACCAGACACAGAGGAATGTCTTCTCAGAGGAAAAAAGAAACCAAACCATCTCAGTTCTCTTCTCCAGTGGATACCACAGGGTGGGAAGGTTCAATCAAGTTTTCAAAAACCTAGGTCTATAAACAGTAACATACCTTAGTCATCATATCATTAATGTACCGCTTTGCACCATGAGACAACTTCTTAGCAAAACTTTTCAACCTGCTTTTATGTGCATGAAAATACCTCTTGCAATTCTGAGGACTTAAAATTACTTTTTCTTAAGTCTGCTCCTGAGATCCCTGATGGAAAAGTACATCAAATGCTTGCTTGGGCTTTTACTGCCATCTTGGCTCATATCTGGTACACCAAGCTCATTTGAATATTGCTAATTTCCTGCTAAGACATAGACTGTACATCACAAAACCTAATATTTCCCCTGCTGTCAATGAAAACAAGAGAGAATTACTTTCTTCTTTTTGTTCTAAAGAAGACAAGTTTCAGAGATACAAATACTGAAACCTCATATTTACAGCTTTATTGGTTTGACCTTCATTATGAACGTAATTTATTACAAGACACATTTGATTTTAGACCCCTGCCCTTTGGGGAATTTACTTCTGGAAGCCATTTGTTCACCCTGCTGAAGACATAACTAACTGAACTTGGAAGTAGCCTGAAGTGAAGGAGATGCAGAAGGACATTTGGATGCAACATCTAGTAGCTGCCAATGCACACACAGAGTGAAACAGCAGAGCAAAATCAAACCTTAAGGCCGACTGCTGCTTTACATCAGACATTTCACTGCAACAAGTCAACTGCCCAGTGTACAGCTTCTGCTGCTGCAGAAGCCAGGGAAGAATTTTCCACCTCCCTCCTGTGCCCCCTTGTACAAAAAGACCTCAGAATTTTTCCATATTGCCTTCTTCCAGAAGCAATCATGGCCGAAGATTCGGCAAGATGGTCAAACAGTGCAGCTGAGGACCTCGCAGTTGCTGTTCCATTCATACAGACAGATCAGCAGACAAGACAAGAAGAAATTCTCCCCTCTGAGACAAGAAAAGTTCAGGGGATGTTTTTGCCTTTCTTCAGAAGCACAGAGGGCTGTTGTCTCCCAGAACTCTTGGACTTCTTCCGCCTAATGTGTTTTCTTGTCCTGCATGGCTGCAGAACGACAGCAATGCTCCTGATCTCTGATCCAGCAGAACACAGAGTTTCTTGTGATCTCTGTAGGTATTAAAGCTTTAATCAGAGTCCTGAAAGCGCCCTGTGGCTTGTAGGGGAATGGGGCGGATAATAACTGTGTGCCTTCTGTGTTAAATATCTGTTTCATTGCTGCCTGTGATTGATAATGACACAATAGCCTTCCCAGGTGTGCTAGCCTCCATTTCCCACTGTAATCATGTTTCATTTCTAGCCAAGAACATTAACAGCCTAGTTACAGTCAAATGGAAACAGAAATTCACAAACAAGAGTTGCTGACTGCCACAGCTTTGATCTTGCATCTTCAAACTTGAAACATCTGAATTTAATCTTTTACTTTTGCGAGTCTCACAACTCGAGCAGGAAATGGCAAAAGCCAAGGTACTCTTTTTGAATCTACCCCAGTTCTGTGATTTACACTGAAAAGGTCCAACAGAAACTCTACTGGGAAGAAAACAGACTAACATCCACATGTGAAAGGAATTCCACCTCTCTCTATCATAAGCATAGTATTGGGGAAGAAAAAAAAAAAAAAGCAAGCAAAGTTTCTGCAGAAAAGCAGGTAGAGCATCATTCTTTTAAGAGAAGAAAACAGTTTTTCTGTCTTCCTCAGCCTCAGGAAGTGTGCAGTCTAATTTTTTTTTTCAGCCTCTGGACTCATCCTGTTACCTTCCTGTTCCAACAATCCAGAGCACCAAGGAAGAGAAAAGCAACTGCCGCTGAGAGAGCATAAAAGCATGAAGGGAGAGTTCTGATGCTGCAGTGAACAAAAACAACTCATCAAGTGAAAATGACAACAACGTTTTTTTGTGCTCCCACTTATCAAAACAGTCCAGATGGAGTCCTAGCTCTAGAATGTGGCTCATATGTTTGTGAAACATATCTGGTGTTCCCCTCAATGTTGCTGGGATTGGGCCGGGAAGGACTGATGCCTCATTCACAAGAGGGCTTGTGGAAAGCAAAAAGTCATTATTGCTCTGGAAAGGAAAGTTGTGCTGTGCTCACCAGGATGCCTTTATCCATGCAAAGTGACCCTGTGCAGACGTTTCTCTCACTGCCCCTGTGTCTCCTTTAAGTAACTTCAGTCATATCATCAGCAACATCCATTTCAAGGAGTACAGAGGGAACTTCTGATCTGGCATCTGTGGTTCTGTTAGCCACCAGTTTACTTAAAGGAGGACTTCAAAAGCATCAAAGTAAATTAGTGGCATGAGTCCTGATAACTTTCATACAGGAGCTTGATCAAGGGAATTTGCATCTTAATCCAAAATCACTATCTGGCCATGTACGCAACCTAATAATTGTGGCAACATGCTGTCTGTCCTACAGCTGATTTACTGCACCCCTTTGAAGGGCTTTGATGCTACAGTAATCATAGAATCATAGAATGGTAAGGTTGGAAGGGACCTCAAGGATCATCTAGTTCAAATGCCTGACAAATTTAGTGGCTTTCTATGATGAAGTCACAGCGACAGTGGACAAGGGACAGGCAGCTGATGTCATCTACCTGGACCTGAGTAAGGCATTTGACTCTGTCCCACATGACATCCTGGTCACCAAACTGGAAAAACACGGACTTGATGGATGGACCACTCGCTGGATAAGGAATTGGCTGGATGGTCGAATCCAGAGAGTGGCGATCAACGGCACAATGTCCACCTGGAGACCAGTGACAAGTGGTGTCCCTCAGGGGTCAGTGCTGGGACCAGTGCTGTTTAACATCTTTGTCAGTGACATGGNCAAGGTCTCATTCAATCTGGCCTTGAACACCTCCAGGAGGGAGAACCCACAAGCTCCCTGGGCAACCTGTGCCACTGTTTTCATCACCATCACTGTAAAGAACTTCCTCCTAACATCCAGTCTAAATCTCCCCTCTGCCAGTTTAAGCCCATTGCCCCTTGTCCTGTCATTGCA
>VWZE01006470.1:380820-435005 GCA_013396675.1 Eubucco bourcierii | reverse complement strand
ACCCAGGTGCAGGACCTTACACTTGGCCTTGTTGAATTTCATGAGGTTGGCCTGGGCCCATCTCTCCAGCCTGTCCAGGTCCCTCTGGATGGTATCCCTGCCCTCTAGCAAGTCGACTGTGCCACACAGCTTGGTGTCATCTGCAAACTTGCTGAGGGTGCACTCAATTCCTCTGTCCATGTCACTGACAAAGATGTTAAACAGAACTGGTCCCAGCACTGACCCCTAAGGGACTTAATAAACACCTTCCAAATGGTTACATGAGAATGTATTTAAGAGTTTCTACAGATCTTCTGAGAAAGTCAACCAATCATGAAAACTATAAAATCTGCTAGAGCACCCAGCAGTAAAACCTTGCTCTTTGTTTTAAGGTGAAGTCACACCTATACATCACACCTGTGGCTAAGATTTCCTCACTGTCACACAATTGTTCCTTTAGCATATTAGAAGAGGACCTGACAGCTACACAGGTAGGGTAGTATCTGTATCCTGCATCCAAGGATGACTACAAACCCCTTCTAGCGGAAGGCAAAATCTCACCTATAAATGTCCAAAGGATGAGTGTGCCAGATGTCACTCATAAAAACGCTTCACATGTTGACAATGGTTGAAAGGAAGCTATTTCTAAGATGTTGCTTTGCCAATGACTGCTCTACAACACAACTTTGGTGCAGAGGAAGCAGCAGGGAGTTGACTATCTGTGGTACACACTACACTTATTCATGAGAAGAAGCTTCCAAGTACCCTCATTTTCACAACAGTCATGCTGGGCATGACTAAAGGTCCAAGCTGCCCAACAGTGGTTTCTCACTTTGAGGCAGCAGTGCAGGGCGTGTTCAGTCCCAGTACCTCTGGATGCTGCAACAGCTGCATGTGGTCACCAACTGCAAGTACTGGTGTATCACATCATGTGATGGATCAGCCAGGGAGGACTGGATGTCTATCTAGGCAATCACCCATGGATCAACTTATTTAAATACAGTTGAGGAATTCACAATTATTCCTTAATGTTTGCCAGCTCAAGATTGTGGCATTTTAAACAGAACATCTATCCCAACAGTCAAAAGCTTAATTAACAAGGCATTTGAGATCCACAGGGAAAGAATGGAGATTTTGGATACATCGTCATCACAGTTTGGTTAATGTCAACCAGCAAAAAGTCCCAGCAAATCCACAACCAGAATACAGAAGCCCAGGGGCCAAAGGGAGAGCAGTTTCATTTTAGAAAAGGGTAGAGAGGGATGCTTTATGTAGAACAACTTTATACAGCAGCCCAAGTGAACTTCAGCACACGGAAAAGATAGTTCTGCAATATATAGCAACATCTGAGCCCTGAGATGACCCTGCAGGGTCACGTGTCCCCAGCAGCAACCAGAGATACTAAGGAAGACCTCCTCTCATATCTGCTGTCCTCTGGGACAGTCCCCTCACAAAGCAGCAAACACAAAATCCTCATCACACAGGTAAGGTGAGGTTGAAGGAAAAATGGAGGGAATTAAAAAGAACAGGATCTGTAATAAAAGGCACATGGCAAGTTGGGATCACAGAACCAGAAGTCTGAAGCTGAGCAAGCAGATGCAGTTTCACAGTTCTTAACGTTAAAAACACATTTTATTTTAAAATATGTTGGTTAGCACAGTTTGCTTTCTGAGGCAAGGCAGGACAGAAGGTTTTAGGTTTATCTGGGATGGGCTAGAAAAAATGTATTGATGTGAAGCCACCAATGGCTGAAAGAAGAGTGTGTGAAGTCTTTGACAAAAGATCTCTTTTAGCCTCCTGTGCCAGAAGAAGAGCGACTAAGAGGATTCATATGGCTTGAACAGTTGAGATGACAGAAGATGCTGAGATGACAGAAGGTCCAGAGAAGTATTTTCAGTACCAGAATTTTTTGACAGTTACACTTTGCAACAAAAACCACCCTTCTCTGTACCAGGAAGGTCTCTGCAGCACACAGAGACTCAGTCAGTCCTTCTGGACAAAGAAGCAGGCAAAGCATTTACCACCACATCACTGCGGGATACACACACACCACACACACACCAGCCTGATCACAGGTCAGCGCAGCAGATCCCACTGCTTATTCACAGCAAGTGCCCGCCCAGCACTGGCAGCCTCCCACTGCAGACTTCCATCCTGATCTCAGAGGCTTACAACTCCAATTACATGGTGGTACGATGCAGCCACTAGTGGGACACCAGAGAGAATGAATAAGTGATTGACTCAACATGTCAAGCCTCAGTGATGTAAGACCAGGGTGAGCTCGTGACAAAGTTACACACTGAATCAGACACATTAAAAAAACCCAAATCAGTTCCGTTGCTTGGAAATCCACTCATCTGATTGCATGACAGCCCATGGAGGGAACTTTACATAGGTCACTCAGATCATTAAAATGACTCCACAATGGACTTGTTTCCCAAACCACTGGTAAGTTTACAGAGCAAACACTGCCTAGGCATACAAGCTTCACACACTCAGAGTGGAAGGCTCCAAAAGGTAATCATAGAAACCCACAGACAAAGCATAACAGAAAAAAAAAAAAAAAAAAAAAAAAAAGAGATGTGTGCTAATGATATAATCCGAGCAAAACCCACACACCTAATATACAACAAGAGAAGCAGAAGAGAACATCAGCTGATAATCCAAGGAGGACATACCAAAAGCAAGGCCACCTCCAGCACTCTAAGCCTAACATGCAAATGGATTTCAGTACATTTGTGGACATAACTGTCACCACCACCCTCAGCTGCAGGTTAAAGCTAAAGAGATGAAGTGAGGCTGTCAAGCAAGTGAATGACGGATACCAGACAGTCCATAAAAATACACTTGAGGCAGGTGTCATCAGGAAGGTCATCAGGTTATTAGGGAGGGCATTCAACAGACTGAACTAAAAACCATGCCCAGCTCCACAACTCGGCATACCCTATCAAAAGGAAAACAACTATTTCTGATGTTCGGACACACATCTTCCCTTAGAAATTGCAACACACCCTTTGCACCATGGGTTTCAATAATTACGCCAAAACTACAGGTCACCATCTTCAGGATAGCCACAAGCTCCTTCTGTATTTAACTGAGAAACCACCAAGTTGTGACTGGTTGCTCCAGATCTTTTCAGGACAGAAAGTCTTCAGCTTTGCTTACTTGTCACAGCATCTTGTGGATTTTAACAGCAACAGCTACAGCAGAAACCTTGTGAAGTGTGATCTGTATGAGAAGTTTTGTTCGCACTATGTGCAGGAAAGCAGGGTCGTGAATGGATAAAAGGAGAGTGGTTCAGGGCAGGAGAAACACAGACCTGATGCTTCCAGTTGCACAGTGGTGGGATGTGCTCAAGTGAGCACCCACAAAACCCAGTAAGAATCCTTCTTACCCTCTCCAGTAGGAAACAAGCAGGGGAAGACAGCAATCCCTTCAGCGAGCTGAACTAGGACCACACAGTACTGAGGGGAAACCACCCTCCAAATCATGTAGTGCAGGAAGGTTCAAAGAGCAAGCCTTGGAATGACTACTCCAGCACATGCCTGGAGATCTCCACCTTAATGTACTTTTAAAAGTTCATGCTGTGAGTCTTCTGTTTTTGCCCACTTATTTAAGAAACAAGGGGAAAGGATTATGAAGATGTTAGTTACTAGCGACAAAAGCCAGGAAATACTCATGCTGCCAGGGCTTCTAAGTTTGAGGCCTGTGAGGATTTGGCAACAATACTATATGGTCAGACAATTGTAAGTATTAGCTCCTAAGCTTAAAAAACCCTTCTGCTTCCATATGTGTAACAAGCAGCTCTACCTCAGCGAAAACGGTAAAACATCTAGGCAGCAGAAACAGGATCTCTCCATGTCTCCTCCATCACCTCCCCTTGATGACACGTCAGCACACAAAGGGTACTTCATGTCTTCACATCCAATAACAAACTTATTACACGTGTTTCTTCTACAGATGAAATAAGAGTGCAAAGAAATCTCAACATCCCTCTTAGAGAACAAGTGGCATGGGTTGTATTCCCAAAGTTGCCTCCAAGAAGCCAATCTGGTGCCCCCAGACAGAACACTACAACACTAGGAGCTACATCAAGCCTGAAGGCAAAGAAAATGCAGTAAGACAAACAGCACACTGTGTTCCAACCTTCCCAAAATGAGAATAAAGCAGGGAAGGATCATTTAGGAGGCAGAAATCCCATTTTCTATTCAAAAATCTGTCTCTCCCCAATAGAAAAGTAGCTCAACACAGACAGAAAAGAGATCTCCTCTCTCAAAGTCAAACAACAGCCAACTTGTAACAAAAGACCAACAGAAGCATCACCAACCATCAGGGTGCAACAAGGGCTGCACTCAGGTTCTGTAAAACAGCTCCTCAGTCCATCTGGGAGCAAAGAGCCTCCCAAAGACAGCAGGAGAGCGAGTAGCCCAACCTCTGAACTAGCCACAAGGGCCATCCATCACGTTCCACATGTTAGATGGGACCCTTGAGCTGTAGTAAGTTGCCGACGCAACACAGACAAGGCAAAGCAGTTAATAAGTGGAGGTATTTCTGTGATTTAGCTGTGGCAATTAACACAAGCAGAATGAAACTCTCCTGCAAAATGAGAGCAACATAGAAGATGGATGTTTCCTTACCACAATGAAAGCACCCTCAAATCTCACATACACATATTAGCCTTACTGAATGGAGGCAGTTGGATCTGGTAAATCTGTAGTTCACAAATCTGGGAATGATCTTAAGTGAGTACTGGTCTGTGTCAAATCAAACTAAAGGGTTTCATGATATAGAAATTATACCATAGAGGGATGTAGCAAATTGTTCTTCAGGTAGGGGCAGTTAAAGGGGCATTAAACAGCATCAAAGAACGCTGTCTCTGCAAGAGCTATTTATTCCCAGCCTACAGATGATTGAGAAAGAGGCAGGATGACTAGTGAGGGACTAGGATGTCACTGTGGGCTGACACTGTTTTGCTATTTATGCTCTCACAAGCAACTGAATTGACAGGGATAGCTGATAACCTTCTGAAAATAACTGAACTACCACAGAATTAATGTCTTAGCTAACACAGATTTGGCGGTTTGCAGCTTGTGGAAACGCAGATTCTCAATCTAAGCAGGATGATCTTGGATCTCCAGCCTGTAAGACATTAAAGTGGGATACTGATTGTCAAAGAACAAGTGAATTGCATAACTCCCTTTCTGAATATCTCTATTTGGCTTTTACTAAGAACATAAAAGTCAGCTCCCTCCCTTGCAGCAGATAAGATACAGATGTCACTACTTTTTTTTTAATTAATTTAAATAATTAGGAAGTTTTCTGGGTTTTTGGTTGGGTTTTTTTTTTTTTTTTTTTTTTTTTTCCCCATCTTCAATCAGGATCAAATTAGAGAAATGAAGCTATGTGGGGAAATTGAGAGGCCACAACCCTCCTGAACAAATGCATATAGCTTGGGTCACCCCAAAAAGTAGATTCATTGCTTCATTAATTACAAATTGCTGCAGTTCTATTAAAACACAGTGAAGATTGGCATATGCAGGCTTTGGAAACAGCCCCCTCCAACCACTCCATCTTCCAGGTTTCCTCTGCAGACACATACAAGCATGTACAGCAGGAAGGGAGAATGGAAGACTTCATGCCCTACCTGGTTTTAACATGGCACATATAGGGTGCACAGTTGGGACCATTAGCCCCACTGCTAGTGGGGCTCTGGCTGCACTCTGACTAAGCAGTAAAACACAGTAAAAAAATATCCAGGCTGGAGGTGTAGTAGTTAATGTAAGTTGCAGCTGAACACCTGCCACAATCTCACGTGCATCTAATCTACTAGGTAGCTCTGGGCACTCAGTGCAGTTTAAGTACTGGTGCTCAAGAGGTTTTTGCTGTAGCAATGGGCCGAGTCTGATCAAGTCAAACTGTTCAAATACATATAGAGGAGAGGGCTCTGAAGAGACCTTATTGTGGCCTTCCAGTATCTTATCTGGGAGATTCCATGCATCTTCCTCTTGTATGGTGGACAGCAGCTCTACAAGAAAGCTGGTGAGGGAGTTTTTAGGATGTCAGGTAGTAATAGGACTAGGGAGAATGGAGCAAAACTATAAGTGGATAGATTCAGACTGGATATTAGGAAGAAGTTCTTACCCATGAGGGTGGTGAGACACTGGAACATGTTACCCAGGGAGGTGGTGGAAGTTCCATCCCTGGAAGTTTTTAAGGCCAGGCTGGATGGGGCTCTGCAATCTGACCTAGTGTGAGGTTACCCTACCCATGGCAAGGAGGCTGGAGCCAGGTGATCCTTGAGGTCACTTCCAGCCCTGATAATTACATGATTATACACAAAGATGCTCTAGATGGGAGAAGGGGCAGAGCAGGCACTGATATTAAGAAAAAGAAGAATTCCTGATTCCCAAGTATTTGGGAATTGCTCCCACATAGGGAGACATCATTTCACGTGAGCAGAATTGTGGAGAGAATATGGAGAGGCATTTGGTTGAAAGGCATGTCATACATAATTACAGACTCCCCAGTGACAACAAAATAAATTGACAACTGCAGCAAGACTGAAGGGGAAATAGAAGTTGTCACTGATGGCAAAAGTAATTAATTCTGGAGTCTTCTCTCTCTCTCTGTGCTCACTGCCACCATCCCAGTGGGAATGTGCCAGGTTCTTTCCCAGCAACAGAATCATTTCTGTAAAACATTTTTGTAAGTTGCAATACCTCTGTAACTGAAAATAGAGGCAAATGCGAGCGCTTAGTGGGACCTCTGAAACCCCAGCTGTGAAGACTCATTAAGTGTAAGTACATTTTTGCAGATGCACAGCTCTGAATCTGACTCATGACTCTTGTCCCATGACAGTGAGACTTAGGATTCAGGTAGAAAGGCTTCAGATAATTGGTATGGACTCTTACTTGGGCATATCAGGTGAAGGAAGGCAGCAGAAAGGAGACTTAAGGGAAGTAGTGAAGGAAGGGGGAAATAAATCATTTTAGTGTTTTTTCCTGAGTGATCCATCACCTGCAGTTCTAAGGCATGGGGAGGGTGATGTGACCTGGTCTTATCTAAGAGATTTCATACATCTTCATCTTGTACGGCAGACAACAGCTCTAGCCTCAAACACTAGGCCAGAGAAAAAGTTTCCCCTTGGGTGCTTACAGGGGACTTGAGCCATTTTGCACTTTGAAGGGTTGGAAATGTTCAGATTTACCAGGTGCAACTGCACATAGGGTAGACCTCACGTTTGCAGCTCCAGCTTGCCAAAGGACAGGATAGATACGGGGGAGGAACACAATGAAGGCTCTCCCCCACGCAAAGCAAATGGAAAAGCAGAGCGTGCAAGTCAGAGCTGACTCAGAGCTGCACAGCAAAGGCCTCCCCTCCAGCCACAGACGTGTGTGTGCCGGGAAGTTCAGTGCCAGCAGAGCTCCTCCCCACTGCATTTCACTGAGTACAAAAGCAGCAGGGCCAAAACCTGCGTTAGGAGACCGTCAGCCACCGGCCTCTGAATCTGCCAGTGTGCTGACACACACTAGGGAGGAGGGCAGACCACTCGGTGTCCAGCAGCTCTTTCATACTGACATTTCTAAGCCTTTGACAAGCTTCTGGAACTGACATTTAAACCGCAGTGTTGTATATTAGACAAGAACAGATCTTCCTTTGAATGGTTCAAAACTAAAAAAACCTCATTGGCTTTCCACCACCCCACCAAAAAATATTTTAAAAAAAATCTTCTAGCAGCATTGACCGAAGTGTAAAGCAACCTGGTTGGCTTCCATGCATCCGATGGCCTCTTCCAAGAGTGAAAACTCCACGCAGACATAGCCATAGTCGTAACCTGGGGACAGCATTTAAATACAGACGGGAGTCATGTTAGTGCCTTGTGTCATAAAGAAAGCCATATTCAATATTCAATTTCCCTTTCCCTCCAATGACACACCCTCTAACCACCACCCCTCTGCTGCAGTATGAAAAGGAGAGAAGTCAGGGACTAGCTGGATGATGATTAACTGTGCAGTTTATCATGAATGTTAATAGTACAATGTTCCCACTTCCCCTTACACAACCCAGTGGCAGGCACACCCTTCCTCAGGGCAAGAAATAGTTGCTTTGGTTTTTTTTTTAAAGCATAGTGATTTTCCATTGCTAGTTTCACATTTTGTGCTACCTTGGAGGCAGTGTTCTCCAAAGCAAGTGTTGATAAGTCATTTCCAAGTACCTCACTGCAAATGTATTTCACGCAAATAGCCAGCATTTTAACTGGGCAATGTATCAGAAAGAACTCACTGTATTCCTTTGCCTTTGCTATTTTTCCTTCAATGCCTGCTTACTTTTGAAGGACAATCCCCTGCATTATGAAAAACTGCAGCAGAGCAGGGATGAGAACACCAACTTTCTCATTTTGCTATAGACATTATTGCACACATAACAAGAGAGAGCAGGAGCTTATGTCCAGATGCAAGAAACTAGAGACCCTTTACTCTTCTCGATCTTTGAAAAGCTGTCATCTCAGTCAGCAGCAGAAAGGACCTACTGATTCAACTGTGTCCTCCAGTTACCTGTGCTGAAATGTTATGTCCCACAGCAAAGTGCAGAAGCTGTGACCATCCCAAGAGCCATCCTCGATGTTGAAACTAACTCCAAGAACACTGTGGAACAACCTAAAGTCATAACCTCACCCTTTGTATGTCAAGGCCACCTCACTCCAGTGCTTTCCACATGATCATGGGCTGAGATGTTTATGTGGACAAACAGCAAGAGGAAAGGGTTGGTTCCCTCCTCCTGCTGCTCCGCTGCCTGGTGAATGAGAGCAGTGAGAGGAAAACCAGCGTGTGTGTGGATTGTACCTCTCCCAAAGACGCACGTCTTACACTGGCATCTCCAAACCAGGTATGTATCTGGTTCCTACTGCTTCTGCTCCTCACCTTCCATGGGAAGGTAACTCCACACACACTTTTCAGGCAAGGCTGGAAAACAGCCCTCATCTCCCCCAGGATTACAACAAAGAACATTTCCTGTGCTTTCCAATTTTCTCTTTGTTGTTTTTTTGGTTTTTGTTTTTTTTACCATCTTTGCACTTATTCACATCAGAGACAAGGTCATAGAAAACTGTTTCATCATCAGATCCTACTGATTTTTTTTTTCTACTCTGGGAGCTCTTTGCACACTGTTCTAACACCACGATCCTGACTCTGCACATTTGCCTTTATAATGAGACTCCAGTTTGAATCTAGCTCCAGCTCTACCTCACATAGGAATTTACTCCCCTTACCTGTGTTATTTTAGTCAATATTATTAGACTAGAGAGAAATTCATCAATTTGGGCACTTCTAGCTCACTGAAAGGCACAGGCATCAGGCACACCATCTGCAGTGGAATGCAACTAAAGTCACCTGATATTCTTACGTGAAATGAGCACCTGGAACTAGAGGTAGTTCCCGCTGGCAGGATCAACAGAACCGATTTTCCCCAGCTACTCCTGTTCTGCAGCTCCAGCCACGCTCAATCACACTGTGAGAATGAAACAGCTCTCTCCTCAGTAGAGCTACTCTCCATGAGCAGTGCTGCCCCTTGCTGGGAGCCTGTTTTGCATTCTGGGCAGACACCTCTGCCACTTCACGGCACAGTATGAGGGCTTGCACGGTGCTTTTGAAAGTCTTATTCAAACCCAGAACCCCAGAGTCACTTTTTCCCCTCCTGTTTAGAAGGGGTTGCATGAAGCAAACTTGTTCAGCCTGTAAGGCTCCTGATTTGCCTACACGGAGAGGATTTTTGAAAGCTGCTGTCATCAGCAAGCCAGGATCAGAGTGCTACCTTATTTCCACATGCATGGGAAGCAGGGGGTCTCCTGACAGATTGAAAAAAAGAATGTAGAAGTTTTCACTCTGTTTGCTATATGATGAGAGGCAGCTTACATCCTGTTCCCAGTGAAGTGAGTGTTTCAGATATGGACTGAATCCAGCATGACACAAGAGAAAGCGACACCCCAAATGTTATACATAGGTACAGAAGCTGAGACACTTAGAGGAAATGTACACTAGAGGACCTTTCCAAGTATTACATGGAGATGTAAATATTCAACCCCCATAGACTTAAGGAAAAGATCAGCACATTTCTCCTTGTGTACTTTGTTGCTTTTGCCCTCCCTCATCAAAACCAATCCCTCCCTAATAAACATAGCTGCAGTAACATGTACAATGAGAACCAAAAGCAGAAAATGTGGCCTGATATCCTGCCAAAAAGCAGCTTCAGGCCACTTGTTCAGCTCTTGTGGTCAACTTGCAGAGAGACAGAGTGTTCTGCAATCCACGACACGCTATCCTTGCATAGACAGCAGTGAAATGGTGACATAAGAGAAGAGTAGCCTGGAGCTGCTCCTCCACTCCAAACCACTGATGAAGATCTGGGCGGGGGGCTGACACATTCCCCACCCTCGGATCCAGCCCTTTGCATAGATACAAGCAGGTTCGGTATTTGACAGCTACAGAGTAACATCAGCCTCAGATGGCACTGCATCCCTGTTCTGCCCCCAGCTCTTACAGGGCATCCTTGCATTTTAGACCACGATGGAAAGGCCACTGAAATGGAGGCCTTTGGAGAAACAATACTGCTGCTACAGAGTGCTTTCCAAAGGCAGTGCTTGCTGATTTTCCCCCAGGATCTGCAATAATCATATTACGCAGTCACACAACACTTGAAACAACACTGAGTGACCTGAGGCTGGTTCTTAAGGAGAAGCAACTACAGAGGCTCCTGTCATCGAGTGTTTTGCCTCTCCCCTACCTCCTCCCGCAGGGCTGGTTCAGCTCTTTGTGCAGCAGCTGCTGAGCTGGCAGATTTTTATTTACGAAGCCTCCACACAGTTAGCCTGTCAGAATGCAGCCACCAGCTGCCCAGAAGCAGGGCAGGGGATTTTGACAGAGGGGTATGGCCAGGTATCTAATAGCAGGAATTGGTACAATGGGCAGTTCAAGGCAAGCTGTCCTCCCCTGTGAACAGGAGCCACTGTACTGGTACTCTTAAGGCCATAATAGTAAAAACAAAGCAATCAAAACAGCAAAGCAAAATCACTGCTTAAGACTACAGTGCGGTTTGGTGGGTTTTCTTACATAAGGTAGCCTAGATTCACATGCAAGGTTTCACATGAAAACATAAATCCTAGTATCTTCTTAATTTGATCTTTCATTCACTGATTAGTGTGATGCTATAGTTTAAGAATCCAGACAAAAAGCAGAATGGAGTCAAAAGTGCTTTATGTTTCCAGAGAGGTATATGCAGCCAACAGAGACTGTCAAAAATAAAGAATTGCTATTTCCCCACAGGCAACCCCTGAGCCTGCTACAGCAGAGTTGCACTGTCCAAATGAATCATAGATTCACAGAATAGCGTGGGCTGGAAGGGACCTTAAAAAATCATCTAGCGTCAACCGCACCACCAGCGGCAGGGACATCTTCCACTAGAAAAGGCTGTTCAAGACCTCATCCAACCTGGCTCTGAACACCTCCATGGAAGGGGCAAAGTGAACTTTCCAGCAGGAACAGTCCTGCAACGCTTGCGCACGAAGTCCTTTATGGATGTTCCCACAGCATGCTCAGCTGTTTCCCAAACTGAAAATGGAAACGATTGCTTAATATTCAGGACTAAGAACACATTTAGAGCTTCAGGAAGTTGCTCTGCAAATATTTGAATAAGGAATATTTTACCTTTGAAACAGATGTGTTTTAGTGAAGTGAAATTTGACAACAAAGTGCAGGTCTCTGTGAGCATGCCATGGTTTGGCTGAAAATCCTGAAAGTCTGACTTAAAATTAGAGTTCTTTGGCTTCAGATAAAGTTGTCAAAGTTTTGGGATTTAAAATAAGACTTGTTTCTACATGCACACAGCTTCTGCTGAAAAACTGACACATTCAATGTGTTACTTCATGATGTTTTGTTATGTCAGAGATCTAAATAAAGGAAAACTACCATGCTGTGTTCTGAGGGGCTGTAAGCAATGTGAAAACATCAGAAAAATAGCTCTGGAATTTTAAAAGGCCAAATGAAATGATCACGTAACTACAGTAGTCCTGACTATGCCAAATCAAAGATACTTTTGGAACGAAGGGATGACGGCAATGTGACAAAGCCATCTAACGCAAAAGGTGATCCAGCTCCTGGATTACAGAAAAGAGCAAGCAGAAGGTCATGTTACTGCCTGCCCCAGTAAGCTTAAGGCATCAGGTAACCTTACCAGAGAATCACAGAATTTAAATAATTTACAGAATCACACAGCATCGGAAAAGGTTAGGGGTTGGAAGGGACCTCGAAAGATCATCTAGTTTAGGGTGGAAAAGCCCTTCAAGATTAGTCCAACTCTTAACCTAACATTGCTAAGCCCACTAACTAAACCACGTCTCTGAGTGCCACATCTACATGTAGAACCATCACCTGCCTTCTCAAAAACAACTGCTACAAACCCCATCTGCTGTGGCGCAATATGTGAACATATCTCTCTCCTCTGGCTTCCTGCTACAGTAACTCTGTATAACTGGTTGCCAGAAAACATTATGCTAAACCGGACATCTGGGCCAGCTGCAAACATGGTGGAGGTCCCTGAATCATTCAAGACACAGCCAGCAGCCTAAGGGCTGAAGATAGCAGTGACAGAGTTTCCATAGGCAGAAAGCTTCTCAAACATCCCAACACTTCAGTTGTGCATTTTCTAGTAGGATGAGACAGAAGTACCATAAAAAAGCATTTGCAGTTTGGGGCATTCTAGGAAACACAGCACTTTAAAGCAGAGCCATGGTCAGGCTGCTGAAGTAAGAACAGTCTTGCTGCATGTTCTCCCCAGAGACAGCACAGCAGAGTGCAGGTGAGGAAATATTCTGCAGGGTCTCATCCACGTTACAGAAGAAGGCTCTGTCACTGCACTGGCGACTACAGCACAAAGTATAGAGTGACTATGAAGAACTTGCACATGCCCTGAAGGAACATGCCTGCAGTCTCAGGCACTGACCTTTGCACAGCTTGGGTAGCGGAGATAAAAGTTTGCACACTGTCCTCAGAGAATCTGCTATTCCTTGATCAAGAGGAAGAGCTACCTCAACCAAGAGAGATTTTGGCAACAGGCCCATAAAACCATGCATAAATATTCCGTATCCCCCAAGGGAAGATAAAGATGCAGATGTAGGTTATCCATACTAAAGAGTGAATACCTCATCACTAGAAAATACTGGAAAACACAGGGCTCGCTCTATATCTACACTATCATTGTGTACTATTCTTAGCAGGCATAATACACTTGATGCTTCCCAGAAGCCAGGAGCTTCTGAACACGCACAGCAGTGGCTGTATCTGTGTTATGCAGTGAGTCCTGCCATCACAGTGAGGATGGGCAACAGCATAGTGCCTTCCTTGGTGAGCAGAGAAAATAAAAGCTGTCCACACTGCCTGAAAACTTGGAGGGCACCCTGCGGCACAGCAGGGAACGGCAGCAATCCATCCATGCTAACACAAGCCAAAACTGAGAGCTCTCTCAGTACCAGCTGGAGGATTCTGAGCATCCATAAATTTGTCAGAGCTCTTTACTGCACAGATAAATTGGTCCTCAGAGCTCCTAAAGCTGAAGAGCAGTACCAGAAAAGCCTGCTGTTGAATACTAAACAGGACAATCTGCAACAAGCCATCTCCCCAGTTCCTTTCAAAGGCTGAGTATTGACAAGTCACACCTGGCTGCTAGAAAAGGCCTGTCGCTTTATGCTGGTCCTCTGCAAAAAAAAGCCACACTCTTACACACTCACTCACCACAGCACCGCACAAGAGAACAGCACTGAAAGCACAGGATACAAAATGCACCTTGAGTCAGAGAGGTCCATCCTCCTCCCTTCATCCAAGAGGGCAAGATACAGGAAGGACCTCTGCCTGAAATGCCCTCAAAGGCAGACATCAGCAGCCCCGTACAGCAGCAGGCACTACAACAGTCAGAGCCCCATATGGCTGTCAAACCTTGTCACAGGAGTGTAGTTTGTACACCAGCACTGAGGAGAGGAGGGGAAAATCCACAACATCCGGATTGTATTCACCACAGCTTTATTAATGACTAGGTATTACATTTGAACAAAAACCTGGAATCCAAGGAAGGCTGGTGAAAAACTCACAGGAGAGAACTGGAAGCTGCACACCTGGGAAGGTGTTGCTAACAGGACCTTGGTTTAAAAGTGCTGCTAAGTGAACCTGCTCTCCAGGATATATGATCTACCATTTAGCACAAATGACTCAGAAAAGCAATCAATGTAATCATGTCAGCACGCTGTGAAAAGCCTTGGAGTTTTGTGCTGGAGATGCAGAAAGGGAGAGCACGTTTGTAAAAATGCTTAAGATAGAGGAGGATTCTGCACATCAAAAAGGCTGTGAGCATGTTTTATGGATCAGTGTGTGCTGCCTGTCCTACTGAACAGCCTTATAACCCTGAACCAAGGCTGATCACCATCACAAACATTGACTTGTGTTGTGGTAACAGATTTGTACTTCTTATTTCCTAAGCCACCACATCACAGATGGGAAAAGACAGACAAGAATGCCTTTTGCTTCAAGACTCTTCCTTCCACTGCTGCTCTGAAATCACGCAAGACAAGCCAAAACCCTACTGCCCACACAGCTGCGAAAACTGGCAAAGACTGCCACTGACGACCACAAACTAATTCCAGCTAAGTGCTTTTTCAGTCCTTGCCAGGTTATTCTGGTCACAAACAAGAATCGATTACTTCACCTAGGTCAGCACCAAAGGTATTTCCCCAGCTTGCAAAAGGTGAGCCCCTCTAGACTGATGACCTCATCTGATGAGCAGGTGATCTAGTCATGCCTCATGAGGAAACCTAGTGTGTATGCTACAGCATCTTGTAAGGTCATGGATAACTGCTCCAGCTCTCAGTGAGTGCCTCAGACCTGTGTGCTGACATGGGTGACTCATGGTTGACATGGGTGTGCCACATGAGCCATACCATCCTCACTGTGTAAAGCACTAAACACAGCAACAGCAGATTAATTCTTCCTGTGGTGCACCAGCACCAGCCTTGAGGATGAGTCAAGTTGTCTTCCGTACAATTAGCACAACAGGCAAGATGCACCTCTGTGCCACAGTGTGCATTATTAGCGACATCTGACATCAACCTACAGCCTGTTCTTTGCACCAAACTAAAGAACCTAAAGTCCTTGTGGGATCTACCACAGGGTTGGTGCCAAGTCCTAGTCATGCAGAAGTCACTAGCTGGTCAAAATCCACCCTACAAAGGGCTTCCCCCAAGGGCACTGCATCACTCCTGAAGAAAACAAAAGGTTCCAGTTTAGCACAGTCCTGCCACACACTTCCAGAAACATCCCCAGCCTATGCAGAGCAGCAGCTCAGCTCACCAGCCATACACAGGCACCTGTGGTGTGCAGGAGCTGGTACTTCACCAGCACTTATGACCCTCAAGAGACCAAAGCCCACACACAGACACCACCACAGTAAGTGAGCTACATATCACTTACAAATGGCCCAGAAAAGGACACAGCCATGCCTGCCACCACAAGACCTCTGCTGCAAGGAAGAGATCTCACTGCCTTGGGATGCACTCCAGCCATTTTAAAAAAAAGGGAACTTAGCTCTGGTACAGAGAGGTGAACCACTCAAAAATACCTACCAATTCTTCCATTATGAAGTTTAAACTTTTGGCCCTTAGATTATTTTAGCAAAATACAACACTAAAGAGCACAATTTTAAATTTCAGTGGCTTCCCAAAATATTCCTGAAACCAATGACTCACTGCTCTGATGTATAAGACTGCACTTGGAGGGGGGGGGTGGGAAAAAAGCAGCACCTTTTAAATGTTTATCTAAGGGGTTTATTAATATTTAACAGGGCACCAATGCAGCAGAGCTTAGTGAGAACAAGCAAGATAATCCAGTTTCTTCTAGGAGTTGGCCAAGGCAGTGTAAGTTTAACAAAGAGTGGGATAAGGGGGGCAGTTTCAAGAACTGCAAAAGAGCCAGGCCTGCAGAAACGAAAAAACAAATAAAAACCAGTGCAAGAAGATGGTTAAGTAAGCAATAAAGTATATTTGCTGCCAGCAGTACTTGTTTTCCAAAATGGAGCAGGCAGTTGCCATTACGTGTGCTGGGTCAGTCACATTTTCAATTACAGATTTCCTGCAGGTTACCTCCACCACAGGAGGATGCCTGTCCTTCAGCATAAGTCTCCCGTGTCCATGTGGACATATCTCTGGCCCCATATACTACTGCTTTTCAGAAAACTCTTCACTGCTCCACTTAACCACTTTCATGGGTGCTTTGCTCCTCAGTGGTACAGCGCTGTGTTCCCACATCCCCACCCAAGGTTCAAAAGTGAACCCTGAGAAGGGTCAGAAAAAGGTTAATAAACTCAAATCTCTCAATGTCTGCACTAATTTAGAGGGTACCTAAAGGGGCTGGGATAGACCTCACTGCTCCTTCAGATTGTAATTCAGCTCACCTTGTCCCTCCACGTCCACTTTACAGATCTCCTTTCCGCACAGGTTGCTCTCCATCTTGGTCAGTGTGTCCGTTCTCCACCATGTTCTCTCAGCTCAGCAAAAACAGTTCCCCAGACAGGCTTGTAGAGTACACTAGAAAAGCTTCATGGGCTGCCAGCAATTTCTCAGGCTCGCTTTCCCTGAAATAGCTTTACCCAACTGCTGGTATCAACCCTAACATGAATCCTGGTTGGAAAACACATGTTCCAGTCTTGTCCCACCACAGACTGTGTCCCAGAGAACGATCTGAACAGAAGGCTCAGAGTACACTTCATGTTTTCACTTACTACTTGGATATCTCTGTAGCGTCTTTTAAGGGCAAACTACTCATCATAAGCAACCCTTTAAGATAAAGATAGTTCCATATGCTCTCTTCCTCAGGGCATTCGTGTATATTCAGCCAAAAGTTCTGTGCACATCAGACACTAGAGATGCTATCTTGGACTTTGCTTATGTCCGACATTAGTCAGGAAAGTAGAAATAAAGCTTGATGTGAATCAGGCAGGAAATAAGCTTCAGACATGATTAAAATCAAACCCGAGACAAGGTGTGTCCACGTTAAGATTCCTTGAAGGTCAAAAGGTATTGGTTTCAAGTCCCTGGCAGTCATCACCAATGGCAGTGCATGGAAAATGACAAACACTGTGCCACCAGTAACTTGGTGGTTTTACACAGTGCTGATAGATCCACAGACGGAGGGTCACACTGCAAAGCTGCATAAAAGTCTTGTCCCCAGCAAGCAGAGACAAGCGACTTCAGACAGGACAGGGTGAGCTCACAAGCCGTTACTGACAACCGCTTTGCAGAGAGTTACTGACCACTCAGCACTGCTAGTGTTTACCCAAGCAGCACAACATCCACAAGAGGCAGCAAGAGACACCACAGATGCTGCAGACTAATGCAGCTAGCTGAAGGTCTTTGAGAAGACTCCACTGTCACCTCAGGGTTTATTCTTTGTAATGATTAACTGCAAAGACATGTCCAAATACACTTGAAAAGACAAGTTGGAAGATAAGCCAACAACCTAGCACAGTTATTTCTGCCAGGACTTACAGAGAAAGGAGTCCTATTCTCCTCACGAATGGATCTGATACTTTCAGCCTGAACATACAGGTATCAATTAAAAAAAATCTAACTGATGGAAACTACAAGTTAATCTTGTGTAAAGTAACACTATAAAAGTCTGACTGTGATATTTTAGCACTGTCTGTAAATATCTGCCTTTTTGATTTAAATAGAATCACTACGCCATGCCTTAAGAGCTTTCACTATCTTGTTTAAAATCTAGCCAGCATTTCAGTCTGTGGGTTCGAGACAGAAAACTCTGAAGAATAAACAGTTTGAACATATACCAGAATCACACCAGGTATATTAAGAACAGTGTTCCATGCTCAGCACAACCTTCAGTGAAAATATGCTCCCCTTAGCACATACGTGGTACAGAAAAAGAAAGAGTCTTAAAAATAAGTTGAGCTGCTTTTTCCAAGAGAAATCAACCACATATTTCCCCCAAAACAGAAGGAGTCTTGTGAAAGATCATACAGTGGAATCATCATGCTGAAGCTGCTGAGCTAAGCTTTATGATAAGTGTTACCTTCTTGTGAAGCTGAGCTGAACCTCACTTATTTTCAGTTAATTGCGTGTTATTTGTTACGATGGTTATTGTTCCACAGCAGCTGCAGGCATTCTTCTCTCAAACATACTCAACATGCAGACTAAGGATCAATGTTATTTTTAACATTTCTGGACAGTCCTCAAAAATACACAATCCACCCAGACAGACTTAGCGCGACTCTTCTGGGCCAGGCTGCTACTGGCCCCTTGAGCTGATAGAGCAACTGAACCAGCAGGCCCAGCAGTATGTGAGAGAGACCAGGAGGCCAGCCAGCAGATTAACTCCTATGAGTACTTACACATGCACCTCATCCAAAAAACATTCTTTAGCCCGTAACTGGCCTCCAGTTTCAAACAGCCTTAACTGTGCAGAAGTTAACACAAATTCCACTTCACACACTTCTCTACAAGATGACCTAATGTGAAAAGCCGGATTAAATTTACCACAGCTTCTAGTTACCCAGTTTCAAGCAATTGTTTTCACAATTCAGGAAGCTTTTATTGTGCTAGACATATCCATCTTGCAAAAGAAGGACCAGAGGCTGTTTAAATCAGCAGTTGCATATGCAGCTTCAGGCCATAATGCAAAACAAAGTCTTTGGATCATCCATAAAACCTGCTACACTACAATTACTGATGTTGACTGGATGGGGTTAAACAGTAGCTTTAAATAGACTATAAATTATCAGCTAATTTTAACTTCATTCTTTCCCTCCTCACAATTGCCAGAAAAACCTTTAAAAAAAAACAACCCAAGTTTTGCAGCTGAGGAGACAGACTGAAACAGAGAGACGACAGACAACCACAACCCTCCTATTTCCTGTGACCACCAGCAGATACCAGGGCTAACTTCAGACACTTGTCTCATCCTGAGTAGTCTTTGAAATGGGGAATGGGAGGAGATAACAGTTCTCTAATGAGGGCAGTAAGTCCTAATAATATCCACAAGAAGATAATTAAGAAGAGATTCTCTATTCAAGTTGACTTATTACTGAGAAGTGAGGTGTTTCAGAAAAAAACCTGAGCAACCACATCAGCACAAGCAGAAAGTAGGCATGTCACAACTACTGGATTCAGTCATTGGGTGACAACAGCCATGCTGTACTATGCTTAGAAAAGAGGAAAAGAAGTAAGAAAGCCTGACTGTGCCCCTTAAGCCCTGCTTGTTGAGCCAGACCAGATTACGTGACACAGGGTTGTTCTTCAGTTCAAAGGGTCACAGGAAGGTTGTGAAATCTCCTTTGACAGCTTCCAGAAACAAAAATATACTTGAGAAATACCCAACTGCCCCAGTTCCTCTCCCCTGTTACTAAACACATAGGAAGCCTTTATATAATGTATTGACATCAAGAATTTCAGCCAACTCAAGCAGAACCCAGACCGGTAAGAAGAAATAGCACTGATGAAAAGTTGAAGCCTCTGCTTTCCCAGTTTTAATTTAAAAATTCTTAAAAAATACTGGTTTCCTGGTATTTCCTACCAGTATTATCCAAACCAACCCCCAGGACTCACCCTGCATTTCCTACCATCGCACATCTTTGCTCCAGTACACCTTTCTCATAAAGCAGCATTGTAAAATCTTTCTTTCTTCAGAATTCTACACACACTGATCAGAAGTAACAGTAAAACTTCATTCTTTGAAGGAGGAAGAGCATCCAGACCCAGTATTTGGATACATGCTGATAAAACTTTTTCCTTTTTTTTTTTTAACCTGTCTTCATGTCTAAGAAGGGTAACAGTTTCATGTTACTGAAGGAGAAACATCAGAATGTATGAGGCTTCCTAAGGAACTTTGTGTAGGACATCTTCCACAGCAAGACTATCTCAGAAACAAGATGTAGAACGATCCAACAGGATTTAACAACAACAACTTTTAAAACCTACTGAGGAATTAACCTGCTGTCCCATGTCAGCATTGGCTTTACTCTTGATGGCTATTACAACACCCTTACTGGTTTTTCTGCTGCTCCTGTGTCTCTCTAGAGGCACCAGGACACATGCTTCACCTCTGATGGCGAGCACAGCCATCAGTTTTGAAGACAAGAAGACAAACTACAAAACTCAGTGGCTGTTTCCATTCAAAAACACCTGCAATTATGGCAGCAAAGGCTTTAACCAAACTGCCTGAGTATCAGTGTGAAAACCAGCCTTTTGAAAACTTGAAACCAGAAGCACTGGAAAAGCATTCTCACCTGAACTGTAATCTTTCAGCCTCAAGTCCTTCACAGGTGTCCCATCAGGCCCTCGGAAAGCATTGAGAATCTGCAGGAAAACCGAGATTTACTTGAGTCTCCAAAATCGCACCTCTGAAAGCAAAGCACTTGCTAACCTACATTTCTGTCCCCAAGACTTTTCCTTTTAGGTTAACAAACAAATGCTCTGAAGCATTTTCCTGGTTAAGTTTCAGAAGAACCTGAGAACTGCTTATTGAGTTTTGGGAAGTATTCTGGGGTTATGTTCAAATGAGTGAGAATAATTTGCAGCACAATATTACTGTACAGCCAGATGGTTCACCTCTGATACTTACTTAAGGTCAAAGACCACAGGACACTAATGGTTGAAAGTGACCTCTGGAGATCATCCAAGTCCAATACCCACCCCCCTGAGCAGGACCATATAGTCTAGTGCAGGACAAACAGGAATGCATCTGGATGAGTCCTGAAAGTCTCCAAAGAGACTCCACAACCTTTCTGGGGAGCCTGTTCCAGTGCTTTGTGACCCTTAGAGTAAAGAAGTTCTTCCTCACATTGAGGTGGAACTTCTGTGCTGTAGTTTACATCCACGGCCCCTTGTCCTATCACAGGGCACAAGTGGAAGAGGCTGTCCCCTCCTTCCTGACATCCAGCCCTCAGATATTTCTAAACATTTATTAAATTCCCTCTCAGTCTTCTCCTCTCCAAACTAAAAGGTCCCTCAGCCTTTCTTTGTAAGGCAATGTTCCAGACCCTTAATCATCCTTGTAGCCCTCCACTGGACTCTCTCAAGTAGACATATGTCCCTCTAGAACTGTGGAGCCCAGAACTGGACACAATATTCCAGGTGATGCCTTTAAGAAACTCAGCCGTGGGCTGACTGTTCTGAGTATTATCATCCTCTGATGAACAAAGTTTGAACAAAGTTTCTGCAATGAGTTCTTCAGTATCAAGCCTCAGAGCTCTGATCATCACAGCTTAACCCTATCAAAAACTACTGCATGCAGGGGTATTCATGCCTAGAACTGTCACCAAATAAACATCCCAATTCAAAGTGGAAGGTCTGGAAAAGAAGCTTCTTTTACCTTGTAGCCTAGATTATATTTTTTGGGTTTCTACTAAAATTAGCAATAGAAGCTGACATCTTTTCTATCCTAAGATCTCATTTAAAGCAATTTCAAGTAACTATAAATGAGCAAGTTCACCCAGACACTACATGTCTTCAGAGCCCAAAATACAGCAACAAAGTAATAACAATATTTGATACATATAAAGTAATGGTGGAAGTAAGGCATATTCAAAAGATTCTGGATCAAGGCTTTTGGCCACCAACACTCCACAGGTGACTGCAAAAAAATAAACTGTAACTTTCAGACTCACTCAAAACCAGAAAACTCAGATAAATGTAACATTGCAATGACTTCTAGATCCAGCCTCTCCCTGAGGAAAATGAGAGACCATCCAAACCACATCAAGCTTCAAAATGGTCCTTTTAGAACTTCCTGTTAGAAGTTTTTTGATTAATCCCTCCCACTTACATCATCCTTCGTGGCAGTCTCAGGCACTCCTCCTAGCCGAATGAGCTTGCTTGGCTTCACATATTTGGGACAGGTCCGGTAATCCTGGTCCTTGAGTTCACACAATCAAGATGGTTTTGACAAATGAGATATGGTAGCTCACAAGATAGACAAGCAGTAACAAAATAAAGGAAGGTGTAATTCAAAGGCAGTGGTTCATAATCAGCCTGTCCCAAATCTTCACCCATAGCACCGTGAAAGAGTCAGAGAGCTCTGGAGAATTAGAACTCCAAAAGGGTTGCTAGCCTCATGTGCTCATGGAGGCGGACAATGAGACTCAGGCCCAGGAAAATAAATCAGGCATGTCACCTCTCTCTGCCTTCCATCAGTGGGAGATGAAAATTCCATAAGAGTTACTAACTCGGTAGTTACCAGTACCTTCAGTTTTCACAGTTGACACTGAAGGAAAACAAAGCATGCAGGAGAACAGCCATACTGTTCTAACAGGTTCACCTAAGCCTGTAACTTCTCTTGTGGTGCTCATAAGCAATGTCCAGAAGAAAAATAACAAAATAAATTCTTCCATGTACTTCCCCCCAGCACCCTTCCTCTGTCTGGTCATTCTGAGTTTAGGAGCTTTCTGAACCAAATCTTGCTAAGTTGTATTTCTCTTGTGAGGAAAGTATATCTGAGACAGAAAGGGCACCCATTAAAACAACCTGGAGCATGAGGATGGTCTCAGAGAAGGACAGTGAATCAGGATAGAACTGATGTGCTATGATTATGACACCCTTCCCCAGCTCCTTCCATTCTGACCCAAGCCAACTGAACAGAAACATCAACTGACAAAACCCACCTACCTGAAGGTTCTTATAGGGCCTAGAATCTTTGTTGGGTTTTCCTTCTGAAAAGGACTTGCCATGTTCATATTCAAACATTTGATTCCCTGGCAGACGGTGATCCACATCACGATACTCAATGTTCCGGTAGTCAGTATCTTGCCTTCCAAGGAAATCCAGGTCACCATCATCCTTTAACACAAGATCAGAATCGGATCCTTGCTGCTCCCCACCTGAAAGCTGTTGCTGCTTGTTAGCAAAGGTCTGAGGTTGGTCCTCTTGGTCCTGAAGAGTAGGAAGAGGTCCACGGCTGTTTTGGAAATTGTGTGAAGAGTCGTCTTCAAGGCCCAGTCCCAGGGATTCCTCTTCTCTGGATGATGTTTCCGAATGTTGAAATTCTCCTTTTTGGCTACCAAAGGGAGTCCTATCTAGACCAAGTGCAGACTCCTCTCTCTTGCTGGTACTTAAACCAGAGCCCTCTCTTTCTGCTAAAGGTACAGTAGGTTGGTTGCGCCTAAAATCTACAAGGCTTTGATCCACAGGAGGCATCTCCCTATCTGAAAAGTCCATAGGAGGAGGTACATCTCTGTTCCTAAAATCCTGATCGGACCGGGACCTGTGTCTATTTCTGAAGTCTGATGATGGTGCATTTCTGTTTCTGAAGTCCAAATCAGAGGTGCCCACACCCCTGAAGTCCAGATCAGGTACATCCCTGTTTCTGAAGTCTGAATAGGAATGTTCTCTGCCCCTGTAGTCTAACTCAGGCACGTCTCTTGCCCTAAAGTCTGAATGAGACCCATCTCGACCTCTGAAGTCGAGATCAAAAGATCCCCTTCCCCTGAAGTCTGATGAAGGTTCATCTCTGGCCCTGTAATCCATATTATGTGCTTCCCTATCCCTGTAGTTCATACGGAACGTGTCTCTGTTCCTGTAATCCACTGAGGGAACATCCCCACCTCTGAAGTCCATAGGTGGCCCCTCTCTCTCCTGGAAGTCTCCAGAATACATATCCCTGCTCCTATACTCGGAAGAAGGTGGTTCCCTGCCTCTGAAATCCATCTGAGACTCTCCTCTGCCCTGGAAGTCAGATGGTGGGAAATCTCTGCCCCTGAAATCATGGTGCCCCTCCCCGCCTCTGAAGTCACTACGTGGTCCATCTCTAGCTCCAAAGCTGAAAGAAGGTTCCTCTCTGTTGGCAAACTGAGGATTGAGGAGGCCTGTGAGTGCCTGGATATCAAAAGGAAGTGATTCTCTGCCAGAGAAGTTGCCAGAGTGTCTTTCTTGACCAAGACTATCAAGGGAAGGAGGATATTCCCTGTTCCACGCGGGAGCAAACCTTTCTTCTTGGCTCCCACTGTAGAAATAAAGACAGTATTATTCATAACGTGCTTAAGAGTCTGAAATCTACACAGCAGCACATTCTTCTCTAAACTTTTCTAGAGTTGTGTAACAGTCTAAGATCCGCAGAAGATATTGATGTGTGGTAGTTTAAGATGAGGCAGCATACGACAGATGTGAGAAAGTAAACTTGGGTGCTCCCATTTCAGCACAATTTCCAGAAGCACTCAACAGGGAATACCTGCAATATTAATGGGTTAAAGATGGCAGCAATCCACATAGCCCTGCACTGCACACAGCTCAACAGCTGTTCAAGGTTCCAGCAGCTGGTGTGGTTGTTCATTAGCACCACCAGCACACGTGTGAGCTTAAGTTCTCCAGGTAGTATGACAAACTGCTAACTTAACACATCATTCTGAGGCACATAACAGCAGAGGTTACCAAACATGCTCTATTAACGTACTTTGGAGACTCATTTTTTACTTCCTTGTGCTGGAGTCTATAAACTGGAAAAATGCTGAAAGCTGTCAGTTCAGGCTTTGAGGATGCCCCACAGGAATATGCCAACAATCAGGATGATCCTGTGCTCATGCCTCCAGACTGGCTGTCTAACACCAAGTTTACAACACCACAGCCAAGAGCTCTCCTGATACCTGCATAAAACCATGCAGGAAGAGGTCCCTTTTAAGACAGTTTTCCAAAACCTCGTGAGGTTTGGGTTTGTTGAGGGGTTTTTTGTTGTGTTTTTTTTTTTTCTGAGGGGGAACTACATAATTTTTCATCTTGGTGAGGCTCCAATATATTGAAAAAAAAAGAACCAGAGTAACACCACATTTTAAAATAACACTGAATGCTGCCCAATATTGTGGGCAACTCCTTAGCAACTACAGCAAGAGCAAGTCACATTCTTCTCAGAGTTTCTCTACAGAATCATTCACCAGCAGAACACAAGGGAATGTCTACACAGTTAATCAAACCAAACACACATCTCCTCTGCTACATGTCCCTGTTTCACCACTCCTGCTTCACCACCTTACAGAACTGTAACTTAAATTTTGTTCAAAGTCAGAATTCCCAATAAACACAGTAAAGTATGATGAAAAATCAGCAGAACAGCACTACGGATACCATCATGAAACACTATCACACTCCTATCAATACTGTTAAGCCACATTGTAGTTTTTGCATCCCAAGTGTCATCAGCTTTCTCAACACATCACCACTGGACACTTAAGTATTCTTATTGTAGAAACCTAAAGTATGACACGAGGAAGTGCCTTTATCACACTGATATTCTAAGTAACTGGGCTGGACACATAAGCAAAGTAAGAAAGAATTATGCACAGCAGTATTTGGTGCCTCCATTTTATTTGTTGTGGTTCTGTTTACACGCAGCGCCCTCCTGTAAACAGAACCTAGTAACAACCAGAGGAACACAAACTAAGAAAAATATCATACTGTGCAGGTCCACTTTTATAGGAATCTTTAAAACAGTTCCAGTGATATTTAAAAATGTCTTATGAAGGAGTACAGTCAAGAACATAGAACAGAATGGTTTGGAAAGGACATTTAAAGGGCATCTAGATCAATTCCCCTGCAGCAAGCAGTGACATCTTCAACCAGAGCAGGTTGCTCAGGGCCCTGTCCAACTTGGTCTTGAATGTTTCCAAGGATTAGGCACCTACCACCTCTTTGGACAATCTGTGCCAGTGTTTCATCACTTTCATTGTGAAAAATGCCTTCCCTCTCTGTAGTCTAAATCTCCTTCTTTCAGTTTAAAATCATCACCCCTTGTCGTGTTGCAACAGGCCCTCCTAAAAAGATTGTCCTCATCTTTCTTATTGGTCCCTTCAAGTACTGAAAGGCCACCAAAAGGTCTCCCCAGCGCCTTCTCTTCTCCAGGATGAACAATCCCAAGCCTCTCAGCCTGTCCTCAGAGCAAAAGTTCAAACACTCACATCATTTTTGTGGCCTCCTCTGGACCCACTCCAACAGATCCATGATTTTCTTGTCCTGAGGACTCCATGGGGATATATGGTCTGCTTAACCTCATGGAGAGATCTAAACTCTCCATTTTTTTTTTCATAAAATCCTGTGAGCAGTAAGTGCCTACTTCTGAGCTTAAATCAAGCACCATGGCTGAAAAGAATCAACATCACACTATTAGGTGCTTCTTAACAGTGCACATTACCACAATCCATACAACGTATCTCCACCTTAGCTTATAAGATCTGAACGAATTATCACTAGAGAAGGCAGTGTGGAGAAGGAACAGTTGTTGCAAAAAAACCCAAGGCAGTTAAAAAAACTTCACCAAAATGTAGAAAGTTCCACTGTTCCTTAACTTGCCTGCTTGTTGGGAATCACACCCAGCTCCAAAAGGAGCTTGGAGTTTTTAACCAAACTAAGTCTCCTTATGGGAGGAGGGGCGGAAATACTGACAAATAGAATGTTCTATGGGTTGTTGCATTTAATAGTGTGGCTGAAACAAACTGTCTGTTCACATGCTTACCGAAAAGACCCCATCCTGTTGCCTTGTCGATGGTCTCCCCACATTTTTACTGGGTTTAGTAGATTGCCAGAAAAGGATGAGTCACTCTAAGAACACCAAGACGGCACAACCTGTTGAATAAATAACAGGACAGTAAGTCACAAGGCAAAGAATGCACATCACATAAGAAAAGCTCCAACAGTTATAAATGATGTGTGAAACCTCTAGGGAGGATCCACAAAGATGCAAGACCACAATGAGCCGTGAATGAGTTTAGCTGTGCTATTTCTCCATGGTTTTGCAGGCACAAATTGACTCCTGGCATCAAACTGTCAATATGGGTGGGCAAACAATTTGATATCTGCTTTGATTAACACAGAGCTCTCCAACATACTGTGCTGTCTGACACGATTTGAAGTACAGCTAGGAACGTGATAACACCATCATCTAGAAAC
The DNA here is from genome assembly GCA_013396675.1 of Eubucco bourcierii. Taxonomy (NCBI): domain Eukaryota; kingdom Metazoa; phylum Chordata; class Aves; order Piciformes; family Ramphastidae; genus Eubucco; species Eubucco bourcierii. The sequence goes on along the minus strand of VWZE01006470.1, from coordinate 408,055 downwards.
ATCAAGGACTGTCGCTGAACAACAGTTTGCAATTAATGTTTAATCCAAACTATTTCTGCCAAAAGCTCTTTGCTGTTCAAGGAAACAATCACCACCATCGGTCTGCTATGCTTACTCTGCCATCGAAAGTATGTAGATAACAGAGTAGGCTTTGCCAGTAAATCATTCCAGGCACTGTTCTCCAACGCTGCCCTCATCAAGCTGAGGTCTGCAAACAACACTTGCCTCGACAGAGATCTAAAATTTCATCCTCTTCCTCCCACCAGCAGAGAAGGTGAGGATTTCCTGGTGACTCGCAAAGCCAAGACTCAAAAGAAGTACTTCCATCTTTCCCCACACCCCCAGAAAAAAATGGTTGCAGTAGAGCACAGAGAAAAACGAGACAGGTAGCAACCTGACGGTCTCAAACCTGCTTTGGGTAATACAGGCACAGTGGTTATGCTTGTCTGCTGTGTCACCAGACCAGCGTTAGGGGACGTGGGGCTTGCACATTATGTTGCTACATAGTAGCTTTTTAGGTTACTCATTACAAGATGAACGTTGGGGTGCTGAAGCAATTGAAGAGTCTAGAGCACAAGTCTTCCAAGGAGTGATTGAGGGAACTGGGTTGTTTAGCCTCGAGAAAAGGTAGCTCAGGGGAGACCTTCTCACTCTCTTACAACTCCCTGAAAGGAGGCTGGAACCAGGTGGGGGTCAGTCTCTCCTCCCATGTAACAAGTGATAGGACAAGTTGCACCAGAGAAGGTTTAAGTTGGACACGAGGAACAATTTCTTCCCCAAAAGATTTGCCAAGCCCTGGAACAAGCTGCCCAGCGAAGTGGTGGAGTCACTAACCATGGAGGTACTTTAAAAATACATAGATGTTGTGCTTAGAAACATGGCTTAGTGGTAACCTGGCAGTGCTGGGTTAATGGTTGGACTTGATCTTAGAGGTCTTTTCCAACCTAAATGATTCTGTGATTCTCTGTTTCTAAAAGCAGGATTCAACTAACTGCGGTGGTCAGGTGAAACAGAAGACAGCACAAACAGTACAGTCACTGCCAGGCCTGGCGAGAACTGCTCCTGTTGAAGAAAAGCACACAAGATCCCATTTCTTCTCACTTCCAAAGGTCAGTGCTGCCATATGAGTGGCAGGTCAACACAGCACGTTATGACAGATGTTAGTATGGTGAGCAATTCCAGGTGCCACTGCCAGCAGCTGCCTGTGCAAGGAACTACAGGAAGTTGTCCTGCCAAAGAGAGTACTCACTCTTGGTGGGTCCTGTCAACAGTCAACCATGTCAGTCAGGGATGGTAGGGCCTGACAGGCCTCAGGATGCAAGGGCATCATAGCTGATGAAGGCAATGGGTACAAGCACTACTGATGCCATCTCTAAAGAAACAGCTTCACTCAGCTGGCCACTCAAGCCTGATAGCACTGGTCTGCCCACATTTGGCATGGCTCTTGAAGAAATAAGCACCCCCCCTAATTCCCAGGATTTCCTCCACAAGCCCTGTCATTTTTTCTTCCTCAGAGGTGACTCTGCAAGAACTGAGGCTGCACCCTCTATGGAAAGAACAAGTGAATGGAGATGGTTACAGCAGTTATCATTACAGCTGCCTGTCACCAGTCAATCCTTTTATCTACCATCTTTCACAGCCTGCAGACATCTGAGGACCTGGTGTTTCCTGTTCCTCCCTTTTGGATTTCTTCCTCTACTCCAGTTCTCATTAAGTCAACAAGTTTACTGATGCTTAAACAAAAAAATCCCATGCCAACTGGGAGCTGTTCAGACATATTTGAGTTGTCTGACAGGGAAAAAAATCACCACTGAGCTGATACCAAGCCTGGCATAGATCAGCTGAGCCATGCAGCAACATCCATGAGTATGAGGTCATAGTTCAATAACAGAGGCAGCAGCACTGGTTCCAACAGTTCCCTGGTCAGCCTGGTTTGTTGCCTCTGCTCCGCCTCTGGCAACGTGCAATATGTTAGTTGTGCCAGCTACTGCTTTTCTGGGGCTGAATCACGGATGACACTCTTTAAAGAGTTATATTTAACCCAGGTCATTTCAGCGATAGTTTACTACACAGGTCCACAAAACAGGGTGACAAATAGTAGGACAGGGATAGAAGCTTCTTAGACTGGCCTCCACCAACATCAAGACCTCCTGAAGGTACACCCTGCTCCAAATACACTGTGATGAGACACCAGCAGAATTCACCCTTCACGTAACAGCCAGCTCAGTTACTGCTCACAGAAGGATGCTGGGAGACTGGTCAGCATGGGCAAGGCTGTTTGTCAAAAACACACAAAAGAGTCCGGGGCTGGGGCCAGCAGCAAAGCATGGCAAAAATCCACCCTCAGGTGCTAGGGACTGTGGATCAATTAGTTTTGCCACAGTTCAGTCACAATCACCCACGGAACAGAGTATGTTTCAGAGTGACACAGTAACACAGCCACAGAAAGCACAATGTGGTCCAGTTAATCACAGAGCCTGGACTTAGAGCTCTTTTGAGACAATAATTAGCTGTTATAATTATAGTGAATATTCAAGAGGGAAGACATGCATCCTAAAAGCATGTTTTATTTCCCTCCTCCTTTCCCAGCTGGTTCTATTTCCTGGTGGCAAATCCTCAGCTTCAGTGAAGATACAGAAGGTGAGTCTCAAAAGACAGGAAGCTCTTTTGTGGTCTTAGTATCTCCAAGGACCAGTGGTCCTGCAGCCCTCTGGACGCTCCCTGGCCATTACACTCAAGGACTTCCTCGGGACTTAACCCCTGCTCTCTCCAACGCACTCACAGACAGCCTCTGGGGATGTTCCCAATTCTGCTTTCCCAAACTGCACAAGCCAATCCTGATGGGAGACTCTTTATGTCAATTTACATCATACTATAGCAAAACAATGGCACTATACATTGGGATCACGCAGCTGAGCCAGACTAAGAAGTCAGTCTTCTTAAGGAATAATTGAAGAATCCTGGCAAGGGGCAGAGTGAAGGATGCCAACACAGTCCTCAAGCATCTCCTCACCAACCTATAGCCAACTTTAGGTGGTGGTTTCCCAAGTCTGGGGGGACAGAGATGATATTGGCGATGGATTAGACAAGGTGAAGTTTCAAAGCGATGCTATTTTCAGAAAAATACTCCGATACTCCATACAGATTTTGCTGAGGTTGCCAGACTTGGTATTTATAGAGCAGGAGGATCTCAAACATGCACTACACACAAGACTACACTCAAAGAACAGAAGAAGTTGTTTGCTGTGGAACAACATTCTGTACTCAGTGAAGTCTTTTTAAGGCTGAAGAATGAAAAAAAAAACTCGGTGAACTATAACTACTATAGAAGGTACAAAAGACAGCATTTCCCCAAGCTACAGAAACTGGAAGTAGCCAAGTAAGCCTGATATTTCCAGTGTTAATGTTGAAGATGTCTAATCCAGAAGCAAAGAAGAATCAAAACCATACTGCTGAAGTGTGAAAGCAAAGAGAGAACACATCTGGCTCTTCCAGGTATCAAGCTGAAGGTTTTCACTTCAAAAGGGGTGTGTGTTTGTTTTTCAGCTCTATGATGCTTTTTTAAAATATGTATTAGAAACTATTAGGTGAATTTATAAAAATTCTCCAATACTATGCTGACTCTGCCTTCCCAAAGGACTTCATGAGCACATTCCCAACTAGGTGGTGTTGTAAGGCTTTCACACCACTAACAATCTGCAGGAATAGGCAAGTAGATTCCACTTGCAACAGCATTTCCAAAATGAATACCACATATCAGCAACACCATCAAACTCTTGAGATGCCAATCAAACTGCAAACACTCACCATCATTACTCCCAGTAATTCACGGCCTTCACCAGCCTCCAACACATCCTGGGCATCCAGGGTCTCAGATCCCTCCTCCACCTAAGCCTTTATTTGCAGTCCAAAACTCTCATTTAGCTCATCACTGGGTATTACTATCAACTCCCAGTGACAGCCCCCATCACCATTCTCTGCATCCCAAAATTAATCCAGCCCACTTTTTGTCCATCCCTTTTAAAAATACAAGCATCCTCAGACACTCTTCATGGAAACACATATAACACATTGTGAACGAAGACCTAATTTTTATCAGGGCCTCACAGTAACAGAGACACTCAGAAACACCACAACCACCGACTAAGACACAGACACCAGGCCCCAAGGCTTGGCAGAGCCGTGCAGAACACTGTGCTACTCTCATACTGGGAAGGAGCAGCCCAAGCCCACGGTTTCCGCCTCGTCGGGACGCGGGGTTCACAGGAGACTCAGACCACGGCCAGCCATGGTGCCAGGCTAGGGTACGGAGACAAGAGGTGCTTCCTCATGGCCCCCACCTCCAAACAACGCCCGCGTCAAGGGTGACCCAAAAAGAGACACTTCCCCACAGCTCGACAGGTTCTCCCGGAGGAACCCCCAGCTTCTCTACAACAGGTGGCCCCTAAGATAGATCCCTCCAAATATTCCGAACAGGTCCATAGGAAGAGTCCATACCGGGAGCCCCTCAGGAGACCTCTACCCCGCCTTCCCACTCTCCACACTACCAGAGGGCCCCTTTAGCCAAAGAGACACTCGAGAAACACCACCTCACCGCTTCCCTGACGTGGGCGCCCGGACGGAACGCCGCCCGTTGAATGACTGACATCGGCGCTCTGATCCCGTACCCCAGCAGACCTCCCAGAGCCGCCCCAGCCCCGCCGCCTCGGCCATCGCACGTCAGACCCTGCACGCGTGCACGCCTCCCCGAGCAAAACCCGCGAGTCCTGCCTGGTTCCCATCACACCGGACGGCGGCCGCCGCCGCCGCATCGGACAGCCCCCTAAGAGGGGTCGCGGCCGGGCCGGCGAGGGAGGGCCGCCCCTCCCCTCCTATGCCGCTCCCGCCGAGCCAGGCCCAGCGCCACCACGGCGAGGAACCGGAAGCTCCCTTCGCCTGCGCCCGACGCGCACGGCACTCTGGGACGCAGAGTCCCACCCCGCCGGCCTCCGCACTACTGCTCCCGATACGCCCCGCGCCAATAACGCGGCCGAAGGACTCCACTTCGCAGCGTGCATGCCGGAAGTTGTAGTCGCGGGTGGGCAGCGTGCCGGCAGTGGGGAGCGGGCGTTGCCTACAACTCCCATGATAGCCGCTGGGCCGGAGCTCGACCTTGGGGTGGCAAGGCCGGGTCCGACTGGGCCTTGGGGGCGGGTCCCGCTGGGGCGGGGTGCCGCGATGCCGGGGCCGCCGCGGTGGCGGTGGTGGTTAGGGCCCAGGGTAGGGCGGGAGGTGCTTGTTAGGCGTCAGTGTCTTTTCCCGAGGTCTGCCTAGATCGTGCCGGGGGCTGCGGGGCGGTCTCCGTCGTAGCCGTGCCAGCCACGCCGCTCGCCCGGGCCTCCGGCGCCGACAAGAGGAATCTAGAAGGTCGGTCCTTGCGCGTTGTCCTTCGGGACATCCCGGGTCTGGTGCTTCCTCGGGGCACTCCTCGTTCCGGGAGACCAGAAAAGGCTCCGCCCTGGGTAGTGGGTGTCCTGGAGAGCCCCTTCCCCGCTAGGGGCTCCAGAGAAGGTGCAGTCAGGAAGGGCCAGGCAAGGACGTGGCCCTAATCCACAGCCCAGCACCGTAAAGGGTTTTTGGGATTTCGCATGCTTTTGGGGTCGAATTCCAGCCCTCCCAGGTACGGTGCTACCTGCTGGGGTTGGTACTGGGTGCCTGGGACACAGGAGGTGTCATGAAGCTGGGACTCTGAACCTCCGCTGCAGCCGGAATGGGAAGGCACTGGAGCCCAGGCCAGACAGCCTGCATCCTGTTGCTTTTGCTTGGATCTGTTTGTATGTGTATGTGCTTGATTCTGGGCCAGGCTGTACCTAAGAGGATTGACCCTCCAGGCAGGGGCTGGAGAAGGCCTGCTCACAGAGGGTTACCCCAGCTGTGTGGCCATGGCCTCAGGAGGAGTGGCACCATCCTCATCTCAGCTACCTAATCCAGACTGAGAGTTGTAAACCCCACTCTTTGCAAACACGAGGCTATTGGGATTGTCAGTGTACAGGACCAGCCCCATCCAGGGCCATTCCCTTCCCTTCTGCTGCCAGGCCAAGGCAGAGAAAGCCTGAGCAGCTTTTCCAGCACTTGAAGGGAAATCGGGGCCAAGCCTGGATGAAAGGTGCTGGGGCCATGGGAGGGAGGAAATCCTGCTGGATTAGAGTGGCTTTCCTGACACCTCACCAGGGCTATGTGCTGCTTGCTGAGCCAGCAGGTTCAGGCTGAGGGTGCTGTCATGGCCCTGCTTGAGAGCAGAGTGTTTCAAGACCCATTGTGCAGATGATGGAATATAAGGGTGACACTGTGGGTCGCATGCAGGTCCTGTCCCAAGGAATGGCTGCAGATGTCCACAAGAAGAAAGGCTGGGAAGTGCCCAACGGGTCCCTGGCACCAGGAGATGGGCAGCACGCAGAACGATCTGAGAGCCCCACACCAGGGTTGGCACAGGGGACAGAGCCAGGTATGGGCCAGAACTTGCTGTAGGGGTAACCAAGAGGGAAAAGCACCTCCTCATTATGCAGACTGAGCTCCCCATGCCCACATGAGCAGGGGGAAGTAGGCTTACTGGTTGAGTCCCTGCCAGCAGGATCTGCACCCCTGGGTGCCATGGGATGGGGAGAGGAGAGCAGTTCCTTCCCTGCAAACCCCTGACCCTTATGCACCTTCCATTCACCTGCTGCCTCAACATGGGGCACTGGTGGGCAGATGCTGCACAGCCATTGTTCCCAGGGGCGGGCCAAGAGGGAGCCATGTTCGTGCACACTCGCTCCTATGAGGACCTGACAAGTCCCGAGGACGGGGTGACTGCAGTTCGGAGCCCAGAGGAGAGGCGGAGCGAGCCGGCGGAGCTGACCAGCATGGAGCAGATCAGCAAGGACTTCAGCGAGCTGAGCACGAAGCTCACGGGCATGGCCCTCGACTTGGAAGAAGAGATGAGGCAGGGAAAGGAGGGGAAGCTGGAGGCCTCTCCACAGACCACCCGCTGCGACCCGGTACTGTCAGGCAAGGAGGAGGAGGATGTGACCATGGATGCCTGGCGCATGCACCGGAAGCATGTCTTCGTACTGAGCGAGGCTGGCAAGCCCGTGTACTCCCGCTATGGCTCTGAGGAGGCCCTCTCCAGCACCATGGGTGTCATGATGGCCCTAGTGTCCTTCCTGGAGGCTGAGAAAAATGCTATCCGGTCCATCCATGCAGGTACTGCCCTGGGGGGAGTGGGACAGGGAGATGTCACAGCCTGTCTGCCTGTGCATTTGCCACTGTGAGGTGTCCATAGGGGAAAATTAAAGGGAAGGGTGGGGGTAGGCAGTGTAGAGACTGTAGCCTGTCTCCTCCTTCCAGCCCTGAGGAGCCAGGCTTACAGATCTGTCCCCGGGCTCCTGGGGACTTCCTCTCAAGCAGATGGCTACAAAGTTGTCTTTGTGCGGAGGAGCCCACTGGTACTGGTGGCAGTGGCACGCACCCAGCAGTCGGAGCAGGAGATCGCCCACGAGCTGCTCTACATTTATTACCAGATCCTGAGCCTGCTCACCTGGACCCAGCTCAACCACATCTTCCAGCAGAAGCAGAACTATGACTTGCGCAGGCTCCTGGCTGGCTCTGAGCGCATCACTGACAACCTGCTGGACCTCATGGCCCATGATCCCAGCTTCCTTATGGGTGCTGTACGCTGCCTGCCTCTGGCCGCCAGTGTCCGGGACGCTGTTAGCACCAGCCTCCAGCAGGCCAAGGCCAAAAGCCTGGTCTTCTCCATTCTCCTGTCAGGGAATCAACTGGTGTCTCTTGTGAGGAAGAAGGATCAGTTCCTCCACCCCATTGACCTCCATCTGCTCTTCAACCTCATCAGCTCTTCTTCCTCCTTCCGGGAGGGTGAAGCCTGGACTCCCATTTGCCTCCCCAAATTCAACTCTAGCGGCTTCTTCCATGCCCACATCTCCTATCTGGAGCAGGAGATGGACCTGTGCCTCTTGTTGGTCTCCACTGACCGTGAGGACTTCTTCACTGTCTCTGACTGCAAGCGGCGTTTCCAGGAGCGCCTGCGGCGGCGAGGAGTCCACCATGCTCTGCAGGAGGCCCTGCGCACCCCCTTCTACAGCGTTGCCCAGGTGGGCATCCCTGACCTCCGGCACTTCATCTACAAGTCTAAGAGCTCTGGGCTCTTCACCAGGTGAGGCCCTCAGAGAACTATCAGGTCAAGGCCATGGTGTGGGGCATGGGTGAAGCCTTCTCCATGAATCCCCTTTTCTAGAGAGGTTAACAGGATGCTGTGTTTCTGCAGCCCCGAGATTGAGGCACCCTATGTGCGGGAGGAGGAGAAGGAGAGGCTCTTGGGGCTCTACCAGTACCTCCATAGCCGAGCTCACAACTCTTCACGACCCCTGAAGAACATCTACTTCACAGGCCCCCATGAGAACCTCCTGGCTTGGGTAAGGACTGTCTGCAGGTTTCAGGTGGGTTTATCTTCTCTGGTCCTACAAGGTGGAGTAGTTGGGTGGTGGCACAATACAGCACCAGCTCTGGCCCTCAGAGTGGCTCCCAGTCCATGAACTGTCCTTTTAGAGGTGAGTCTGTCCCTGATCACCCCTGTCCAGGAAGGTGCAGGCAGGGATGGCAACAAGAATTACAAAATTGTTGAGACTGGAGTAGACCTCTGAGATAGCCAGTGCAACCTATGACCTAACACCACCACCACATCACTAAGGGCCACATCCAGTCTTTTCTTAAACACCTTCAGGGGCAGCAATTCCACCACCTCCCTGAGCAGTCCATCCCAGTGTCTAATTACCCTTTCTGCAAGGAAAGCAGGAACTGGTGAGCTTCAGCACCAAAAGCTGTCCTATGCACTATGGTGAGCTCTCCAGTGCCTCTCTGGAAGCAAACCCTGGAGTCTGATCCTTCCATTTCTGAGCAGAACAGATGCCATGGATTTAGTGTGCACCATTGCCACCTCATGCTCCTGCACTGCAGCCACTGTGCCATTTCCCAGTAGCCCACTGTGAGAAGATGCAGTGCCAGCCCCCAGTGGAATGCAGATCTGTTTCCAGAGTGTACCCTTTTTCTCTATCCAGGTGACCAGCGCCTTTGAACTCTACATATGCTACAGTCCCCTTGGGACCAAGGCTGGTGCCATCAGTGCTGTCAACAAACTCATGAAGTGGATACGTAAGGAGGAAGACCGACTCTTCATCCTCACACCCCAGACATACTGATATGCATTATCCAGGGTGTGGTGCCAGCTAAGAGAGCCTCCACTGTGCTGGGGAGCCTGTCCCCTGGGGAAACCTGGGTCATGTATCCAGGGAGAGGGTATGGTAGGACCCTGAAGCACAGAGAAACCCATCCGTGGGACTGTCCAACCTGATTGGTAGAGATGGGATGCATAACTGCCAGAGGAAGGTGTAAGCAGGAGTTTCATCTGCAGGCAATACCCCCAGACAGGGGGCTGCCCCTTCCCTCTGTGGTCCCCAGCTTCATCTGTTGTTATGGGCATCTTGGACAGGGGCTACCGGTGCTCCAGGTCGCTGGTGGGAAACTAAGGGCCTGGGCACAGCTACCTGTGTCCAGCACCCTCCTTTCACTATCATCCTGTGGCTATGCCAAGGGTGGGGGTCCCAGGGGATGTATGGCAGCACTAAGGCTACCACTGTGGCCAGAAGGATTTCCCTGGGGACATGTAGGCAGGGTGGCAGGTTAACCTGCCCCCAGCTGGGACAGCAGGTTCCTGCCCACCTCCTCATAGGGAACAGAGTCACCCCAGAGACCTCGAGCTATTGGGATGCCCACTGAGGTGCTTGTGGTTTTATGGACCTGGCTCCTGGACAGTGGGCCCTAAAGGGTTTAGCCCCTAGGAGACCCCAGTGGCATGGGGCCCTGGTATCTCCCAACCCAAGGAGGATCTTCCCCTTGGTACAGGGTCATCTGCCCCCCAACTCAGCCCCTCAGGCAGCTATACTGAGCTTACTGCGTGGGGACCATCTCCTCCCTAGCTGTCCCCAGGCTCCGGTGGGGACTGAGCACCTATGAATGCCAGGCAGGACCTGATCCTGCATTTTGGTCCTGTCTGCTGAGCCCTGGGAGAGGGCATTCAAAGAGGGGCAGAGCCACTTAGGTGGCACCCAGACACTGTGGGAGCTGGGAGGGACTCAGCAGGGCTAGCACAAGGACTCTGCTCCTAAATTTGTGCTCCTGTCAGAGTGCAATCACTTGTTTTCACTCATAAACATTATCTGGACCCTGAGTCGAGTCTTGTCATGTTCATGGGTGTCCACTTAGCAGGGGCCAAGCTGGGGTGGATGTTTGGTCTGGGTCCAGCCCCGGGGACCTGCTGGGGAACAGGAAAGCTGCCAGGGAGCAGTGCAAGGCAACTGGTGATATGCTGCCCGGAGGGTAAGAGTGGTGAAAAAAGCCTGGGACGAGCTGGCCAGCGCCAGGTAATGTCGAAACCGAGCGGGAGACGCTGGAGGAAGGAGCAGTTGGGTAAGGCACAGGCTACCACGGCTTGCGCAACACAGGGCGGGAGACTGACGGGGCCGAGGTCGGCCAGGTGCTGAGGCAGGGAAGTCCGTTTGCAGCCTGTCCAGCCCCTCCTGGGAGCAAAGTTCCCCTGACAGCGCCCTGCCCACATGACGGAAAGTCTGTGGGTGCAGCTGGGACTCACAGCTTCGTCGTCTGGGGGCAGCAGGCTATAAGGCACCTTTCTTTATCTCGGGGAAAGGCTTAAGCCCTGGCAGCGCTGACACCTCCTGTCTCTGCAGGCAGCTGTTGATGGCGGGGGGAGAGGGACATGGGACAAAGAATGGATAAAACAGCACTAACCCCACAGCTCCCCTCGCAGAGCTGTGACTGTCCTGGTCCTGGTTTTGCCCCTCCACTGGAAACTCCCTCGCTGAACCTACCGTATTCCCACTGAAGGCCTGGAAGTGAGTGGCAAGTGTGATGCCGAGAAGCGGCAATTTCATGTATCAGGGTGGCGAGAGCCCCTGTGCCACGCGGGGCTGGGGGCTGCAGCAGAGCGGCCAACATGCCCAGACCCTACGCCAACGCTGGGGTGCTGGCAGCCACCTCCCAGCCAGGGGGCCCCTCCAATGGCCATCCAGTTGGTACCGGACTGTAGTGGGCGCCACAGGCATTGTGTCATCCCTGCACCCCGTTATCCAATCTGGACCCCAGCTCTCCGACGTGTTTCTCCGGGGCACCGTGCTCACCAGAGCTCGTACCCCCAGGGTGGCCAGCGACCCTCCGAGCACTTCGGAGAGGTGCTTCCTCCCGGGGCTCCTTGTTTCAGCGGGCTGCTTGTGCCAACGCCGACCCCAGAGGATCCCCGCGGGGCCCGGCGGCAGGGCCGGCCCGCCCCGCCTAGGCCCGCCCCGGCCCGCCCCGGCCCGCCTGCTCCGGCCCGTCCCGGCCTCGCTTCTCCCTGGCACAGAACGGCCCGTCACGGCAGCGACCAGGTGAGCTCCCCGCCGCCCGATTTCGCTTAACACCGGATCGAGTGCCTCCGGGGAGAGGCGGATGGGGGCAAACGGATCCGGAGGGAAGTCCAGCTGGGGACTGCTCCGGCCCCGGTGAGCTGGGGCGGCGGGGGCGGGGGCGAAGGGGAAGAGGAGGCAGATCCGGGGGTACGTCGGGGTTCTTGCTCTCGGAGGGGCTGGCAGAGAACATGTCCCAGTCCTGTGGGGATCCCTTATCCCCACTGCTATCCTGGAGACTGGCAGGGGTCCCCACCCCCAGGGGGTTCTTGGTATCCTTGTCCCCAGAGAGATTGGCGGGGCCCCCTGTTCCAGACCCCAGGAGCGCGGGTCTTGCAGGACAAGGATGCCTCCGGGGGACCGGCAAGTCTCCGGGAGGTGGCAACAGGCAGGATTTGCCCCCCCTCTCCCCCTGCCTCCGCCATACAGAGCTTGGCTTCACCTCCAGCCTGTGGTATTGGTAAAGAGGTTTGGTGGAGCCCACGCTTCCCCTGGCAGTTCTTAACATTGCCTGACTTCAGGGGGCCCTGGCACCTCCTGCGTCACATGCAACCATGGGGTCTTCACCTAACCACAGTGAGTAAACGTCTTTCTCTTTTATTTTGGCAGATGTGATGGTGAGCTTTCTGTCATGCATCCCAGCCCTGTTCAGAGCTGAGCACTAGTGATAGCCCCACCCTGGTAGCACTGTGCAGCATGGAGCTGTCGTGTCATGTGTGCCTCTTGCTGGCATTTGCCCTGACTCTGCTGGACGCCAGTGCCTGGCAGTGCCCTCGCATTCCCTACAGTTCCACCAGGAACTTCTCTGTCCCCTACACCCTGCCCAGCCTCAACACTGGCAGCCTCGTGCAGAACATTGCCATCTTCACTGATGCCACTGGCCCAGTCGCCATCTTTGTGGCTATCCGCAACCGCATCTTACTGGCAAGTCCGGAACTGCGCCTTCTCTCCATCCTTGTTACCGGCCCAGTAGGCAGTGCCGAGTGTGAGATTTGCCGCTTGTGTCCAGCTACTATGGGTGGGCCCAAGGACATGGACAACATCCTGCTACAGCTGGACCCACTGGAGCCATGGCTGTACAGCTGTGGCACAGCACAACACGGGCTCTGCTACCAGCACCAGCTGGAGGTGCAGGATGGCACAGTGGCCATTGGGACCACTCACTGCCTGTACTCAGCTGGAGGAAATAGCCCTGCATACTGTCCTGACTGTGTGGCCAGCCCCTTGGGGACCAGTGCCACTATAGTGGCCACTTCCTATGCCTCTTTCTTCTACCTGGGCTCCACCATCAACAGCAGTGTGGCAGCACAGTATAGCCCACAGTCAGTGTCCATTCGCAGGCTGAAAGGCACCTTGGATGGCTTTTCGGATGACTTCCAGTGGCTAACAGTACTACCCCAATACCAGGACAACTACACCATCCACTATGTGCACTCCTTTGTTGGCGGGGACCATATCTACTTCCTGATGGTGCAGCCAGAACGTCCAGGCTCAGCAGCATACCATACACGACTGGCACGACTCAGCACCCATGAGCATGACCTCCGCCACTACCGTGAGCTTGTCCTCGACTGCCGCTTTGAGTCCAAGCGACGGCGACGGCGGCGCAGTGGCAAGGAGGATGATGAAAGGGATGTTGCCTACAATGTGCTGCAGGCAGCCCATGCTGCCCACCCTGGTGCCCGCCTGGCTCGCGACCTTGGCATCAATGTTACTGACATGGTACTCTTTGGTGCCTTCGCTGAGAGCCATCCAGAGAGCTGGGTACCACGAGAGGACTCAGCTGTTTGTGCCTTCCCCCTCCACCTCATCAACCAGGCCATAGAGGAGGGCATGGNGGAGTGGGTGGTGGGAATTGTCTGGGATGTGGTGAGGTGGATCTGGGATGCTGGGAAATGCTGATAAAGCTGGATTGACAGGAGGGTGGATTATGCATGGGGAGAGTGGCACTACAGTGGTGTGAGTCAGCCCCACCAGTTGCCCATCACTGCCCACTCTGCCTCACCAGCCCTGGCCACACTGAGGAATCAGTATGCTAGTGGGGATACGATTACTTTCCCCACCCTATTCTCGTCAGAGCTGAGTGTCTCAGACTCACATCCCAACACGTGGGCACATGGCTACTTGTTGTGCATTGGACCAAAAGTCCTCAGTGTGGCTGTCTGCACAGTGGTCATCCCCTGCACCAGCTTGGGGGGACAGGGAAGACTCAGGGCCTCAGTGCTCAGAATACTTAGGGTGCCAGGCCACTCCCACCTTGCCCCCCCCAGCCCAGGAGCTGACGCCTTCTCTGGGCAAATAAACCACAGGCGGAAGTGTGGTTTAGTCACCGGGGTTTTGTCTGATGAAGCCACAGGGCAGGAACACCGTGTCCCAGGAACAAGCCCAGGCACAGTTGGGATGGGGACAAGTGGGTGCCTGGGCAGGGTCTCCTGTGCAGGGAGGGTCCCAGCAAGCAACCATGACATGAGCTTGGGCATTATCAGCCAGGAGTTGGGCAAGGTGCAGCCAAATCCCCTCCTCTTCCCATGTGGAACATGCTTACTGCTGCTGACACACACCACTGGCACGGCCAACCAGGAGGGAACCCCCAGCCCTGAGCAATGATGGGGGACCAGTGGGGATACCCTGGCTCCTGGGGTCCCACTTCAAGCCCAGGCCCCTGCTAAGCTTTAAATGTTGTGGAGGGCTGGCTTTGGGGAACCCGCCCTATGGTGCTGGCACAGATAACCACATCCAGATGCAGTGGGATGGGAGGCCAGGATCTGACGCTGCATACGCGGGGCCTGCGGGAGGGGCTGCGGATATGCATTTCCCTCCAAATTTTCCCAGCCTGGAGAGGGAGCTTGTGCAACTGAATGCTCCCCAAAGTATCTTGTGGCTTGAGCTGGTGCCCACTCAGAAGACTGTGGGAGGATTGGGATGCTAGGGTCAGTTTCAAGGCACTCACCCCACACTTGGACACAGGTGAACCTCTCAGCCGCAGTGGTCAACACCAGCTGCTGGGACCAGCCAACCCTCATCCCTGCTGCCTCCCATAAGGTGGACCTGTTCAACAGGCAACTGGCCGGTGTCCTCCTCACCTCCATCTTTGTCACTGCCCTGGGGGATGTCACTGTGGCCCACCTGGGCACGGCGGAGGGACGCATCTTGCAGGTGGTATCAGGGGATGGGTATGGTGGGTGCTCCCTGTGGCACATGGGGTGTGCTTAACACCCTGCTCTGACCCATGGCAGATGGTGCTCCAGCGCTCCAGCTCCTACCTCCTCACCTTGGCCAACTTCACCCTGGGGGAGCCAGGGCCAGTGCGGGGTGCCATGGGGCTGCAGAGCCACTCAGTGTTCTTTGCTGCCAGCACCAAGGTAAGTGGGGAGTGAGCACAGGGCGGAGACTGAGCCTTGTGTTCCCCAATCATCTCCACTCTCTGTCCTCAGGTGTGGCGTCTGAATGTCACTGGCCCTGGCTGTCGCCACTTCTCCACATGCCAACGCTGCCTACGAGCTGAACGCTTCATGGGCTGCGGCTGGTGCGGGGATGGGTGCACTCGACAGCATGAGTGTGCTGGCCCCTGGGTCCAGGACAGCTGCCCACCCATCCTCACTGACGTAGGTCTGCGCCACCTTCCCCCCTGCTCCCCAAATCTCCTGGGTATTCATGTGGGGAGGGAGGTGGTAAATGGGTGATGGGACCTTTCCATCATCCAGAGACCCCAGGGGAGGGGCTTTCTGGACTTGAGATTGCAAGGATTTGGGGGCTCAGGGAGACATTGATGCCTCTCCCACAGTTTCACCCTCGGACTGCCCCACTACGGGGCCGGACACGTGTGACACTCTGTGGAATGACCTTCCGCTCATACCTGGGCCCTGACCCCAGCCGCAGACCAGCTGGTGCATACCAGGTGTTGGTGGGACAGCGAGGCTGCACCGTACTGCCAGAGGAGAGCAAGAACCACAGGTACATGCTGGTGCTGGGTGAGTAATAGCAGCAGGGGGGCTTGGGGATAGCCCCCTGTCTGAGGCTGACCACTCTCACCAACCCACAGACCTCTGCCCACCTCTCATCACAAGGGCTTTGTGGATGAGCTGGTGTGCGAGCTGGAGCCAGGGGGCCCAATGGCAGCAGTGGGCTCAGCTGATGTGGTGCTCACTGTGGAGGAACCTGCTGGACCCTCTGGCTTCCATGTCCGTGGCTCATCCACCCTCAATGGCTTCTTCTTTGTGGTAAGGCCTTGCACTGGCAGTCACTTGCATCAGGGATGAGGGGTGACTTGGCTCACCCACCTACCCCACTGACCCCATCTCTACCCAGGACCCACATGTCAGCTCCCTGCACCCTCCATTTGGCCCCCAGGGTGGTGGCACCCACCTTTCCCTCTATGGCACCCACCTCTCAGCAGGGAGCAGCTGGCGGGTGATGATCAACACCTCTGAGTGCCCTCTGACTGGGCAACCCAGGTATGCCTCTGTCCCTGCCAGACATGTGGGGTCCCTGGCAGAAGGACAGGCATGGAGATTTCCTTTTGGTCTCAGTGTCCTCTCCAGCCACTGCTACTGTGTCCCCAGGCAGGGCGACATGGCAATTCAGTGCACGACGCCTGCTGCTGGTGACCTGGGCACAACCAGGGTAGCCCTGTGGATTGATGGGGAGGAATTTCTGGCCCCCATGCTCTTCCAGTACCGCCCTGACCCCTTCATTTCATCCATTGTCCCAAGCTGCAGCTTTGAGTGAGTGTGTAGGCTCCCTTCTTCTGGCAGGAAAACAACCCTGGCCTCCCCACCATCCCGTCTGGGCTGGATGAGGTGCTGGGCATTGCATGCAGCCCAAGGACCATGTGCACCCCAGGGTCTGTGTTAACCTTGGAGGCCATGTGTACCCCAGAGACCATGTGCACCCTGGGGACCACACGCACCTCAGGAACCGTATGCATCCTGGGGGCCGTGCGCACCCCAGGGCCCTGATCCCTGCCCACTGTAGGGGCTCAATCATCACCATCACTGGCACCCACCTGGACTCAGTGTATCGCGCCAAGATCCGCTTTGAAGCCAGCGGTGTGAGGACTGAATCCACAGTAAGCACTGGGGCAGGAGAGTGTTGGCCCTTGGCCCTGCCCTGGCCACCCCTATTCCCTGGGCACTATACTATGCCAGTGTCCAGCATCCCTTTGCCTGCAGGAGTGCGAGGGCCCACAAGCAGCAGGGCAGCTGCTGTGCCACAGCCCACCCTTCCCCTTCGAGAGCAATGTGGAGACAGCACCAGGGAACCTGAGTGTGCTGCTGGATGGTGCCAGTGACCGCTGGCTCTTCCGCCTCCGCTACTACCCCCAACCCAAAATATTCCACTTCGAGCAGGAGGGCAGGCGCTTCCGCCTCAAACCTGGTGATGATGAGATTGAGGTGCATGTACGTGGGGCATCAGGGTGAGCCTGGATTTGGGGGTCCCACCATTGGAACCCCCAGGTTCAGAATGCTGTGTCTGGGCAGCAATTGGGGCTGGATGCTGTGGCCAAGTGCATGAACATCACTATGACGGTGGGGGGCCAGGACTGCTACCCCAATGTGCTGAAGAATGAGGTGACGTGTCGTTTGCCCCGCAAGCTGCGCCTGCCCTCGGCTGGGGCTCCTGTGGAGGTAGGCACCCCTCAAGTTTGGTGACCCACCCTGGTGTCCTGCATCCTATACCCGCTGAGTCTCTGCTCCCCTAGATTTGCGTGAATGGCGTCTGCAAGGCATTGGGCTGGGTGCTGCCAGCTGCCACCTCGTTGGACCTGGCCACCAGCCTGGCCTTGGGCATCGGGGTCACCTTCCTGGTCTGCTGCATCCTGGCTGCTGCACTGCTCCGCTGGCACTGGAGAAAGAAGAAGGGTGAGTGCCACACTCATCAGGCACCCCACTGTACCCCATCCCCCTGCCACACCACCCACCCCATTGCTCCCTGCAGGGACAGAGAACCTGGAACTGCTGGTGCAGCCTGGCCACAGCAACCACCCCCCTATCACCACCCAACGTGCTGGTGCTGATTATAGAGAGGTGCCAGGTAAGTGGTTGTCATTGATGGATAGTGGAGTGCTGGATACCTGCCCAGCTCTCACCTTGCCTCTGTCTGTCCCTGCAGTGCTGCCCATCGTGGTCAATCCCAGCCCAGTAGGGCCTCGGGCACAATTCATTGGTGTTGGTGCCAGTGCTGGTGCCAGTGCTGGTGCCAGCGTGGTGGGTGGTGGGTCCCCCACACCTCTGCTCAGGACCACATCCTGCTGCCTGGAGGATCTTCGCTCAGAGCTGCTGGAGGAAGTGAAGGATATCCTCATCCCTGAGGAGCGGCTTATCACCCACCGCCACCAGGTCATTGGCAAAGGTAACATCACACAATGATTTGGCTGTGGTATCACCCATTCACCACGTGCAGTGCCAGCTTCATGCCACTTGTCTCCATAGGGCACTTTGGCAGTGTCTACCATGGCACCTACATGGACCCACTGCTGGGGCACATCCACTGTGCTGTCAAGTCCCTGCACCGTGAGTAGCACACGCTCCCACAGCATAGTTCTGTGGCGTGGTCTTGCTGTGTGTTCCAACAGCATGGTGGCAGGGTGCCCCATGGCTCTGCTCTTGGCAGGCATCACGGATGTGGAGGAGGTGGAGGAGTTCCTGCGTGAGGGCATCCTCATGAAGAGCTTCCATCACCCCCAGGTGCTCTCATTGCTGGGGGTGTGCCTGCCCTGCCATGGGCTGCCCCTCGTTGTCCTGCCCTACATGCGCCACGGGGACCTGCGCCACTTCATCCGTGCCAAGGAACGGGTAGGGGAGTACCCTGGAGCAAGGGGTGGGAGCAGTGGAGGGCCAAGGTCACTCTTCTCACAACTGTCCTGCAGAGTCCCACGATGAAGGACCTTATCGGTTTTGGGCTGCAAGTGGCCCTGGGAATGGAGTATCTGGCCCAGAAGAAGTTTGTTCATCGGGACCTGGCAGCCAGGAACTGCATGTAAGTGTGGCCATACCCACCAGACCTCCACCAGGAGGTCACCCCATGGGCCTGGGGATGAGCATGGGGGGTGTTGTCTGTCTCCCCATCATCCCCAAAATGTTGTTTCACAGGCTGGATGAGACACTAACAGTGAAGGTGGCTGACTTTGGGCTGGCACGGGATGTCTTTGGCAAGGAGTACTACAGCATCCAGCAGCACCGCCATGCCAAGCTGCCAGTCAAGTGGATGGCACTGGAGAGCCTCCAGACTCAAAAATTCACCACCAAGTCAGACGTGGTAGGCACAATTTCCATCCCCATCCCCTAACCCTCATTCCTCCTGCCCACTCCCAATGGTGGCTCTCTCTCTGCTCTGCAGTGGTCCTTCGGGGTGCTCATGTGGGAGCTGCTGACAAGGGGAGCATCGCCATACCCCGGGGTGGACCCCTATGACATGGCCCGCTACTTGTTGAGAGGGAGACGCCTGCCACAGCCTGCCCACTGCCCTGATACCCTGTGAGTGGGGCTGGGTGGTGGCAGGGTGGTGGTGGGTTGTCCTGGGGTGTTGCCAGCGCTGATAAGCATGTTGGTACAGGTATGGGGTGATGCTGAGCTGCTGGGCACCAGCACCTGAGGAGAGGCCATCCTTCACGGGGCTGGTGAGTGAGCTGGAGCACATCCTGGCCACGCTGGAGGGCAAGCACTACGTTAACCTGGCTGTCACCTACGTCAACCTGGAGCGTGGTCCCCCTTTCCCTCCTGCTCCATCCGGGCAGCTGCCTGATGATGAAGATGAGGACAATGAGGAAGAGCAGGAGAAGGAAGAGGAAGAAGAGGAGGACACAAGCGTGTGCTGATGGGGTGTCCAACACAGTGGAGACTCCTGGACCTGCATAAACCATGGATATGCCCTCCCTAGGAGGGATGAACTGTGCAGCCACGTACTATGGGACACCCTCCCTATGGGATGGGTGCTGGGAGGCAGCTGGGTGCTGTGGGATGCTCTCCTATGGCTCACGTCCAGGCCATGCTGGCTGCTTCTCAGAATTGGTCTCACACCATGAGGTGCCATGGGACTCTGTTCTGAACTGGCTGAGCACTGAGAGGTTCAGTCTCACAGATGAGGCTGTGCTGTGGGGTCTGGGGCTCAGTCCTGCAGCAACTGGACACTGAGGACCTCAGGCTCGGCCCCATAACACTTTGTGGTGCTGTGGGGCCACAGTTCAGCCCCAGCAGGTGCCATGGGGTGGTCCATCCCACCCACGGATCCTGTGGGGTTTTCAGCCCCTCAGCTGCTCATTAAAACCTAACTATGTATTTTTTTTCCAGACTGAGGCTGTGTTTTTAGAGAGGTGCTGTGTCCTGTGTTGGCAGCCCCCCTGTCCCTGTGCATGAAAGTCCCTGCCTCAGGTCCTACCCACTGCTCCAGGGGCATCTGGGTGAGAGTGCATTCACCATTCCTGTGCCAGCCACGGGAGGGCACCTTCACACTGGTGCTGGCATGGCCACCCTGGGCACCAGCCCCTGGTGTCAACCACACCAGGGCTGTCCCTTGCACCGAAAGTCCCCCACCCACAGCCTCCTGCACTTGGAGAGGGACCCAGGTGCCCAGGAGGTGATGCTGGCACCAAACATTCTTCCTAAAAATCTCCCTCCTTCCCTGAGCCATAGCTAAGTATAGCCCCAGTGGTTCTGCCAGCAGCTCTGCCAGCTGAGGTGGGCTCTGCTAGCTGGTTAGGCTCAAGGCACTCATGCCACTGCAAAGCTACAGTGAACTGTGGTGCATGACAATGCATAGGGAGAACCATGCTCTTGGACAGGGCATGGTGGTGCCCCTGGGACCCCACTACTGGGAATGTGGGTCATGGTGCCCCTGTGCCACAGCAGGATGGGTGCACAGGGCATGGGATTACAGTGTCCCTGGCACTGAGTTGCCCACGGGACAATGACACCCAGGCCATGCAATCACAATGGCAGACATAGTGGCACCTAACCTATCATCCCTCTGTGCTGCCCACTTTTGGGCACCACTGTCCACCCTACCTGCCTGCACAGTGTCCTTGTGATATCATTACCAACCTTATTTAATTTCACCCTAATTGCTTCAGCTGCTGCCAGTGCAGGGGACAATACAGCTGTCAGGACAGCCCCAGGGCGTAACCAGATGACGTTGAGATTACCCAGGAGTGGGAACAGTAGCTAAGCACAGCACACAGACACACACCCCCTCCCCCAACAATACTTGTTTTGCCCTCCACATGAACTGACTTTCTCTCTTCCCGTTGCCTTTCTCACATCTGTGAGAAGCTCATCCCGATGAGGAGGACTCTCCCACCCCGCTTTTGGGGCAAAAATGCTCTAGAAGTAAATAATGGAAAAGTGGAGGGGATGGATGACATGGCATCACTGCCTTGGTTACACACCCGGAGTTCAGGATGAGGGCAAGGTGTGCAGATGGGTGAGTGGGTGGACAGGGGATTCTCAGGGTACATCCAGGTTGGGCAAGAGATGTTGAAACATGCTCTGGCCCCGCGGCAGTGGCCAGTTTCACCCGGCAGTCCAGGACCAGCCACACGGCACTGGCTTTAAATAAAGCCGCCTCGGCTGCTCATTAAGCGGCGCTGGAGCCCGGGGCTGCGTCAGCTCCCATCAGCCAAACTGTCCGTCTCCGCCGGCGCCTCGCACCTACACTGCTCTGCCGCTGTGCCCTCCAGGGTATTTTTAGCATGAATGAGTGCTGGCATTCCATAGTCAGAGGGCCCTGCCTGGACCATGCCTCTGTTTCTCCATGGTAGGACCATGCTGCTCCCCTGGGACACCCAGTGTGGGTCCTGGCCCTGCCAGTGTCAGGTCAACTGATGCCATTTTGGCTATGCTGCCGAGTTGCTGTGGTAACAGGAAGGGCCTGACACTGCATGGCTGTTAGGGCTGGATCAGAAAATGGAGGTGCTGGGGTTGCAGCCAAGATGGCTAGCTGGCGAGCCACCAGCAACCAGGATACAGGGATGGATTGGTGGATGGATTGGTAGATGGATGGGTGGATGGATGGACAGACAGATGGACAGATGAACAGACAGACACCTTGGTGCTGCCCTCCTCAGCACAGGGCAGGGTGGCTGCCTGGGGCTGTAGTTGGGTGGTGGATGGGTGCCAAGACTGCTGTCCTATGACATGGTAGTGGCCTCAGGGACATGCCATGGGTGTGGGGCTACCAATGCCCCATGGTGCAGTGGCACAGACAATAACTCGTTAGTTGATGAGGCATGTGTGGTTATGGCCCATAACAAGGGCCCTTGCCTTTGGCTGTTCTCCCCACCGCTAATGTGCTTGCAGAGATGACAGATTTCATGCTAATACAAATTTATCCTGCCCTAATTATGCTGCAGGAGGTGAGGAATGAGGACCCACCCTTCATTGCTGTGGGCTGGCAAGTGCCCACCCCTGTGTGCTTCTGCCCACTCCTGCCCGCCAGCATGGGCACTGGTGCTGCACACACTATCATGGCATAGGGGAAGGGCAGGGGGACCTCACAGGATGGCATGTCACGCAGCATGCTCACCACCTCTGCCCCAAGTGTCTCAGAGGTGCTGCCCAGGTGGGTACCCAAGGGCAGGCACCAGGTAAGTGGCACCTGAAGGTGTTGCATGGCTGGGTGTGGTTGGTGGTGCTGTGGGCATGTGCAGTCATGCCATGCTATGCTGTACCATGTTGTGCCATGCCGTGCCATGCTTTACCATGCCGTGCCCACTTACCCTGGCTGCAACAGAGCAGCCAGCATCCCACCCCAGCAACGCGCCTTGCACACACAGCACTTTAAATGTTTTATTTGGGGAAAGTGCTGTCGTTAGCAGGGATTAATTATTAAAATCACAGCCATCTATAAAACATGAGTGGCCGTGTGTGGGGCTGCGGGCACACAGGCAGAGCCAGCCACGGTCCTGTTGTTGGCAGTGCCTGGGGACATGCTGCAACAGCTTTTCCCAGTGCTGCTGCAATGGCACCTGGCACCAGTGGAGGTTTTGGGCTCCTTGTGGCAAAGCAGGTGCAAAGGCTAGGTGCAGGCAGAGGGTGCCACCCAGGTGAGCAATCTCTTCTGTTGCCTCCACTGCAGACCCTGGGCAGCTAGGCTGGGGACTGAACTGGGGACAGGCAAAACTGGGCCAAACCTGCGTCTGAGCAGTGCGGTGGTCCCCGACGCCAGCCGGCCCGGTAAGAGGTGGCAGGAGGCAGCCGGCAGCACCGAGCTGTTTTTAGCGGCTGCCAGCGCGGCGGGGAGCGGGCGTGAAGAGCGGCGGCCGTGCCAGTTTTAGAAACCAGCAAGTTTTGCTAATGATACCGGAGAATGGCGGGGGGGCTGCCTGCACCCTGTCACTCCACACCCCAGCAGCCAGCCCTGTCCTCTCCACCTGAATCTGGCACCCACATCTGGGGGCAGCTGCACAACCTAGGATACTCCTACATCTGTCTGGGGCTGTGCTTGACCCCCAAGGAGCTCTGATAGCCCCTGAAGAGCTTTGGTGGGGCTCTTGTGGAGTTTTGGCAGTCCTTTGGGATCTCTGCTGGATCCTGGGGAGCTCTGCTGGGCCCTGGGGAGCTTTGGTGGGATTCTTGGCTTGGTAGCCTTTAGGGATCTCTGTCTGCCCCCCACAGCCCTTGGGGAGTTCTGCTGGCCCTCAGGGAGTTTTTATTTAGTCCAAAGTCTTCTAGCCTCAAAGACACAGCTTTTTCTGCCGCTGAAACAGCTGCTGCCCTTGGCCTAGGAGGCTTGGCCCATCCCAGCACCTGGTCCAGACTTGTGTCATCCGCATTCCAGGCATCTGCTTGGGGGCTGGTTCTCTCCTGGCAAAGATCTCCACTTGATCTGCATGTGAAACTCCTTGCTCTAGGCAGTCTCCCTGTGCCCTGGTTCCCCACAACTTTGAGTACTGCCCCAGAGAGACTATGGGGAGGCCAAGCTGGTGGAGAGGTACAAGGCTTTGTGTTTTGTGTTAACATATCATCATCATCAACACAGGGAGAAGTCACACCAGCAGCAGGCTGGCCAGGGATGACCAGCTGCAGACAGTGGCACCCAGGGAGATAGAGGGTGGCCCCACACTCACCCACAGCTTGGTCACCAACTGGGACAAGCTGCAGGAGCTGTGGTATCCCCACAGTTCTACCAGGCACCTCTTCTACTGGGAGCTGGATATCTGCCCCAAGGAAGTGACAGTGCTAGCTGCAGATGCCCCACTTTTCCCTATTGCCAACCTGGAGAAAGTGGACAAGCTGCCCTTGGAGAGCTCTGTGATGCCAGCTGTTCTGGTGCTACCCTGCTCCCTACTCACTGCCTACTCCTGTGGCCACACTGCTGGTGTGGTGGTGGTGGGTTCAGTGCAGCACATCCCATGCAGAGAGGTTGTGGGAAGGCTACACACTGCCCAGTATCACCTTCTGCCTGGACATGGCCACCTCCCTTGACACCTTACAGGGCACATGGGTGCCACAGAATGCTCACGGTGAGGGTGGTCCCAATGTCACACCACTGTTGCTGTTGAATCCATTAAAGGGCCAGCAGTGGTGATCAATAGCTGTGATCCCTTTTTTTGTGCCTACCCTCCCTGAAGCCCCCCGAAAGGAGGGATGGGGTTTATTTGGCCCTGTTGCCAGGCCGACACACAATTATCTCTGATTGCCTGGCGGTTGCCATGGTGATGGTGAGCACACAGGGATGCAGTGCCACGTGGTGCTTAAGTCACGGACACACTGCACCCCCCACTGCACCCCACCACAACCCACTGTGTGTACCCCATTTCTAGGCTGCCAGGCTGGGCTGGCCCCACAGCCCCTACACCTGCCTGGGACAGTGGGGGAGGATCAGGTGTCCCCCACTCCGTGTCCCCCTGCCACAGGCAAAGGGGTACAGTCAGGGGTCCCTACACTCTATGTGTCCCTGTGCCCCAAGCAGAGACGTATTACCTGGGTGCCCCACTTCTGGCAACCTCACCTCGGGCAGCCCAGGACTGCTCCCTGCAGGAATCCTGTGGAAAATGTCACTCTAAATTATCCATGTCACCTTGGACCCAGCTCTGGGTTGACTGTGGGGCAGAGGGAATAGTGATGGACACACAGGGTGGCAAGTGCATGGGGCAATGGTTGCATGGAGCAGCGTGTGCATTGGAGCAGTGGATGCAGAGGGAAGTAGGTACATTGTGGTGGATGTACAGAGTGGTGGGTACACAGACTGGTAAGTGCACAGGACAGTGGGGCAGGGCACAGGGAACAAACAACATCAAGCTCAGTAAAACCAAAATCCCCAAACAGGACACCAAATGGACCAAGATTTGAACTAGAGCCAAGGCCAGGAGAGGGTTAGGTGGACACTGATAGGACCCTGGGGCAGTTCTGTTGGGGCAGAAGGCTGGTGCCAGGAGGTGATGAGCACAAGCCAGACTGGGGGGCGCTAGAGGATCACTGCCCATCCCTCAGGCAGTCCTGGGCCATGTTGAGTGCCTGCTGGGTAATTGTGAGTTACTCTCCAGGTTCGCAAGAGGTGCAGAGATTAATAACTGTGCTGCGCTGCTGCCAGCCGCTATGATTAAACTCTTGATTAGAAGCTCCAACTACAGTGTCCTGCTAATTCCCCAGTTCTACGCACTGTCAATTACCCAACACAGGTGGCAGTGGGTTTGGGGTTTGCAGGGCTCTGTGCCATGCAAGGGATAGGTGCAGGGAGTGCCCTAAGATGCCTCTGCTTCGGGGTCCTGGCTGCTCTCCTTGTATGCAGAGAGGAGATGCTGGTTTAGAGCATGGGACCCTGCTGTCCCTTTTCCCTGGACCTGCCCTACCTTGGCTCAGGGTGCTGTGGGTTATAGAAGAGGACAACTCTGGACAAGGCAGGTCAGATGGTTTTGGGGAGCTGGAGTTTGGTGGGTGCAGGGGCGGAGGAGTAGAGGGTTGCAGCTTGGAAGCGGTACCATATGGACTGCAAATGCCAGCACACAGTCTTTGGGAGATTCTGCACACGTGGCTGCATTGCATGAGGAGTGAGGTGCTCTGAGGCTGGGCAAAGGGGATGGGGACTCCACTGTACCTTCAGGGCTCTGCTGCCCACCTTGGGCTGTGGCCAGTGCTAAGGGTATCAAGATGGCAAATTTCTTGCCCCTTTTTTGCCTCTTGGCTCAAGTCATGGGGCACAGACAGTCCATGCACATGTGGGAGTGAAGAGGGTCTTTGGCCCTGCAGCTGCAGAAGAAGGATGAGAGAAGATGCCTGGTTCCCACAGGATCACAGTGCAGATGCTGGACCATGCATCCACCTACAGCTTCCTAGCAGCTCTTGGTGTCCTGAGGAGAGAGACACTTGACACTGAGTCCATACTTGGCACTGCTAATAACCTGTTCTCATCCCATCCTATTCTATCCCATCCTGACCCACCCCATCTTATCTCAGCACATCCTATCCCATCCCACCTTATACTATTCCATCCTACCCTATCCTATCCACTCCATACCACTCTCCCATGCCATGCCATGCCATGCCATGGTATGGCATTCTATCCACACCCTTGCATCCTCGCATTCACTCCATTCCATCCTACCCCACCCCATCCCACCCCATTCCATCACATATCGCCCCACTTCGTCCCAGTGTGGCGGCAGTGTCCCAGCCCGATTTCCATGATTCTCCGTCCCCAGGTCCCGTCCCGGCCGCCCCGTCCCCACCGGTGTCCCGACGGGCGGGGCTCGAAGTTCGATGGTGACGTCAGGGGCGGGGCGGGGCTGGATGGGGGCTGAGCCCCGCGGCCCCGCCCCCCCCAACTTGCCGCGCCGGGCGCGCGGGGCCGCGCCGCGACGGACCGACGGCTCGGCTCGGCTCGGCTCCGCTCCGCTCCGCTCCACTCTGCTCCGGCCCCGCGCGGGAGGGAGGGAGGGGCGTGCGGCCCCCTCCGAGTGGCGGCCCCGGGCCGCGGCTCCCCTTTGCGGTCGGAAAGGCGTGCAGGTGAGCGTGGCGNNNGGCTGTCCACTGCCGCCCCTTCTCCACCGGCATTCCGCGACCTGCAGATCCCGATCCCCGACGGGCGCCGACGAGCTGCCAGAGCCCGGCTCCCCTCCGCACCTCCTCACTCTCTTCCCCTCGGGGCCGCCCCCGCCACCAGCGCGGAGCCCGAAGAACCTGCCTGGCCCCCATATCGGGGGCTACCGGGGACCTTCGTCCCGCAAGCATCCCCTCCCGGGCCCCTGCCCCGCTCTCCTGCAGTCCCTCTGCCGCATCACTCCGGGCCAGCCCCGGCCGAGCCCTCTCCTGCGGTGCCCGGTCCGGGGCTGCACCCCCTCCCACCAGGGTTCACCCAGCCTTGCCTTTGCCCCAGCCCCAGCCCAAGGACTCCTACGGGCATCGTGGGGATGTCGCAGCCTCCTCCGCCTCCCCCTGCCTGCTCGCTGCCTGCCCGCTGCCCGCACCATCCGTATTTCTGTCCATCCCGGCCCCGCTACGTTGTGCCCCTCCCCGGTACATCCTTCCCTTGGGATGTGGGGGAGCGGGATGACCGTGGATCCCCCCATGCAAGACACGTCCAGGGCGACTGCAGGTGAAAGCGGGGCAGTGATGGAGCACTGACTGGTGGCACCCCACACCATGAGGCAGAGCCGGGGTTCAGGATGCTGGGGACCTGCCGGGGAGGGCTGCACGGCTGCGTCATCCCTCTGTGCCGTCCGCACCCGGCCACCCACTTCCCCGCTATTGTCTTACACCCGCTGTTGCTTCTGCTCCCAAATTAGATGCTTTGGGGGGGTTGGGGGGGGG
>VWZE01006470.1:341286-380777 GCA_013396675.1 Eubucco bourcierii | reverse complement strand
TCCCCTTCCTAGTGCCCTAGAGAGCCAACACTCACTCTTTTGCAAATCACTTGCCTGGGTGCCCCTACCGCAGTAGGGATGCTCTCACCTTTGGGGTGCAGGTGCTGGCACTAATGTGGGGCTTGGTTCCAGGCTCCCTTGTGGGGTACCCGAGGTGTGCTGACCAGCCTGGGGCAGGGGAGGGTGCTGGTACTCAGCCCTGGCATGATGGGTGCCTGCTAAACCAACAGGAACTAATTTTATGAGTGCAGATTAGCTGAGCGCTCGCAGAGGCAGCAATAAAATCCCTATATATCATCCCACCCGGGTCCCCTTCCCGGCTAATCCTGGCATCATGCCGCCGGCACTGGCAGCTTGCCCACCTGCCTGCCAGCCAGCCCTGCCTTTGCCGGCCTGCGACACCAAGCCTGCCACCATGCCGGTGGCTGCCAGGACAGTCTTTGACTTACTCAGCTTGGGCACAGTGACATGTTAGATCCAGCATCCTGTGGCACAGGGACACAGAGGTGACAGGCGGCACCTTTGCCCTGGAGGCTGTTGGGATGAGCTGAATGTAGGCTGGAGAGCTTCTCTTGGTCTGTGGTGCAGGGAAGGGAATTCCATGGGTTCTCTGCTTCTCTTTTGGGAGTGGGTGCACCCTCAGTGGACTGAGGATGGATGCTCTTGTTCGATGTGGGCTTTCCTGGCAGAAGGGTGCCAATGTGTCATGTGAGCTGGGTGCACCCACCCTGTGGGCATCACTCTGGCAGACATGGAGGCAAATCAGGTCTAAGGGATGGAGGCAGGAAGGAGCATCCCCCCATTCTTTGGCTTACTGCACCCACATCCCACAGAGATTTAGGGTCAAGGACCCCCAGGGAGCACTTAACTGCCTGCCCCAGGTGCTGCAGACACGACCAGCATCCTCCTGGGTCCCATGCAGCAGAGTCAGCACCATCCACCCGCAGGTGGGTCGGGTGCTGTCCGTCCCTGCCTGTCCCTGCCCCCTCCGAAGGATGTGCCGCTTTCTGCATCTCCAGCTCCCATTGCCATAGCAACAGGCTCGGAGCTTGGGTACCCGCGATGCCGGCTCCCGCATCCCGCGCTGCCATCCTGCCCTCAGCTTGTGCTGCCGGGCCCTGAGCACTACTGGCACAGTATAGCATGGCATAGTGCAACATGGTGTTTCAGCAGCTTTAACGGTGGGCAATGGGTGCCTCCAGCGTCGTGCCAGCATCCCAGCATTGTGTCCTGCTCAGGCCTGTCTAAGAGGGCTGGTGGAGCTCAGGAAGCCCTTTCTCCCTTTGAGCCACCAGAAAATAATATTAGTTGAAACTTCCTCCCAGTAACAGGGTGGGAAAAAGAAAAAATTCATTTAATGGGACCAAGTTCTTTCTGGGAAGCTTCTGAGCAGGCTCTGGTTTCAAAGGGTTCCCAGTAGGAAAGCAAGGGGCAAAAAATAATTCCTAAAAGGTTGGAGGAGCTGAAGTGTGCTGGAGCCAGTGTCTTACCTGCTGCTCGTGGCAGAAGGGCTGGCACCACCAAACTGCAGTGTCCATCTGTTTGGTACTGCCAAACCACGGTGCCCACATGCCCAGTGCTGTGGTGGGACTGTCCAGCCTGGTAGGGGACAGGAATCAGGGGCTGGTGTGTGCATGTATGATGAGGTGTGATGACTCCTCACCTGGGGAAACCAGCTACAGAAACGTCACTATATGGCAAAACTGGGCTGAGAAACAGGAATGCGTCTGTCCATGTTTACTTGCCTCTCCAGTGGGTGCTCTGGGCTCTGCGCTAGCCCTGGCAACTCCATAAATCATCAATGACACACAAGCGAGGGTTAGACAGGCTAGTTTGCATCATATTGGTGGCCCGAGCCCAGACAGAGTGACTGGGTGCCACAGGGATGGCCGCATATCGATGGGACTGGGCGCATGGTGACTTGCGGTGGCCGGGGAGCAGGAGCAGCCGCTGCGCTTCGTCAGGGTTTACGTTAATTAGGGCGGCTCGGGGCAGGAGGGGTGTGTGTGCTGACGCGGCTCTAGGGGGGCCGTCGTGCTGGGGTGCTCACCGCCTCTCCCTGCCCTGCCAGCACCGGGCCCTGCGATGCCGTTTGGTTGCGTGACGCTGGGAGACAAGAAAGATTACAACCAGCCGTCCGAAGTGACCGACAGATATGACCTGGGCCAGGTCATCAAAACGTGAGTTAGTCCCTCTCCGGCCCTGGGGGTNCTTGCGGGGTTCCAGACCCCGGCTGGGACAGGCAGGCTGCATTTTGGAATAACTGTCCCATAATTACTCCCTCCCACAGGCGGGCGCTGGGGGGTGCTCACCACTGGCTTCGAGGAGGGCAGCAAGGTTTCCCAGCAGCTCTCTCTATCGCTTTCTTCTCCCCCCAGGATCTGTGGGCTTACAGCAGTTCTGCACAGTCCCAGCTCCCCTGGGAAGCTGGCACAGCAAAGGAAAGGGCACTTGCCATTTGGAGGGGAGCAGAGTACTGCTGCTTCCCCTCCAACTCCATTGCCATGTTGGGGAAACCATTAGGAAGCGTTCCACAAAATTAAGCCCTCAGATCCACTGAGAGTGGTTTGGCCCCAAAATACGCACTAGAAATGTTTCTGCTGGCCTCCAGAACATCTAGAACCACTTGGCCATGGGTTATGACTGATAGGGTCATGGGGGATGGTGGTGGGGACCTTCTAGGGTGCTCTCAGAGCTTTGTTCCATTATCCATGCAACCTGTCCCAAAGCCCACAGGTCCCAGCTCCCCTGCATCAGGGGCAGCAGTAATGATGATTTCAGCTCAAGCTGGGGATTGGAAAGCCAAAGGTTCTACTGGACTGGTGTTGGGGGCTCACATGCAGTTCCAGCCCAGCTGATGGGCTCAAACTCCATTAATAATAGAACAAAAATATTGCAGCAACCATCCCTTCTTCCTTCTTCCCAACCACAGTGCACACATTGAAGTCGGAGCATGCTGCTGTTCTGCCTCAGCACAGGAAGCTTCATGATGGGTCCTACTCCACCTGCCATAGGAAGGGAACTTTTAAATCAGCATATTTCCTCCATTCCTTATCAATTTGCTTATTCCACATCTGTTCCTTCTCACTCCCCTTTCTTATTTTTCCGCTTCGGCTATGGAGATACTTCTAGGCACAGCTTCTGTCCACCCCATGGCATCTCTCCTGGGTTGAGGGGGTGATGCTGGTGAGCCTAGGGACCACATGAGTGCTCTGAATTTGGCAGTCCCTGGTGGGGTGACAGCTGTAGGCACCCTTGCAGGGAGGAGTTCTGCGAAATCTTCCGGGCCAAGGAGAAGACGACAGGGAAATTGTACACCTGCAAGAAGTTTCTGAAGCGGGACGGGCGGAAAGTGCGGAAGGCGGCCAAAAATGAGATCATCATCCTGAAAATGTGAGTGTCAAGGCTGGAGGGGCTCCTGTGCTGCCAGCAAAGTGGAGACACTCCCCGCCCCATGCGCCTGTCTCTCTGTAGGGTGAAGCACCCCAACATCCTGCAGCTGGTGGACGTTTACATCACCCGCAAGGAGTATTTCATCTTCCTGGAGCTGTAAGTTTGGGGATTGTGGGGGGATTGGCTGAGGGTGCCCCTGCTGTGGAGGTGTCTCATCAAAGCTACTGTTGGCAGGGCCACTGGCCGGGAGGTCTTTGACTGGATCCTGGACCAGGGCTACTACTCAGAGAAGGACACTAGCAATGTCATCCGGCAAGTGCTGGAGGCAGTGGCTTACCTGCACTCACTCAAGATCGTCCACAGGAACCTTAAGGTGGGTGGTGGTGGCATGGGTGCAGCCACAGGGGCTGCATGCTCTGTGCCCTGGAACTCATGGCCCTCCTGCTGTCAGCTGGAGAACCTGGTGTACTATAACCGTCTGAAGAACTCCAAGATCGTTATCAGTGACTTCCACCTGGCCAAGTTGGAGAATGGGCTTATCAAAGAGCCCTGTGGCACCCCTGAGTACCTGGGTGGGTGAGAGCCAGCTGGGCAGGCATGCAAGGGTGGGCGGTATTGCTGGGGTCCCAGCATGTCCCTCCTGCTGCTCCCCACCAGCCTGGGAACTGGTCCTGTGGGGTTGCATTCGGTCCCTCCTGATGGTCATGGGTGCTCCTGGTGGGTCTCTTATGCTCCCTATCACTCCAGGGCTGACCCTGGGTCCTCCCAGTGGGTTCCTCCCACCCTCCACCACCCCAGAGGCTGATCCTGGGTGTTCCTGGTGGGTCCCACTCACTCCCCCTCACTCTAAGGCTCATCCCGGGTGCTTCCAGTGAGTCCCTCTAACTCCTCATCACCATAAGGGTGAGGGGCTGGGGGGTGGGGACCCCGGAGCAGGGCTGTTCTCCTGTCACCTGCAGCTCCAGAGGTGGTGGGACGGCAGCGGTACGGGCGACCAGTGGACTGCTGGGCCATTGGCGTCATCATGTACATTCTGTGAGTGTGGGACAAGCGACAGGGTGGCCACAGAGGGCTGAGGGGGGTGCTAAGGGCCAGGCTGAGTCTCCTGCCCTGTCCCCCAGCCTCTCGGGGAACCCCCCCTTCTACGAGGAGGCAGATGAGGATGACTATGAGAATCACGACAAGAACCTTTTCCGCAAAATCCTGGCAGGGGACTATGAATTTGACCCACCATACTGGGATGACATCTCACAAGCAGGTGAGCCCCATGCCAGGGGGACACACACGGGGTCCCACGTTGTTCCCCCCTGGTGGTGACTTCCCTGCCCTGTACCCCCAGCCAAGGAGCTGGTGACACGCCTCATGGAGGTGGAGCAGGACCAGAGGATCACTGCGGAGGAGGCCATCTCCCACGAGTGGTATGGGTTGGAGGTGGTGGGAGTGGGGCTGAGGGGCAGGGTGGAGGGGGGACTGGTGCTGGTGGGTGCTGCTCACCCCTCCCCATCTTCCCAGGATCTCTGGCAACGCCGCCTCTGATAAGAACATCAAGGATGGTGTCTGTGCCCAGATCGAGAAGAACTTTGCCCGGGCCAAGTGGAAGGTGGGTGTGGGGGCCTTGTGCCTCAGTTTCCCCTCTCAACCGAGCCTATTTCCCTGTCATGATGGGTCTGCCAGTCTCTGCGTCCCTGTTAGCCATCAGGAGGCATTCCTGGTGGGGGACCCGAAGCCCCTGTGAGTAGCTCAGGCACAGAGAAGGGTCCACACCTCGCGGCTCCCATCTCTCCCCACAGAAAGCCGTGCGAGTGACCACACTCATGAAGCGCCTGCGGGCGCCCGAGCAGACGGAGACGGCCTCGGCCCCGCCCGCTACCACTGCCACTACTGCTGTCACCACCGCTGCCACCGCCGCTACCGGCGCTTCCAACGCTGCCACCGCCAGCGCCGCCACGGACACTGCGGCCCCCGCGGCCTCGAGCACTCCACCCGCCGCCGCGCAGCCCCCGGCCCCAGGCACGCCTCCTGCCAGCACGTGTAACGGGGACGGGGCTGCCACCACCGCCGCTGCCGCCACCACCGAGGCCTCAGGCGAGCAGACCGGCTGAGCGGTGGTGGTTCTCATGTCCCCTCTCTGTACATAGTCCCCGGCATGGACCCCCCCGCGACCCCCGCCTGCACCCTCTTTTCTACGTGCCCCGACGGAGAGTCGGCCGCGGGGCAGAGCCCTGCATGGAGCCCGTCCTCCCCGGCATCTCCCGGCCCCCACCCGGCTCCCTCGGTGGCTTTGCCGGTCGGTCTGCCCCCCGCACCCCTACTGCTCTCTCAGTCTGTCCCTTGCCACCGTCCCTCCCCCCGGGGATGCCCAGAGATACGGGGCAGTTCCCCCCGGCCACACCCCGCAGGGCTTGGGGGTTGTCGTGCGGGGTCCCCCTGGGACACGCGTGCATGTGCGGGACTGCAGGTGGGGGTCTGCGCGGGAAGGAGGGGGCCCTCGGCACCCTTCTCCGACCCGGGGCCCCGGGGGGTGTGTGTGTGCACATTGGAGGGAGGGGGCGACGGTGCAACGGGGCCCCCTCTTCAGGGGGTAGCCACACGGCCCCCTCAAATGCCTCATATCTGGAGGATCCCAAATGTAGTGTCCCCCCGGTGCCTACCCTTCTCCGCTCCCCGCTTCCCTCCTTCACAGCTGCATGCCTGCAGGGCCGGCTCTGCCTGCGGCTGCCGCCGGCATCCCGTAAGCCCGCGCCCCACCCCCCTCTGTATCTCTGGCAAATAAAGATCCCGCTGAGGACAAACTGAGACAGCACCAGCGCCGCCTGCCCTGTCTCTCTGTGGGGCCCGGGGTGCCGGTATCTGCTTTGCGTACCGGCGACACATGGCGCGGCAGCCAGGGCTGAGTGAGATGGGGCGGCCCCGGAAGGCTTGAGGCGATACTGCTGCTCTTGCAGTAAGGGCGGCGGGGCAGTGCGGCATGTCGTCCCGGCCAGCCCCCGGGCCGAAGCTTCGCGCCCCAGCTGCCATTATCAAGCTTCAGGACACACGGGCACACAGCCAAGGAGCCCCAGAACGCGCCCCTGCCCCGCCTGTAGGACACGCCTCCACCCCTCCGAGCCCCGCCCCGGCCTCAGGCCCGCGCGGGCTCCGTGAAGTCACTTCCGCGCCGGGCCGGAAGCGGCAGGCTCGCGGTCGGATTTGAATTGCGTGGCGCCGCACGTCTGTTCCGCTTCTGGGGCCGCAGCCCGGCCCTGCCGAGTTCCCGCCATGCCCATCCGTGCCCACTGCACCATCTGTTCCGACTTATTCGACAACCAGCGGGATGTGGCCGCCGTGCCCTGCGGGCACACCTTCCACCATGCCTGGTGAGCGCCGCGCCTCGCCCCGCCCCCCTGGCGCCCGGGCCGCGGCCGGCCGCGGGGAGCGTGAGTGGATGGATGGATGTTGGTGTAGGGTGTCAGTCTTGTAGGGCTGTGGATTCCCCCAGCTGAAGCGAGTTGGTGGACAGGCGTGCAGCTGTCTGTCCTGGCAGCCCTTTCCCACAGAGACACGGCTCGGCCTGTTGCGCTCCGCAGGGCTCTGGGTGCGCGCTACGATGCTGGTAACTCGCTGCGCCGCTCTGCTCGTCCTCAGTTGCTGCCTTGTCTCTAACCTGTGGAGGCCTTGGCCGCTTTGGAAACCTTAAAGGCAGTGATTCCGTTTTTCAGGGATTTCGAGGAGCTGATAAAGGTGCCGCAGGAGCTTCGGCTGCGCTGTCACTCCTGCCTGTGGTCTCCCCTCTCTGACAGGGCCGGTGCCGGCAGATCGCTCCTACACAGGGTGTTTATCGAGAAGGAGCGGTGTTAGATTATGAAAGGAGCCTTCCAGGCAATTTCATGCTTTTGCTCTAACTGTTTTGCAAGTGTTTGTCTTGGAAGGAAATGATACTTCTGAGAAAATATATTCTGTGTGTTTGTGGAGGGAGCAGGCATTTGCTTTTCTGACTTGGAGAGGCACCACCGCTGGCAGATGCAATGGTCACTTCTCAACCACCGGCACAGCTCGGGCTTGCATTCCTCTAGCAGCTTCCAAAAGTAACTTGCCAGCTCCAGATTTTTAGCCTGCTCTAAAAATAAACTTCCGAGTGTGACGTGATGCCTTAGTTGCAAAATGCATTTGTAGCTCTCCTGGGGAGCCCAACAGGTTCATGTTCATAATCTTGGAGCAGAGGCCAGTCCAGTCTCCATTGCTCTGCAGATGCGTGTTTGGTGTTGGTGGCACCCTTTGGAGCTGACCAAACTGGAGACGTCTCAGCTGTTGTGTCCTGATATAGCAGCTCTTGTGCCACTCTGCATGTGGATCCGTTTGCTGCTGCGAAGCTACAGTTGTTCAAAGGCTCTCTTCCAGGGAGATGTGAGCTCTGTAAAGACTCTTCCCTGGTAAAGATAAGCTCGCATGCTAAATTCAGCTGGAAATTGTCTCAGAGGTAAAGGCAGAGTGCACGTGCTGGAACACGGTGTTCCCATTAGCTGCATCTCTGGACTAAATGCTTGTGTTTCTGGTTTGTCTCCTGGGAATTGAGGGGTGACCCCTAGGAACAGTGCTCCTGGATTTTAAGGATTTATTGTGTGCTTTTCTTATTTTTTTCTCAGTCTCACGCAGTGGTTTGACACAGCACCAAGACGGACCTGCCCACAGTGCAGAATCCAGGTAAAACCATCACCTTTTTACACCTTGGTATTCCTATGGCACAGTGCTCTGCTCAATGGCACCGAACTGTGGTCTGAGCCTGTGATGATGTGAGGGAAAGGTTCATGGTGTGAAGCAGAGGGAAATTTCTTCCCCTATAACATCTCCCGAAAGGCTTAGAGAATGCCCTCCCCTCAGCCAGCCTTCTGATTAGAGGAATGGTCTGATGGTGCCCTGCTGTTGTCCCTACTGCAGCTTCTCTAGGATGGGTCTCTGGGTTTTCATGGCTTTTATTTAGGCTGAGTAAGTATTGACATAATGATAGAAAGGGTGGGAAGGGTTCAATCAGGACATCAGAGTTGCATTTCTAGAGTCCCCTGCTGCTTCCATTGGGTAAGCAGCTCGTTCTGATGCACACAGTCATTATAATCTAGTCCTTGTTTTGCATCACTTGGCCCTGTGTTGAGTAAAGCCAAGGCTAGGGAGGGAAGGAAGGATGTGCACGGTTTCTAAGATGGGCAGACAAGGCTTGGAGATCCATCAGCTTAGTTGGGACCTAAACTTCTTTGAAGTCACTTGTCACCAGCCTTGGTGTTGCCAGTATATCTTGGTCTTTGGTGGCTGCAGGAGACGTTGCCACAAACACAGATGTAAGATTTTAGCCAGCTGCAGCTTAGGCTTGTTCCATATTCGTGCTTCTTTCTTCCTCTCAAGGTCTTGGCCCTTGTTCCTTCGCTGACTTGTTGATTCCCTCTGTTCTTCACTGCCTCTTACATCTCTGGGTTACCATGGAGTTATCGCGAAATAACATCTTATGTAGCAGTAACTATGCAATTAGCTGGTGTCATGACTGTATATAATACTTAAAACACAAAGCTGTAACTGCATGGGGGAGGTGTGGAGAGCTATCAAATTCAATTACAGCACCTTCTGCCTGCAGAAAGCAGCACGTACTTCTGTCTTAGGATTTGGCATCATGTTAGCTCAGCGTCAGCTGCTTGGGCCTTAGCTGCCAGAGAACAGACTGCGCTCGATTCAGAAGTGCCTGAATCTTTCTGCTATGGCTCAGGAGCTTGGCTGGAGTCGCGCTTCCAAAACTCTGTGTGTGTGTGGGGGGGTCTGCTGCTGTACTGATGATCCAAAGCGGAGCATCCTCACCAGTGGCATCAAGCACCTGATCTGGCTTGCTTTTCGTGGCCTTGTGATAACATAGTGCCTTGTCCCACTCCATCTGCCTTCCCTATGTGTTGTGTGTCCGTATCATTGCCCATCAACCTCTTCTTTCTCATGTGTTTAGGTCAACAAAAGACACATCATCAATAAGCTGTTTTTTGATGTTGCCCTGGAGGAGCAGATGGCACCAGATGCAGAGGCCTTGCAGGTAATATAGGTGGTTTTTCTGTGGTGTGATGCTTCAGCATCTTGGAAGTGTGGCCTAAGCTGCCAGTCCTCTGCCAAGAACTGCTTCCTGATCTCGTGCCCTCTGTACTGTACTTGTTTCAGGCCTGATGCACATCAGTGTTTCTTGCCTGTCTGCTCTCCCTCTTGGTCCTTGCCCAGTCTTCACCTGTATTGTAAGAAAATCTCTATGTGATGGGTCAGAGTTGCTCCTGACCAAATCTCATGTGGTCAATCAAGAAGCCTCCTCTACTTCACTGCTGTTCCTTCTCATTCTCACCTTACTTGGATACTTGAAGCAGCATCAAATAAACATTCAGCTGCTGCTTTTTCCTTGGGTCTCGAAGCCTTGGGGAGGAGGCTTCAGGGCTTTTCCAAAAGGCAGGAAAAAGAAAATCCCAAATGCTATGAACTGTTGGTGGTCATCTGGCTCAGTTGTGTTTAAGCCCCACTAACAATGCTTCTTTCTGCTGATAGAGAAAGTGCCATCTCACTTCTGTGCTGGTGGCTTTGAACAGAGTGTAAGGAAATGAGGAAGGATGCTGGTAAAGTCTTAGAATCATAGACTGGTTTGGGTTGAAAGGGACCTTTAAATGTCATCCAGTCCAATCCTTCTGCAGTGAGCAGAGACATCTTCAACTAGAACAGGTTAAATCAGGGGTTCCCCAGGATAAATTAGGAAAGGGACTGCCTAAAGCTGCACCAGCAATGGTGGGCAGTGGTGGGGCTGGGTCCTGGGGGGTAATTTGGCTGCAGTTGAGGTGCTGGGTATAGTTCTTCAAGTGCCACCTGTAGGTGCGTTAGAGCTGTGAGAAGGGATGAACACAGAGTGGCTGTTCCATGTTCTCCTCCTTCGATTAGTCTGGATGAAGCATGGCTCCTTATGTCTTGGAGTTATCTTTGCCAAAATAAAAAAAAAAAGGAGTTGGTTGACCTTGGTATAATGGGACGCTTGTACCCTCTTGTGTTTAGAATCAGCATGTGCAGCAATTACCATAATTAGCAGTTACCATGAC
The DNA here is from genome assembly GCA_013396675.1 of Eubucco bourcierii. Lineage (NCBI taxonomy): Eukaryota > Metazoa > Chordata > Aves > Piciformes > Ramphastidae > Eubucco > Eubucco bourcierii. The sequence goes on along the minus strand of VWZE01006470.1, from coordinate 370,311 downwards.
AATGCTATATGTATATCCTATGTTTTTAAAATAAAGCCAACCAGACTATAATGTCAGTAGCACCGCCGTTCTCCAAGGCGACTAATAAAGAAGCTGAAGGCCAAAGTATTTGTGCTGAGAAAATGAAAAAGGCATCTTTGGGCTTCTTGAGCTGTATGCCCGAGCGGCAGAGCGATGGCTTGGGGCAGATAAACATTGCCTTCAGTTACGTAGTCAGATCTGTTCTCGCAAGTGTAAATATACCAGTGACTGGGAAATAGGTTGACTGGAGAAAATTGCCCTAGAAGAGCTTTCTGTTCCCTCTCGCCCCCAATTTGGGCTCTAAGATGGGTTCCTTCAGGCAGGCTGTGCTGAAGATCTGCTCCTTTGCTCAAGGGCAGGATAGCAGAGCTGTTCTCTGCACAAGAAGTTTGATGGTAACTCATCTTGCTCTCACAGAGCCTGTTGTGTGGCCGTCAGAGCAGCATCTTGCCCTGAGTGTGTGGCTTTCCTATGGAGAGGTGAGGGAAGGAGACAGGTGTTTTCTCTGTGGATTAGTGTAGTTGGTTTGTGTGGGGATTTACTGTCACATACACTGATCCCTGTTGTTGCTGGGCTGATGCTGGTTTGTCATCAGTTCCATGTTGTGCATTGTCCTGTTTCTGGAGAACATGGAGCGTGTTGAGGACACAAGTGATCTTCCTGGGTGGGATTTAATGTCCATCTAGATTGGAGTTTAGTCTGCCATGGAGTATCTGATTCTGGCCTGGGCAGCAGTTCAACAAAGCAAACACATGCTGAGCTGTTGCCAGACTCTTTAAAGATGAAGAAATTATTGGCAACATCCTCAACCAGAAGCAATTTCACCTGAAAAATCCCCCAAAGCCAGGATTTGTTGCTGACCACTGCCTGTTCCTGCAGTAGCCTGGCTGTAGAGTGGTACTTAGCTTCATAAGCATCTGTAGCTGTATCTGTGCAGCCTGCAGATGTCCTGAAATGAGCATTTGGCTTCCTGCCATGAACAGATTGGACCAGGGCAAGGGAGTGTGCTTCAGTGTGCTAGAAAGCAGAGTGCCTAGCTGTGGTCCACTTGTCTGGGGGAGATAAACAGAATGCTTTTCTGACAACCAGCCTTATGCACCCAGTTATAAGTGATTGGAAGAGCTCCTTCATAATCTGAAACCTCTTCCTCTTGATGCAGAACTATCCATGTTATCTTTTGGATAATAATTATCTTTGGTGCTTTTCGTCATTCTTGCTTCTCCTCTGAAATGTTTACAGCCAAAGGGCAGTGGTGGGCTTTCCTTTACTTCCCACCACTGGTCATCAGCTTTAGCTGAAACTTGCTTCCTTGGAGTAGCTGCAGACCATATGTTGAATGCTGCCATATGTCCAAGCACGTCTGGGTGCTGAGCCTAGATTTATCCCATGTTGCCCTTAAAGGTGGTCCTCAGTGATCAGAACAATCTCCATGTGGCTGTTCCCAGAGCAGAAGTGTGAGGTTTGGGGCGTAACACCTCGGTGTAGCATCCTGGAACCTGGCACTTCAGTTTGCTTGTGATCTGGGGAGCTGAGCACCTACTTCCAGAGCAGATCAGGAGAGTTTGGCTGGTTCAGCTTGGCAAAAAGGAGGCAGGCAGAGGAGGAGGATTCCTGCCTGTAAACCTACTGGGGAAGGTGGAAACCTGGGAGAACATCTGTCTATTTGTGGTCAGGATAAACTCATTTGATCTTAGGAAATTGTGATCTTCTAACTCATGCTGGCAGAGAGAGAGGAGAGCTCCTGTCATAGGAGTGAAAATTGGGAGCAGCCTTTAGGAGCTGTGGTGGAGGATGAGGGATTTCAGATTAAGTTGACGAATGAGGTAATGTTACATAGCTGCCCGCAGCAGCCTGAGATTTCTTTGCTATCAGGCTAATTAGCACATCTTGTGAGCTCACTAATCGTTCCTGAATAGGACTCAGAGGAAGCTACTCCAGAATAGTTCCTGCAGCAGAGTTAACTCCCTGTCAGCCCTCGGGCTGGTGTGCCCCCAGGGGCAAGTCCAAGTCAGCTCTGCTAGGCTTTGCGCTGAGTCCCTTCTGCTTACCCAGCTTTACATCCCATATCTCCTGCCTTTACTGTCACTATCAGAGCTTTGCTCTTGTCCTATCAGGTCCGTGGTCACTGGCAGTGCTATTCTCAGCTCAAATTTGAATGTAGCATTCCAGGTTGCACAGATTTCTGTGCTCTGCTTCAGTACTGTGTTGGCATTTTATTGTGTTTTTATTCCACTGCAGTTCCTGCCTGACTTGTTCCTCTGCAGTTCTCTAACACAGCTTTTTAAGTCATCTTCTGTTGACTCCTGTATGTATTTCTCTCTCACTTTTAAAAATTATATATGCATTATTTTTTGATAGACTCTCTTTGTAACCTCTCTGTTTCCTTTGGCTATTAGCCAGTGTTTGTAACTCATATCACTCCTTTATGTATAATTTAGGCTAAGGGGCACTTGCTCTCTCTTTCTGGTCCTTAATGAAGGTATTAGAAATACTTGACCTTCCCCAGACCCTCATAGCACCCGAAGATGTTACAGGCCCTCGGTCTGATGTGGATTGGTTTAGTGGTGATCTGTATGTGACTATTTGGCCAAACTGTTAGCTCCTATCAGCATCCAGATCCGCAGTGCCTTAGTGTCCATCAGAATGCTAGCTGCTGCTGTTGGATGGTATGCTTGGTTACTTTCTCAGACAGTTGGATGTGCCCTCCTGTCTCCCACCTGCATCTGATTAAGGTTCACTTCAGTTCAAAGCAGCTCTCAATCCAGTTAGTCTGGCAACATCCCTGCCTTATTGCCTTGTTTAGGTAAAACACTCTAAAAATTGTTCATGTCTGATTTTCTGTTTCCCTGAGAGCCTTCCAAAATTATTCAGCTAAAACAAGATGACTGACAGTGTGAGAAACACAAGGGTGACAAGGCTAAGATGAAACTGGGATCTTCTCTGCCCCTGAAGAATGCCAGTTGGAGGTGCTCTTTGCATTCCCTGTGATATTACTTGGTGCTTGCTGTTACCATGTACCCTTCTCAACACCTGACTGGTGCAAATGTCCTGCTGAGAAACCTCCTGGGTCCTCTTAAGATCTAGTGAAAGCTCATCTGCAGGGCATTTCCTAATCTGTTTTTGTGTGTTGTGTTTTAGAATGAACTGGACAAGCTGAAGGCTCATCTCTCTGTGAAAGGTGAGTTCCAGCTGCCTGTGGGTGATCAGTAGCTCACAGTCCATGCATCATGGGCTTGCTCACTGTGAGGTGCCTTGCCCAGGCCTGTGGAGCCACTGCGCAGAGCCCACCCCTCTCTGAAGCCAAGGGCATAGTGCAGGCTACAAACTGTTTTGCTAGAGCAGCTTCTTCAGAGCTTTATCTGAAGTGGGACCACTTAAAGCTGTACAATGCCTTGACGACAGAGCCAGAGCCTGCAGCCTGGCCCAGCTCTGCTGTAACTGAGGAGCTCTCTGCAAGTTTGGAGACAGAGACAATTTATTTTTTTTGCCCCTCTTCCTAATCACAAGCCACAGAAGTGCAGCAGAGCTGTATCTGAAGCAGGCTTGTTGAAAGCAAACCCCTTGGTTTGCTCCCTGAGAACTCACAGCTGCATATGGCAAGGACTGTAACAGAAGAGAGGGTAAGAAGAGTACCCAGGCAGCAGTGGGATTTGTTTGGCTGTTGCAGTGCCACATGTGTCGTGTGAAGAGCAGACGGAGTTCAGTGTGCGCGCGCTTCCATTTTCCCATCTTTAATTTTAGAGGATGTTTGAGGGAGGGAGGAAAAGCAAAAGCCCTGGAGACTTGTGGATGGGTTTTAAGCATCGTCTGTAGGCAGCCTGTCATCAGAACATGAGTCATGAGCAGCGAAAGGAAAATGTCACTCTGAGTGACAGAAATCCGAAGACACACTAGCAGAAGGGGGGGGGGGAATAAATCTTTAAAGAATGCTGGGGGCTCACCCACGCCCTGAGAGTCGTCTTTCCTCTGCCTTCCCTGCGTGCACGAGACAGACATGAATAGCCAGTAGATTGAGGATTCAGTCCTTAGCCTGAGAGCAGAATTGGATGGTCTGCACGTCTCTATTCTGAGGCCTGTTCCCTTGCCAGCTTGGTTGAGTTTAGTGACTTGGTAGAGAGCCAGATCTTCTGGAGAAGGTGGCTGGGATTCTTGCTAGGATGTTCTCCAAGAAACACTGCTCGAAGGCCTGCTCATCTTCTCGGCTTCTGGTGAGTAGAGGTTGGGTTTGACATTCCCTGTCCCATTCTCTTTTCATACTGGAAATGAGAAGCTCCTTCCCACCTCCTGCCTCTTTTGCTATGGGCACTCTGCTCTCTGGTGGTTCTTGTGTATAAATTCTTCACTTTGTAGGATGTGCTTTGTGCTAGAGAAGGGCTGTGCAATTGCCAGTCTCTGATCAGCTTGCAAATGGCTCTAGAGGCGCTGAGCTCCCAGTAGACCCAGCAGGCGCTGTGGGAGGCACTCTGAATGAGCTGAACACTCATTCCTGTAGCATGGGGAGGTTTGACTCGTGCCATCTGCCTCTGGGCAGCTGGGAGTGGAGGAGGGGGAAGCCCTAACTCTTTTGGTGATTGTGGAGTCCCTGCAAATGCAGGGGAGCATCTCAGGGCTGTGCTGCCTCTGGTAAGGAAGGGTTGTTCAGATCATGAGAGAGAAAATGCTCTGCTAAGAAGTGTTTCACTAGCCACCTGGGTGCTTCTGGGATGTGTTCCTCTCTATGTGACTGTCTTGCTGTTTGAGCAGTGAAGCTAGGCTGCAGGTCATGCTTCCACAGGATGTAGTGGTACAATTTGAAACTGGATTGCTTGCAAGGAGAAAAAGTGGAAAGGCACTGATTTGCTCTCTACTATGGTCAGGCTGGAGCCATGTGTGATTTTAGCAAAGCCAGAAGATGCTGAGCTGAAGACTTTACCCTGCTCTCAGCAGAGTTAGACAGAGTTGTTATTGCTTTCCCTCATTACCCAACTACTTTAAGCTTTCTAGTGATGCTGGCTGTTCCCTGATGGAGTCTGTCAGTTCCTGATGGTGATTGTTACCTCCTGAGCTGTTCTCCCTTGTCTCTACAACACAAATTGTACTCTGGTGATGTTTTCTATGAGCTTTGGTGGTCAGAGGCATATTATTTGTTACTGGATTGCCTACCTGGGAAGGGGCAGCAGGACCTGGGAACCTGACCGGCAGAGCTCTGCTCTTCGATACTGGTGCTGTGGGGAGGGCTGATGCAGCAGCAGAGTGGGCTGCTGTATGCAGCCATCCCATGGCCCCACAAGGCTTCTCTGCACATCAGGCTTCACGTGGAAAGGACAGGCTTGGGGCTCAGTTCTCCAGCTCTGCAACAACTTGGTGTGACTAGAACACTTTCCCCTGTGCAAACCTGCCTGTGAGCGTGTGCAAGATACATCAGCTTAATGCTAGCAAGGCTGGCACTGGAAAGCTATTAAAGGGAACTTGTTATCTTTAGTAAAGAAAATCTTGAAGCCTGCTGGCACTGGGAGAAGCGACTGCTCAGTACAGACCCTGGTGCAGACAGCGCTTAGGAAATGGCTCTCTGCGGGAATGGCTAACTCCAAGCAGCTTAGAGCCTGACACTGCAAGCAGTGCCTGTTTGTTGTGCTCCTGCTGCTGTGGGGCAGATAAAGCCTGGGTTGCTGAGCTGTGACCTTTTCCTTTTTTTCCTTTTTTCCAGAGAAAGAAAAACGGGAATGCCAGGTCATTGTGGATGAGCTGAGGGACACGCTGGATGTGCGCAATGCCACAATAGAGTCGCTCCAGAAGGTGCTGGGAGAGACAGAGATGCTGTGCTCCTCTCTCAAGGTACCTTTCCTGTGCTCCAGTGGGATTTGGGCACTAACCATTGCACAACTAGTGTTCGTTTCGAAGATCTCCATAGGCCCCGCTAGTAAAGAGATAGTGCTGGTGAGATTTTCAAGTCTAAAGCTGCAAGACTTTTGTCTCCTTGATCTCAGAATGGCACAAGGGCAGTGGAGCTGGGTTGTCATTTCAGTTTTATTAATACAGAATGAGTGATGTCGTTGGTTCTGAGGTCCTGCGTGTGCTCCAGCCAGGGGTGATTCAGAGGTGTAAAAGCCAGGCCTGTGGCTGCCTGCTCAAAGCAGAGGTGGCTGTGGTGGGCAAGAGGTGCCAGCTGAGCCTGGGGGACACTGGCTGAGCCTTGCTAATGAAGTGGCAGTGCTGATCATAAAGGTAGCAGCATGAACAGAGTATGAGAGCTGGCCCCAGCACTCCATTGCCAAAAAACTGGCTCCCTGTGGTAGAATGTTCTTCTGAAATGGGTTTAGGCCAGGCGGGATTCAAGGAAAATTAGTTTCTTAGTTTGTCTGGAGGAGAAATCAAACTGAAATATATGGAGGGGGAGTTGGAAGCTTCAGCTGAGTGGGATCTGATCCAGCTAACTCTCCTGTCTCTGTGCTGTTGCCAGGGCTTTCCTTTGGTGAGGTTAGTAATGTGTGAAGTCCAGGGATCAAATATTCCCGTTGTTTCAGCATGCAGTGACTCAGGGTGTAGTCATGTACTGTGCGTAAACAGCAAGTGGAAAAGGCTAAGAGCAGGAGCTGCTTTGTTGGACTGTCTTGTAATGAGCAGAGTGACTGCCTTGGAGCTGGGCTGGGCATTTTCTGCCTGTCATAAGAAGGTGGAGTTCAGACTGATGGATTTGTGAGCTGCAAGCTGGAAGGTAGGGGGTCAGCTGCACTCCCCAAGATCTGTTCCTCTTGGGATACAAGTCTGATCTAGTAGCCTAAACTATCATGTTCCTTGACCTGCAAAGTCAAGTGGTCCAGGGAGAGCTTGTATATGGGTCCTGCTTTATGTAACTGGGCTCCTCCTTAGAGGAACCAGTCTTAGAGGTCATGGTGTTGTCACAGGGCAGGAGATAAAGAAGGAATTAATACAAGACAAACCTTGCTGTAAGACAGCACAACTTGTTTTGCCTGATCATGGGATTATATCCAACCTGCTTGGGTGTAAAGGTAGCCTGGGTCTGTGCCATGCCAGACATGCTCCTGGGATGTTGGGTGTACCAGTGGCAGGATTCTTGTGATGCTACCTACTACAGAAACAATAGTAATGGTGGGAACTAGCTTGCTGCTCCACTCAGTATCTCTCTCCTGCCTTGGCAATTCAGGAGGAAACTCTGTGGTTATTTTGACTACTGCAAAGGCTTCTGTATATGCTTAAGTCCATTTAATGAAAGCTGGACAAGGCAAGATTAAGGACTTGGAGGTATCTTTTCTGTGGTGTGTGGGGTTTCCTGGCTGAATGCCAAGCACTGTTTTATACTGCATCATTAAAGATTAAAGCACTAAACTTCTGCAGTGAAAATACAGGCTTAACTAGCTCTGACGCAGGTCAAGCCCACAAGCTGCAAGCCATTCCTGTCTTCTCCTAGCACTGTCAGCTGCTGCTGAACATCTGTGTGAGAGTTTGCTGCTTTTCAGGCTGTCTGAGGTAGGGTCTCTGCTCCAACCTGGCACAAAACACTGCTTTGGGGAGCTGAGGTATAGAGAGCTGTGTTTGGGAAGAGCCAAAGATGGGTTCTGAATAAGTAAGAACAACACACAGGACTGCAACACTATCTCCTCTGCAAAGTCCCAGCAGTTTCACAGCTGTTTGGTGTCTGTGGCAGGAAGCAGCTAAATTCCTTTAATATGTGTGGAATGGAGTTTTATGAGGTAATGATCTCTAGCTGAATCTCTCCCGGACTCAGCCCTGTGCTGAAACCAGACCTGGAGCTTTTGGAAGATGCTGTGTGAGGTGTTCAGATGCACTCAAACCTAAACCACGTAGATGCTTTGAAACAGTGCTAATTCAGGCCAGCTTTCTTCTGTCAGACTGCAGATCTGTGCTTTGCCAGCTCAGCTGAGGCTCTGTGTTACTGCTGCCTGCTATTGGAGAGCCTGGCAAGGTGATGGCTGCCAGAGGCTTGCAGCCTCTCTAGGCAGGTGAGAGAGTTGGCTGGGTGGGTTTCTGCTTTGGCTAAGGTCACTCAGAAGAGCCCCACTCAGCAATCCTATTTATGCTCTAAGCAGCTAATAGCAAGGAGAACTGGGAGGTGAGAGCAGAGGGATCAGCTGTGCATGGAGGAGAAGGCAATAGCAAGGTTTGCTTGCTGTGGACTCCTTTGCTTTTGAAACACAAATTATGGCTGCAGACAGGGCACTGCATAGCCCTGTGAGTGCTCCCAGAAGAGAGGAGGTTCAGTTCCAGACCCATCTTGTGATGAGCTCTGAGACCCTGCTGGACTTGCAAGGGCCAGAGTTTGGAGTGCAGCAGGGAGTGAGCTAAACTCACCTAATCCTGGGCTGCTGAGGTGTTGATAGCATTAAGAGCCAATGCCTGCTCCCAGCTGCCTGCAGTGCGCAGAAGCCAAAATGTTTCTCTAACAATCCCCAGAGCCTTCCTAACGGTCTGTGTGCACTTGCTTCTCTACAGAAGCAGATGAAATTCCTGGAGCAGCAGCAGGAGGATAACAGAAGCTCAAAGGAGGAGGCCCGCCGCCTGCGGAACAAGCTGAGAACCATGGAGCGGTGAGATCCTGCACCTTGCAGGCCAGGCTGCATGGCCCTCTTCTTGGAGGGGGAAGTGTCCTCCTGTGCCTGTTCTAATGTCCCTCTCCACATGCTGGGTTTTCTTACCCCCACAGGGTTGGAAACTGTTACACTAGCATGCTGGCCTTTGCCTGCCCGTGCTCCTGCCCCTGCAGTGTTTCTAGGTGGTTGCTCTCCCTGTAGGGAGCATCAGGGCACAGTGCTCTGTGCAGGCTGACCTCATCTCTAGTGCTCCCAGCATGACTGTTTGCCCTTCCATGGTGAGAGGATGCTGGGGCAGAATCCCAGCCTAGAATGCAGTCAGCCACAAGGCCCAGGAACTGGGATGTAAGCCTTACACACAGTGTGTGTACAACTGCCCCTTCTCCAATCTGTCCGTGTAGTGCTACTCTTGCTTACTTGGTGTGGGGTACTTGCCTCTTCCCCTGCAACACCCAGAGTGCCTGCAGCAGGAGCTTAGGCTGCACCAACTCCTTGCACGGAAGCAGAGCTCCAAGCTCTTTCCCAGCTCTGTTTGTGACTCATGAGCTGAGGGTATATTATTTTTTTTACTTTGATGCAGGATTGAGCTGTTGCTTCAGAGCCAGCGCCCCGAAGTGGAGGAGATGATCAGAGAGATGGGAGTCGGGCAGGCAGCGGTGGAACAGCTTGCAGTCTACTGTGTCTCACTGAAAAAGTAGGTGCTGTGGGCTTGGCACAGCTGGCTTGTGCTGTCATGGATGTGCCCAGGGAGAGCCCTCCACTGAGTGCCAGCAGGCACACAGGCTATGGAGGGCTCCCACTGCCTGTTTGAGCCTCCAGTGGGTTTTGACTGACAAAGCCCAGGGATGTAGATTGGAGGTTGTCACACTGAAGCATTCCTGTTGTCATTGTAGTGACATGTGTGTCACCATGGGAACTGTCTCCAGAGTTGTCAGTGCACCTATGAGGTGATGATGATTATTCTCTGCTCCCTTCCTGTGCCCAGGTAGAAGGCAGTGTATGGGAGCTCCAGGCTGTACATCTGCAGCAGGGCATGGTGCAGCTGTGGCCTCCAGTGCTCTGTGACCAGGCCAGTCTGGAGCACTGCTCTACCCTACCTGGAAATCCATCTGCTCCTGCTGGGCAAAACCACATCTTTTTTTTGGGTCTGTTCTGATGGCAGTTGAATAATTATAGCTTTGATACAAAGCTGTAATGAGGCAGGTGTCCCTGTGGTGTAATTGGGAATGAATGTACCATGGCCAAGAGTGAGAAGTCTGAAAAGTCACTTAGAACAAAGTCCCCTCTTTGCTGCCAGCATGAAGCCTGCTCTGCTGTTTCTTTTTCCTCTGGCAACTGCAACATCTCTGGATCTGATCTCCATTTTGCTGGTGAGATCTGTTCAGGCCTTGTTCTCAGGCATGGTAACCCATGCAGGCTTTTTCTCCTCTGTGGATAGTGGTGCATTTGTCATGCTCTTGGTTGCTGTTGGTACACTCAGCTCTGTTCCCTAAAGGGTTTTGTGTCCATGGGTTTTGTCTGCAGTTGCAGAGCTTCAAATTAAGGGCCTTTGCTTGTCTCTGATTAGTTCTTGCTCAGTCCTCTCACAAACAGCATGGCTTTCCTGGTCTCTTTGCAGGGAATATGAGAATTTGAAGGAGGCCCGGAAGACATCTAGTGAGATGACAGAGAAACTGAAGAAGGAGCTGTTTTCTGTCAATAGCAAGGTAAAGGGAGAGTCTGAGTCACCAGGGTTACATCTAGTCTATAGATCTGTCCACAACTGTGGCCTAAGCCCTCTGCAATGACCTCCTCCCAGAGTACCTCTTTAGGAGTATGGGTCATGTGGAAGTGTCGGGCTGGAATTTCTGCAGGTCACGGTTGTCAGGAGTGCAGTCTCAGGGAACACTGGTGGGGCACAGGTGCTTTGCTGCTTCCACTGAGTTCTGGAAGCAGCACTGCTTTCATCTTGCCATGCTGCTGAGCATGAACTAACTCAGCTGCCAGCTTCTCCTCCTGCAGAATTTGGCCTCTAGGAAGGGTGGAAAGGGAGTTGGAGCCAGCACTGATTAGGAGGTCTTAGCCCTGGCTTGCCACAACCACAGTCGCACTCAGCCTTGTGCCTTCATCCAGCTGAACTTGAGCCAGGAGCCCTGCATGGTGCTGCACCCAGGCAGGAGAGGTTCCCAGAGAGCAGTGAAGACGTAGAGGTATCTCTGCTCAGAGCATGTCAGGGATAGTCCTGACCTGGCACTTTGTGGAGTTGCTGATGTGCCTCTTTTGCTATGCTCCCTCTGCTCCAGGCCTGGCTGGGCTCTGTTAGCTCAGTTCAGGAGTCACCTTGTGTCACTTCTGGTAGCAAGTCTCCATGATAGGCATATGTGTGGCCCTGCTCTCCAAGGCACAGGTGTTCCCTGGGACATCCCCATGTCCAGGCTTACAAAGTGAGAGACTGTGGGTGGACTTGGTCTATTTCTGTTACTCAACCATAACTGCTGTTATCCCCTTAAAGGGAGATGGAGGTTCTTAGTTTGCTGTGCTGCTCCTGAAGGGAGTTAACTCCCTCCACAAGGTGCTACTGGAACTGGGCTGCTGCTGGCTGAGTTTGTGCTGAGCCACAGTCACTGGCTTGCGTCAGGAGGATGCGAGTCAGTGCACTCAGGGATCCGGGGCTGGCTGACAGAGAACTGACTGCACCAGCACCTTGTGGGCTGGCCCAGACTCCTGAACCCACCAGAGTTTCTGATGTGGTAGCAGTCCACTTCTTGACCCCTGCTTCTGGCACTTTTCCTTGTTGAATCAGGCTTGTCCATGTGCCAGGACTGCTGATGCATAACATGATGATGCTGATGCACAGCCACAAACCTCCAGCCCGTGGTTTGTAATTCCTGTGCTCTGGTGTGTTTGAGGTCCTGCAGAAATTCAAAATGCAGCCACCAAGTGTTAGAGCAGGGAAGAGCTATCACCATGAAGCATAAATGCTCAGGAAGTGCTCTAGAAAGGTTCTTGTTGACCAAGCAGCCTTGGAGATCCCTCTGCAGGCAGCTTGAGGAAATGGGCAGGCATTCAGCTGCTCCTATACGAGAGATGTCGGTCACAGAAAAACTGAGTCCTGAAAGAGGGGAGAGTAGCCTGTGCTGCAGAGCATACCGCTGGCACTGCAGCTCTGCAGTCTCCCTGGTGTGGTAACCAGCATTCTGCTGTTTGGGGGGGCTTGTTCTGCAGCTGCAGAGAACAGTGTTGGAGTTGGAGAAGACAGAGGAGGAGTTAAAAAGCACCCAGAAGGATCTGAAGAATGCAGACAAGGAGATCTTGGTGAGAATATAATTCCTCAGTCTGCAGTAACTGGCAAGTGGCCATGTCCTGCAGCTGCAAAGCCAGGAGTTATGCTGGCTGTTGCTCAGTGACTAGGTTACCCATCCCACCTTTCCTTATCTGCTTTGCCTCAGCTCCACCTGTTGCCAGTTTATGGAAAAGGGGTGAAACATCTGCTACTAAATATTTCCTTATCTCACTGTCTGCTTTCCCTTTCCCCTCAGAGTTTGAAGAAGAAGATAGCCATCCTGCAGGATACTCTGAAGGTTCCATCTGTAACCAGAGAGACAATCAGTCGACTGGTCTCTGAAAGGTTAGTGAAGCTCATCCTTGGGTTCAGGCCAAGGATGAAAGTGGCAAGTCCAATGTAAGAGTTGACAGCTTAACTAGCTGGGATAGCAGAGACATGCTAATCTGTCAGGTATTGCAGTAGCATGGTGGTTGTGCTGCTTGGATCCCATACTGTATTTTTTCATGTTGCTGACAAAGTGTTTGGTGTACCTGGAAAAGGTGGGTGTTTTGGAGGGATTTGGCCCAGGACAGGGTGGAAGAACAGGCTAGGTTTTGACAGACTTTGTCCCTGTGTCCTGCTGGGGGCACACCCATAAAGCTCCTCTTCTGGCTGCCTCAGATTTGGCTTTCTAGTGAGTGTTGCATGGGGACCAGAGATCTTAGGCAGGCAGAGGAACCTAGCCTTAATGTCATTTTTCACATCCATATGAAGCTTTTTCTTGTGAGGAGTCTGTGCTGTTACCCCAGCACAGCAGGTTGGTTGCATAGACAGAACAGCAGGGTGCCAGTTCCCCTGTGCTCTGTGTGCTGTTGTTACAACACAGACCATTTAAGGGTGAGCAGTTTTCTCCCTCTGTTCTGCTCTTGAGACCCCACCTGGTCCAGTTCTAGTGCCCACAACACAGGAAGGACATTGAACTGCTAAATCAGGTCCAGAAGATGATCAGAGGGCTGGAACACCTCCACTTTGGGGACAAGGTGAGAATGTTGGGGTTCAACCTGGAGAAGGCTCCAGGAAGACCTTATAGTGGCCTTTCAGTGCCTGAAAGGGACCTATAGGAGAGCTGGGGAGAGACTTTTTACAAGGTCTTGTAGTGGTGGGATGACAGGTGATGACTCTGAGCTGGAAGAGGGGAGATTTAGACTGGAGATTAGGAAGAAATTATTTACAGTGGGGGTGATGAAATACCAAACAGGTTGTCCAGAGAGGTTGTGGATGCCCCCTCCCTGAAGGTGTTCAAGGCCAGGTTGGACAGGGCTTTGAGCAACCTGATCTAGTGGAAGGTGTCCCTGCCCATGGAAGAGGGGTTGGAACTGGATGATCTTGAAGGTTCTTTCCAACCCAAACCATTCCATGACTGGGATATTGACTATAAACTTTGGTGTTTGGATTGTCCTTTCTGTGACTTGTAAGCACAACAGGGCTCTGATCCTGGTCTCAGAGCTGTCTTGCAACTCAGTTGTGTGCTGTGCAGTGGTGTCTCATATGCTGGGTGGCAGGCAGTGACCTGACAACATTTTGCATGGCCTTGCAGCCCTGCTCCTGTGGAACTGCAGCACCCCAAGCTCCACCGCCCAGCCAACAGCGATGAGATCAATCTAGATGCTACCTTTGATGTGGACACTCCTGGACATGAGCCCTGGAAGTCTCCCTGCAGACCTGCAAAAAGGAGGAAGATGGATAAAAAGCCGTGAGTTTTCCCTCCTCTTTCTGCTTCTAAAGGAGATCAAAGTCTCTCTTCTTTGGAAGTTGCTGTGTGAGATCAGATAGCTCTCCAGCTACCTGATGTCATGCTGCAAATTTCACTGTCATTTGCTTGGCCTTGTCTGTCCTTGCCAGCTCCACTTGAACAAATCTCTGCTGATTTGCTCCTTGGGCTTCTTACAGGCCTCCCGTGGTAAATCTGGCAAAGAAAGTTCTGAAGGAAACAGTGGAGGTAAAGGAACTAACCTTGTTGTTTGGTTGGTTTTTTTCTTTCCCTGTATCATCTCTCTGATTCTGCTGTTAATAAGCTTGGGGTAAAGGAGCCATTTTCTCCATGTAGGAGACACCGTGACCATAGACCAGGCCACCTACAGAACCACAGTACATCCTTCAAAGTACTTTGCTTGGCAGTCTCCTAGAAACACTGTATTGATGCCTCAGGCCTCCTGGAATTGGGCAGGAGAGGGAGGATGGAGGCTCATGTGCTTGTCGCTGATTGTCTTGCTGGAGGTGTGCTTGACAAGCACAATGTGGGCTTGACCATAAGTGCTGTGGGGTCAGTTGATGGGCCTGTTCTCCCTGACTTGCTGGGTGGGGTGTCCTGCCTCGCTGGTTCTGTTCCACTTGGGCCCTGGCAGGAGGCTTGAAGCGGCTGTTCTTTGGCCTGAGGTGTGGCAGTAACCACTGTCCTGAATAGCTCCCCACGTTGTTAGTGCTCTCTGTATCGACTAAATTCACCAGATTGTGCTGGCTAAAGGGATTTTCTCATTTTGTGGGACAGAATTGTGCAGATGATCTGGAGGATGATGCTCTTAAAGGACTCTTGCCAGCATTCATCAGGAACTCTGTTCTCTCCAAGAAGCCATCTTTGGATAACTTCCTGGGTTCCCACAAGAACACAGGCACTGTGAGTATGACTGTCCAGTTAGTGATGTTGTTGAGGGCTGGCACTGTGCACCTCTGTCCTGAAGTGACCTTACAGGAGGAAGGAAATGAGGCTTTTATGTTGCCACATTCTCTGTGTGGAAAACAAATCTTGGAGCATGACCTGGCTGCTTCCCAGTCCTGCACTGCTCCAGGGATGACAGATACTCGTTCACTTCCTGGCAGCCCTCTGAGTCCCATTCTTCCACCTCTGTGGAGCTTTGGGTGCTTTCCTTGTATTTCTCAGTCACAGTGACAAAAGTTCTAAGCCTTACTACTGCTTAGAAGGATCAGCTTACTTCACAAAATGTCAGAGACCCAAACTTTACCCTTCAATATGTTGTATCAAGTGTTACCAGGTGCTTGTAACCCCTCCCCAGAAGCTTCAGCCTGCAAGGTTCCCCCTTCCCAATAATCAAGATTAGGAGAGGTACCCAAGGCTCCAGGCTCATTTCTCTCTCTCACCTAGGTGAGGATGGGCTATGATGGCATGGGAGGCAGAACAAAGTTCATACAACCTGTATCCTTTCCTGATGCCTACAAGGCAGTAGTGATGCAGTGGACATCTCATGTCTGTTTCTTCTCTTCAGTTGTGACCGTCTTGGGGTGTCCTGTCCTCAGTCAACAAAATATAGACTGGGATCCTGGAGTTGCTATAAGGTTTCTCTCTGACTCTGAACAAGTCTGAGTTCAACCAAGGCATGTGGGACCTGAACTCACTGAGAGCATTATCAGAGGTGGCTCGTTCAGGGAAGCTTATCAACTAAAAATCAGTGCAGTCTGCAGGGGCTGCCTGTGCCCTTGGGATCTGAGTAACACAGTCTCTTCTTAGCTGCATACCTGCCAGCCCATGCAGCCAAAGCCTTCATTCCTGTGGGACACTGCTACTGTGCTGTGCCTGTCCCAGTTGGCAACCCTGCAGCAGGGGAGAGACCTTGATTTATTTAGTAAAAAGGTTGTCAAGCTCTGCAACAGGCTGCTCAGGGAAGTGGAGTTGCCATTCCTGAAGGGACTTAAAAGATGTGTTGAGGGACATGGTCAGTCCACTGGTGATTTGGCAGTGTGATTAACAACTGGACTTGATTTTAAATGTCTCTTCCAACCTAAAAGGTTCTATGAGGAGTGGCAGGGCTGAGCTCACTCAGCAGATGGGAGCTGCTCTGACTCCCACTCTGCACATAAGCTGCCCCTTGCTAGCCCCACCTCAGGCAGTGCTGTCAGAGGGGAATGTGGTGACCCATGGCTCTGACACTTCTGGTCAGTTTTGAAGGGGTTTGCTCTTTGTAGACAAGCAGAAGGCTGTAAGGTGTGACCTGATGGAAAACCTTGAGCTGCTGCTCCCATGGCCCCACTCTGGCATGATGGAGGTACCCAATGGCAAGGAGATATTTGGGCAAGTCTCTGGGGACAGGTGTTTCCATACTATCAGTCTGAGGTGAGTGGAGAAGGTGCAGTGCTGCCTCTTTCATGTGGCCGATGGAGGAGCAGCTCCTTTCTCAGCCCAGGAGCTGCAGGCATGCTGGTCTGTGTAACCTTGCAGCTTTGCTAGCACAGCCTCCACCTGCTTTCCAGTCTGCAGCGAGTGGCTGGGCAAGACCTCTTACAGTCAGTGATGTTTACTTTCTGCCACTTCTGGGTCTCTGAAGATTTGTATGGTGCCATGCGAGTTAAAAGAGACCTGCTGCCCCAAGGACTCTTCCCTTGGGGTGGCTCTGCCTTGGGAGGCTGCAGGCTGTGGCTGCTGTGCCTTTCTCCACATGATGTCCTGGCCTTGGCATGCAGGGCAGAACCTGAGGCTCTGATGGACAAGCTTAAATGCCGACTGTGTGCCAGACCAGCACATGACTGGGAAGGATTTGTGACTTGTGAGACACTGAGCGTGCCCCAGCTCTGCTGCAGTGTTAGAGGAGCTTTAATTTGGGTGCAAATGTAGTGGGTGCTAGGCCCCAGAGCTGGTTCACAGTAGACGTTGGATCGCTTGTGTCCCCAGGACCTTGGTCTGTGTGTTCCTTGACAATTTTACCTTCAGACAAACCTGGCAGAAATACGTCCGTCAGCAGTGAAGACCAAGAAGAAGGTCTCCAGGCCAGCATCTACAGCTCCCTCTGTGTCTTCTGTCAGCAGCAGCCAAGCCAGACTGGACAGTTTCCTGCAGTGACAACTCCTTGCCTTTCCAGGGCACAGCTAGGCAAGGCAACTGCATGGCAGGGTGCATTTACCCAGAGCCTGGCACAAACCAACATGCAGCCACTGCTATGTGGGGGACTTTTTGCAAAGCATTGATGCTGCGTTGGGGGTGAGATGAGCTGCTCCAGGGAGAATCCTGGCCTCACACCAAGCCAACGAGGGACCAAGCCTCTGGCTAATGCTTGGACTGATTTACTCCGCTTGTTTTACTTCTCCCTGTTTTTATGCAGTTTAAACAGTTTTCTCATCTTCTGGCCAACCTAGAGCTCTGCAGTTGCTGTTGTTGCTGTTGGGCTCTCAGACACCAGGTGGAACTGCACTTCTTGGATGCAGCTCCAAGCAAGAGCTATAGGATGGGGATCTGGGATGTCAACCTTGGAGCAAGAGCAGGGAATAGCAACCAGCTCTATGCCTGGTGCCAATAGTTCCAAGAGTTTCCTGGAGGAAGAAGTGTGCACAGGGCATCCCTGACCAGCATTACTGGAAGGTGACTGTTCATCAGATTAAACATCTTCCCTCTGCTGCAGGACTGGAGAGATGCACAGACACGCCTGGGGTATGTTCTGCCTTATCCTGGCAGCCTCTGAGTTTTTTGCAGGGTTGGCACTGAAATAGTAGACTTGAGGAGGAGGGTGTCAAGGGTCACCCTCTGTACTGCCTGGAAACTGAGAGATTAATGTGCTGCTGTGACCTCTCTTCTGGGCATGTGTTGTAAAACTCAACTGTATGAATTTCTAATCGTTTTTTTAAATGAGATTGTAAGATTTTTGTTGGTTTATAACTGGTCTGCCTAGTGTTTTGAGGGTTGGAAGGGCCTGAGGATGTGCTGAAGAACAGCTCCCTTCAGGGGAGAGGAAGACTGATGGGGCTGGACGTGTCTGGGGTTCATCAGCTTGGAGACATGGGACAAGAGATCCCATGTCACCCAAGACGAACTGACTTGGTGAGGAACCTTGCTGCAGAACTTTGTACTGTACAAATCTGTGATGCTTCCCCTTCCATCTGCTTCAGGCTGAAAACCCAAGTACCTGGGCTGGCTAAAAAATGGTCTGTATGGAATAAAACGTACTGCTGTGCACACGGGTTAATGGGATTCTGAGTGGTCTTTTTCCACGTCATCTCAGGTGCTGTGTGAGGACCACCCCAGGACATGCCTGACCCTTCTGAAACATCTGGTGCCAGCTCTCAAAAGAAAGCCCTCTGCTGCAGGGAAGGCCATGGTGACGTGAAACTGTGGTGCAAGTGGTGCCAATCCCAGGGCAGGTGCAAGTGGTGCCAATCCTAGGGCAGGTGCAAGTGGTGCCAATCCCAGGGCAAATGCCTGTAGAACTTGAGATGGGTCTTGTCTACATCACTTGGGACTGACTGCTGAATGACGTGGAATGGTGGAGAGGTTGGATTGGGGCACAAGTATTTAGAGTGCTAGAAAACAAGCATGAAAGGAAGGGAGGGAGACTTAATCAAGCAGAGTTAATTCTGGAGAAGAGAAGCCTGAGAGAGGCTCTGCATGAAGCCTTTTACTGACCCTCTTGTATGGTGCACTCATCTCTTCAAGGTAGGTACCTGCATGCATTTAAAAAAAGTGTCAGATCTTTTTCAAGCTCTCTGGCTGAGGGCAAGAAGGCAGCAGTGAAGTCTGGATGTGTGGCTGGTGAAGGATGTGGGCTTCCATGTGGGGGTGTTGGAGAGCTGGTGAAGGGAGAGCTGGTTGTAGCCTGCAGCAGAGGCATGAAGAAGAACTCTCAGAGCTGATGCTTTAGCCCTGGTTTGGGGATCTGTAAGTGCACCTGATCAAGACAGCCCTGCCCTCCTCTGGACCACTCTGCCTGAAACAGCACCACAGCTGTGGTCCAGTATCCCCTCCAGCAAGGACAGCAGTGTCTGCATGAGCTGACATCTCATGTTCCCCTTCTGCTGGGTCTGTTGCCCCATTACTTTAATGTTTGAAGATCAACTCCATCCTGGCCCAAAAGGTTCTGCTCAGACAGCAATGAACAAAGCACCTTTACCAGGGCAGTGGTGGAGTCACTGTCCCTGTGGTGTTTCAAGCAGCATGTGGGCCTGGTACTTAGGGACATGGTTTAGTGTCAGCCCTTCAGTGCTGGGTCAAGGGTTGAACTGGATTATCTTTAAGGTCTCTTCCAAACAGATATATTATGAGATTGTCATTTCAGTGTCATTTGGTGGGTGGCATTTTCCATCATCTCTCACTATATCTCCTAAGCTGCTGTTGCCTGGGGTTTGGCACCAAGGAAAGTTTCAGCCAAGGCTGGAGTGGCTTGGCTGGGCAGAACCTGAGCTGGGGCTGCTGCGAGGCTACTCAAACTTGACACAGAGGGGCTGTGACAGAGTAGGGGCCAAGGCACCATCTCCTTGGGGCTCTCAGGAGCCAGTCTCCATTTCTGTGGAACAGGAGGCAAGAAGGGACCTGCTTTCACATTTATTTTAAGATTTAGTAGTAGTGTGGGTGTTGAATCACAGCGCATAAAAAGCAGCTGCTGGTGTTAGATGGTAGGACCAGCACCACGTTCCCTGTGGGGCCCATGGCCAGGGCTGGAGCTGCTGGAAGAGCCACTCCTCTCAACTGACCCTCATCATACAGGACCAGTGCCTGACCACCTTGGTGGGCAGGGGGTTCCCAGAGTTTGGGGAGAGCCATGGAGTGCCCCAGCCTCCTGTGGGAGCCATGCTCTGTTAGCAGCATTCATTACAGCCGAGGTAAATGGTTGCAGCGTGTGGGAAATGGGGAGCTGCTGTTGTGCAGCTGCAGTGCACAGTGGGAGTCCAAAGGCACCTGTGTGGTCACTCCATCAGACACCTGTGACCTCTTGCAGAGAGGGTGTGCCTGTTGGCTGAGCACCACATGAACTAGCTGGGGAAGGTGGTCTTGGTTGGCTGGGCTCTTCGTGGCCTGCCTAGGGAAAGTGAGTGCTCAATGGCTGAGTGTAAGCCTTGGGGAAAGGCTAGTGGTTGGACCCTGTGCATCAGTGCAACAGTGATCACTGGATGCACATTTTGTGACTTTGGGGGGGGGGGTCTGGGTGGTGGTCAGCTGAGGGTGCTCTCACCTCCCCAGAGAGCCTATGACCTCAAAGCAGTACTAGTCTGTTTACCCCTTAGGCACTGTATGACGTCATGGGGAAGTCTGTGTCCTCACAGGGAATTGCATGCTCGTTGTCTGGCACTGATTGACATCCCTGAACAACCTGTGCGCTGGCCAGGAATGTGTGATGCCCCAGGAGTGCCTGCCGCCTTGCAGGGAACAGGACAATGACAATACCATAAGGCAAGTCTATGACCTTACAAGGGTGCAGAATGCTCATTTGCTTGTGGAGTTTGACATCCTTGGGCAACCCTGACCTCGGGGGGAGGGAGGCTGCTCATTGGCTGACAATGATTTTCCAAGGGTGTGGAAAGCTTAGTGGCTGGCAGCATGTGCTTTCCTGGAGCAGCACATGAACTCAGCGGTGAGGGAGATCTTCATTTATTGCCGTCCTGCAGTAGCCTGTGACCTCATGGGTGTATGGGTGTTCATTGGCTGTCAGAGTGTGACCTCAGGGAGGAATGAGCACTTATTGGTCAAGGTGTGACCTCATGGAGTCTGGAACTCCATGCTCATTGGCATTGGAGTATGACCTCATGAAAGACAGACTGCTCATTGGCTACTAAGAAGCAAAGTGCTGGGGCGCCGCCTTGCGGGCGCAGGTTTTGCGGAGCGCCGATTTGCCGGTGGTTTTGGCGGGGCGGGGCGCATCCGCGCGCCCGCCGCAGCCTCACGCCGTCATTGGCTGCTCGGGCGCAGGCACGCGGGGCGGAGGGCACGTGCCGGCGGGAGGGGCGGGAGGTGGAGAGAGGAGGCGGGTCGCCGCGCCACCATTGGCCGGGGAGGAGCGCGTGCCCGCGGTGCGAGAGGGCGGGCGGGNGGATGGGCTGCAGGGGCGTGGGTGGGCTGTGGGTGCCGGCAGGATGCGGAGGCGTGGGGCGCAGAGTCTCGAATCTGAGCCTGCTGGGGGGTACACAGTCAGGAGGAAGTGTTGCTTCATTGTGGGTCTGTGGCGTGCAGGTTGGGGCGCAGGAGGTGCCACTATACGTGCAGGTTTATGATGTGCAGTTTGGGGTGCTGGAGGGCGTGCAGACAGGACGTGCCAATTGGATGCAGGGTTTTAGGGTGTGAGTTGGGATGCTGGGGAGTGAAGAGGCAAGAGATGCTGTTTGGGTGCAGTTTGGGGTGCTGTGGGGCATGCAAGGAGGTGCCACTTGGGAACACGTTTGGGGTGTGCTTACGGGCAAATACAGGTGAGGGTAAGAGAGGGGCGTGTAAGAGGCGTGCACTGATGGGAAACCAGTGTGCAGTCTTGAGGGGCGTAAGCGGGTGGGCAGGCAGGCAGGCAGAAGGCAGGGGGTGTGGGCAGGCAAGAGAGGTGGAGCATGGCTTAGGAAACAGACAGAGGCACCTAAGGCAGGTCGCTGCTGGAAGGGTCAGCCCCAGGAGTGCTGGGAGCTTGGTGACACTCATGAGTGCTGAAGGGAGGCAAGGCTGTGGTTTGAGGCTGGGTGCAGGAGAGGGATGACGTGCCATCAATAAAGAGTGCAGGGTTTTCAGGGGCAGGACAAAGGTGGACGCTGCCAGGCAGGCAGAAGTTCATCAGTGAAGGCCAGGGCAGTTGCAGGTGGAGTGGAATTAGGAGGAGGGAGGGACATTGTTTTGGGTTTGGGGAGCATGGACTGGGGGATCCAATCAAGGTTGGGGAATGGTGCCTGGCAGCAATTGACAGTACCAAGGCGTGTGAGTGCCCCAAACACAGCCACCCCAACTGGAGCTGGCACCAAACAGAAAAGGTTGTTATGTAACAGGAGGGACGTGCAGCCCTGCCAGGAGTCATCGGCGCAAAACCTTGTGGGGAACGGCACCAAGCTGCTCTCCCTCTGCCAAGCAGTGCAAGTCAGGAGGGAGATGCTTTGGAAACGGGTGTGGGATTGGAGATATTCCTCTAAAAGAACCCAAACCAGTCCTAAAATACCATCCTGTCTGGTAAAATAAATGCAAGGAGTGGAAAGTTTCACAAAGGCATGCGGAGGACTCTGCAGGCGGTTTGCCTACAGTGCGTGGTGAGGCAGCAGCAGTGTTTGGGGCTCTCTGCCTCACCCATACAGTGATGAGCTCTGCTGGTGTTGCTGGTTGTGTTTCTTCAAATGGGGAAAATGCAAGTGGGAGCCCAAATGGAAGGTTGCGGTCTCGCCTGGTGATGCTGTCCTCTTGCTCCCAGCCAACCAGCAGGCTGCAATCACTGATGCAGGCTGCACTGTCATATCCAGATGGGATTCAGGGATCCTCCAGGGTGGCTGGGCTGTGGGCAGCCTTTGCTTGGCAAAATCGCTCTTAACTTCTACACAAAGAGTGTGAAAAGAATCCCCCTGAGTGAAAACGTGCCCATTTTCCTCTGCATTTTTTCCAGTTTGCCTTCATGAAGAGTCACCAACCCCTCTGCTTCACACTCTGCTGGCCAGAAGTTGTTTGTAGCTTGCTCATGACAATTTTATATTAAATACATGCAGGGCCATTTAGGCCAGCATGACAGGATCAGCCAAGGGACCTGTGCAGATTGTGCCATTTCTGTCTGGTTTTGGCACTGCTGCCAAGCTCCCCCATTGCTGCCCAAGGTCTGTGCTGCTTGTTGAACTAGGGCAGCGTCGCAGCATGGCAAGGATTGGAAAGGACCTCTGGGGATCATCTAGCCCAATCAAAGCAGGATCATACAGAGCAGCTTGTCCAGGATCACAGTATTGAGACAGATTTTGAAAGTCTCCACACTCCTAGTGGCTTTGAGGGTCCCAGAGTGGGTGAAAGGTCCCAGAGGGTGGGGTGAAAGAGCCCAGTTGTGCAGTACTGACTGTCTTTGCTGCTCTCCTGCCAGACACACCAAGTTGTTTTTGCCAGCCGCACTCAAGCCCTTGCATGCTGAGCTGCTGCTCCTGCCCCTCCTGGGGAGCTGCTGCTGGGGAGCTGCCCTCCCTCACAATTAATTAAAGCAATTAAAGAGGTGGGCCACGCAGGGCTCTGCAGGCTGGCAGCGAAGGCTGTGTGGAGAAGCACTGGGATGGGGAAGCTGCTGATCTGTATCGGTGTTTAAGAACTGAGTGTGGGAGGGGTGTGGGGAGCTGAGATAACACCGAGGGATTTTAATTCAAGGTAACAAAGAGGAAATGAAGGAAAAAATAGACCTTGAGGAGAAAGATGTCTTTGTGAGATGTTGGAGTGGGCATGTAAGGTAGACCAGATGTTGTAAAAGGTTTAGCAAAGCACAGCTCATACTGGCTGAGCAGTGGTGCAAACACTTCTGCTCCAGAAATCCCAAATGGCAAGGGGAAAGAAAGTGAAATGCTCTTAATATGTGGGCATTTTTTTTGTTTTTTTAATTGGAGCTAGGTAACCTAAACCTATATGTGAGCCAATGAAAGCTGTAGCGTTGCTACTTTGTGTGATTCTTCACAATTCCTCTTGCTTTGTGTCATTCAGGGAAGCAGCCTGAGTCCCTTGTATGGGGTACACTGGAGGTCTTCTGTTTACATTTGTAATTGTTGTTTGCACGGAACTGTGCCCTGTCTGCCAAAGAAAGACTTCAGACATCCTGCACAAGTGACTTCTCCGCACTGGGTTACAGCATCTACTGCTGCCTGTAAACTTTGGTTTTTTGAGCTGCATACTTTGGGTGGGGTGTAGAGCCAGAGGGTGAGGGGACAATGGGCACAGTGCTCACTGCGAGGTGCCAGCCTATGCTAACTCTGGAAGAGGCCAACACGGTGCAGGATTGCATCAGGCAGGGTGTTCTTAGCATGGATTAGCAGACTTCACCCCTGTGTGAGGCTGCTAGAATCTCACCAAGGGGGCTTGTGGCCAGCTCTGGCACTCAGGCAAGGTAATGCTGAGTTGGAGGAGGAAGGGAAGGATGCTGCTGGTCTGCCTAGACAAACAGAGGCTCTGTGGCCTGAAAGGAGATGAAATGATGGAGCATTATTAAGCCACAGGATCAAAGGAACACAAATCAGTTGCAAACATGTTTGGACTGAAAACTTGCCAGCTGCCTGGCAGTGGAATCCTGGTCTGCTCCTCCAAAGAGACCCCCTAAACAGAAAGGACAAGCTCATTTTACAGTGCCGTTGACAGATTGATGAAAAGGGGTTGGATGGCAGCACAGGGGTGATCCCAAGGGTGGAAATGTAGCTTGGGGCACAGTGTTTTAGATGGCTGGTTTTCCTGGTATCCTGAAGAGAGATTTTATTGCTGCTTCTGATCATATTTGTTTGTGCCTGATTTATGCCAAAATCATTCAGGTTTTTGGTCTATCCACTGCTTGGATGTGGAGCACATAAAAGACGTTTTGATGTCTGGATATATGAGCTAAGGCTGAAGGATAGGAGAGGGGAAGAGAGTTGGTCTCCTGGGAAGCATTGAGGACTAGCCATAAATACATATGCTCAGTGGGAGCAGTGGTGCTTTTAGCATTGCTGTTCTTCCAGAGCTAGGAAATGCATGTTGCAAACAGCCAGGCTGGGTTTTGTGGTCAGGAGGAAGCTTTCTACCATAGCAGAGATCACTGGGACTTTTGCTTTTGGTGAGGAAGAAGCTGCTCTCTTAAATACCACAGTATTTCTGAAGTCTTCAGGTAGGCTTACTGCAAGTCGAAGGTCTTGAAGTGACCAAGAAGGGAAGTTTCTGGTACTAAGTAGTAGCACCTCCTGTGTGTGCTGCAAGTCTTTTCTTGGCTTGGAACAGCAAGTCAAGCGATGATCCTGTTCACTTTACTATATATACACTTAGCATCAGCCTATTTGGCTGATGTTGGGGCTTGGAGTGAAAAATTGGGTAATAGGAGAGAATATAGTCAGAAGAGGACTAAAAGAAGCCACCTTTCTAGTTAGAGTGAAGTTCAAGTTCAAGAAGCTTGAGTCCAAGAAAAAAATGTTAGCACTGTCCAGATGTTTTGCCTGCCGTTTTGGTAGCCCACTTGCATTTGCTGGGTATTGGCTTTGCTTTCCTGCATAGGTATCACAGAAATAACAGGTGATAAGTCTATACATAAAAGCAATTAAAAAAAAAAAAACCAAACTCTAGTTTCCCTCTCTCATTTTCAGTGGTCACTTTTCACAAGCTTGCAGAAATGAGCAGTCCATGTCTGTTTCCATGTGACAGTGCTGGATATAAAATAAAGCTTTTTGATGCGATGTGATAGAAAACCAGGCTGTGGCCAGGGCTTGTGCTTGGCTGGGCAACCAGTTCCATGTCTGCTTCCATGTACTGCTGTTCCCTAAGAAACTGAGCTGTGAGCAGGACCATACAGAGACAACACCATCAGAGGTGTCACTGGAAAGCCTTTTCCTTGAGTATTAAAGTAGCTTTTTCCTGGCCTTTTGCTGGACTGCAGTCTGGTGCTCTAGAGAGTCTTCCATGTGCCTAGTAAGTATTAGTCTATAGATTCATAGAATTGTTTTGGTTGGAAAAGGCCTTTAAGATAAGTCCTGCCATCAACATAACACCACTGTGGCCATTAAACCATGTCCCTAAGTGCCATGGTTACATTTTTCTTGAATATCTCTAGGGATGGTGACTCCATGACCTCTCTGGGAAGCCTGTTCCAGTGCCTGACAACTCTTGCAGTAAAAGAGTTTTTCCTAATATCCAACCTAAACCTCCCCTGGCACAGTGGCACCGTTTCAGACCATTTCCTCTCTTTCTGACACCTGATACTGGGGAGAGGGCCCACACCCACCTCACTACAGCCTCATTTCACATAGTTTTAGAGAATGAGCAGGTCTTCCCTCAACCTCTTCTTCTCTAGACTGAATAACCTCAGTTCCCTCAGCCACTCTTCACCAGACCTGTTCTTCAGACCTTTCACCAGTTTCATTGCCCTTCTCTGGACACACTCCACCATCCCTCACCACTGCTGTAGTGAGGGCCCCAAAACTGAACCCAGTACTTGAGGTGTGGTCTCACCAGTGCCAGTACAGACGATGATCACTCCCTACTCCTGCTGGCCACAGTACTGCTGATACAGGCTGGGAAGCTGTTTGCTTTGGCCCCCTGAACACACTGCTGGCTTGTTATTTGGTACCAAATGTTTGGAGAATCAGGATAGAGCTCAGGCTGAGTTTAAGCAAGCAGGGGAGGAACAGATAGGGAGCATTTCAAGCACATAGGTCTTGTGTGAGCAAAAGAGAAGGTAAAAGGAGGAATATAAAACTGCTTACTTGATGGAGTAAGTCAAAATATTTGCTGTGTTAAATATCCCGCTGGGCTCCTCTTCCTCTCTTGTGATGGGCAGGCAGTGTCAGCTGCAACATGTCTTCCCTTCAGCAAATGGTGTTTTACATCCTTCTGATGGCTCTGACAGCAGCCGTTAGGCCCCTGAATGTAGATAGCACAATTCTGGGTGCTTAAGTAACTCCAAAACCTCTTCTGTGAATGTGCTCATCAATATTCAAACTGTTTGGCATCAAATATTAATGCCTTTATTTCCAAAACAAATACACAGATTTGCAGTCTGCTTTGCAGGTTGGGGTTTCTCACTGCTGAAACCAGCCTGACTATTGTGCTGGAGGCATCACACCTCCGTGCCCTTCCGTTCTGCTGCGTGGGGGGCTCCACGATGGCATCAGCTTCTGCTCACAGAGCAAGGGGGCTCAATTTCTTTTGTTGTGTTGGCTGATGCTCACTGGAAAGCAGGAGAGGTCTTTGGCCCCTTCTCACACAGTCTTCAGCTGTTTCAGAGCTGCTTGCTGTGTCCCAAAATCTGGAATACTGGTGGTAAACCTCTTCAGCTGATGTTCAGTGGTGCCGCAGCTTGAGTGACCACATCACTGGGTCCCTCCTTACTGTGGGTTGTGCCAAGCAGTGTGATGGGCTGGCTTCTGCAGCTCCAGTGCAGCTGCTTCTTTTCTCTGCTGTGTGAGTTGAACACATACTTAATGCTTCCCATCATGTTTCCAATTCAGGGCAAACAGGTATTCAGTGCTGTGGTATATTCCTGGAGTTTATGCTGGTTGGGGAAAACTCACTGTGCATCTGGATGCCTTCCTGCCAGGGAAGCACAATCAGCCTCTGTTCCAGCCTTTGTTACCCATTCCCTCTGTGGGCTGGCATCATGGATCCCCATGGGCCAAGAGTGTTGTTCCAGCAATCCTCATTTCCCAGTGAGGGGGATGCAATTCCAGAAGGTTGGGTGGATGGACTCCACAGCAAAGGCTTCATGGTTTGTCACTGAACGTGGAGATAAGGTTATCACATTGGCTTTGCTGATGAATGCTGTTGCTCCTGGATGCTGCCTGAGTTGTTTTCTGCTGACGACTGGCAGCAATGCTTGTGGTCATCCTGGTCCCACACATTGTGAACTGTTATGGGGTTGGTCATGTTCTCTTGTGATGAAGACTCTGCAGTTGAGCTACTGCTGTGTTTCCAGATCTCCCTTTGAGTGGCAGGTTTGTTGTTTTTGCATCGATCTGTGGACACGACTGTTCTTACAAACAGGCCGTTTTTGGTCTTCTTTGATGACCCCAAAGCGCTGCTTTGCAGCCTGTCAGTCATGGCTGGGCTCACTGAACCACTTCTCATGTCACCAATGCTCAGAAGTTTTTATACGTACAACAAGCTGGCTTCTTGCTGAGCACACCCAGCATCTCCAATGAGGTACTAATGAACCTGTACCTGAGGTACTAAGGTACTAAGGAGAGAGAGCGGCATCACTGGATCCCGTGAATGCTGCCTTGTGCTTTGCCGTAAGGCTGGAGGGTATGTTCCTGGGGGACTCCTTACCCAGACTTTGCTCATATTTAACATTAATGACTTAACTACACTGTTGATGGTACCTTGCTGCCTCCTGGCCTCTTTAGAGCTTGCTAGCATGTGAATCATAGAATGGGTTGAGTTGGAAGGGACCTTAAAGATTGTCAAGTTCTAACTGCCCTGCCATAGGCAGGGACACCTCCCACTAGACCACCTTGCTCAAAGCCTCAGCCAGCCTGGTGTTAAAAACTTATAGGGATGAGTTTCTTGGCCAGCCTGTTCCAGTGTCTCACATCCAGATAGTAAAGAACTTCTCAATGTCCAATCTAAATCTACTGTGCTCTATTTTAAAGCCTTTGCCCCTTGTCCTATCACCACACACCCTTATAAAAAGTCTGTTTGGTATAAAGATAGCTCTTGACTCCATTAACAGACTGGAGGCAGTGGGTTGGTGGGGTAGGATGCAGCAGGTCCCTGCCCATGCTGAGCTCAGAGGCAGAGGAACATCAAGTCAAGACAGACCACAGCTGAACACAATTTTAATTTTGTTCCTTTTTTTCTTGTTTTTGTTATTGTTTTAAAGTGTCATGGATTGTCTGGAGATGAGAAGTAATGGTCTGCCATCCAGCCTGACTTCTTACCCTGGGTGGTAAAGATTGTTACAATGGCTAAGAAAGGCAAACCAAGATCTGGAGTCAGGGCCCCAAGCTAACTGAACGGCAATGAGATGTGTGTAAACAGTGAGCAAAAATAAGTGTAGGGGTAGAGCACTACCGGAGGGTGCAATGGAAAGTGTGATCGCAAAAGGCTTAAATCAAAGCTTCCCTTCCTAAGAGATGCAGTCTCACTCAGCCCAGAACTATGGTTTCTGTGATGTGCAGTAGATTAGCTGCTTGTTCTGGCTTTATTCCCCCTGAAGATGTGATTAAATAGTTTGGTGCATTCTCTTTTGTCAAAAATGATTTAGTTGTGTTTCTAGGTCATTGTCTATAGAAGAAAAATGTGCATGTATTTAATGTGGTGAAGTGTCTTAGACATCTTCTAAGAAGAGCTGCAGCAAAAAAAACAACCAAACAAAACCAAAACAACCTAAACAAAACCTCTCCTGCCCAGTCTGTCCCCAGACCTTCCTCCTGTCCCTGTCCTTAGTGTCTCCTGCAGCAGGAAACCTTGAGACCCGTTGCTTACAGGTCATCTCAGCAGCTTGCCTTTGTCCTCCCCTCACTTCCTGATGTTGGGAACATCCTGGAAATAACTGAGATGAATATTGTCACTCTGAGACCATTAGTGCTTGCTCATGCTGGGTGCAGTTGTCCAAGAGCAAAGTAACTGTGACAGGATGTGTAAGGTACCAGTGGACAAAGGTGGGAGCACAGGACCAGGAAAGAGCTCTGGGCCGTTACCCACTGGTAGACCCATTAGACACCCCATCTGTAGTCTAACAAAGTAACAACTGAGATAGAATCATAGAATCATAGAATGGTAAGGTTGGAAGGGACCTCAAGGATCAGCTAGTTCCAACCCCCTGCCATAGGCAGGGACATCTCCCACCA
>VWZE01006470.1:230077-337951 GCA_013396675.1 Eubucco bourcierii | reverse complement strand
CTACTGGAATGGGCTGCCCAGGGAGGTGGTGGAGTCACCATCCCTGGAGGTGTTCAAGGCAGGTTTGGATGTGGCACTTGGTGCCATGGTCTAGTCTTGAGGTCTGTGGTGATGGGTTGGACTTGATGATCTTTGAGGTTTCTTCTAACCCTGATGATATTGTGATACTGTGAAATGTCTTTTTCTGTTATTAAACTGCTTCAGAGGAGGTCCTGGCCCTCTTGTAAGCCCACCTGAGACCTGTCTGGGACCACTGTGGGCTCCCCGGTGTAAGAAAGAGTCTGTGGCTTGCATCCTTCCTTCACCAGTCTAGACACAAGGAGTATGGAGAGATTTTGCCATATTTAATGTCTGCAAAAGGATTGAAATAGTGTGTGGGAATTACTTTCCAAGACTGACATGTTGTAGCTGTTAACCACTTGTGTTTTGTTTTTTTAACCAGAAAAAACAGATTGCAGCCTAGGAAAAACAGCTACTTTTTTCTTCTTTCATCTCCTAAAGAAAACATTTCAGTTACAGAGATGTGAAGTGATGAGTTATAAAATAGGAACAGTTGAAATTTGGAAATGTATAATAAGTTCTTAAGGGACTTGGTAATTTGCCTTCCCCTTGTGAAAACACCAAACCAGGTTTGGAGCTTATGAAAGGATGGGGGGGGGGAAATGTAGCACTTGAACTAGATCTCTTTCCACAGTGACTCCAAACTGTACCTTTTTTTTTTTTTTTCCTTTGATGAAACATGAAATTACTTTTAATTTATTTTGTTCCAATCCTAGTTACATAAACTATTATTTGACTGTACAGCTGGACTGAAAAACTGTAGGAGGTCTCACATTTAGGATTTTGCTGCCTCTTTCTCATTAAGCCTACAGACTGATTTCTTTAAATGCACCTATTAATCTTCTTAGGGAGACAAATTGTTGTTTGGTTGGTTTTTTTCTTTCTCTTTATTTTTTTCAAGCACTAAACTCCCAGCTAACAGCCAGCAAACGCTGATGGTTTGAAGCCTTTCCAGGTATTTCTGCACTGCAGTTGGCCAATACAATGCCGGCACGTGTTGGCCTGGCCAGGTTGGGTTTGATCTAGTTAGCTTAAGCACCCAAGGTAGTTGCAGCCTAAACTGTTTTTGTCGTGCTTGGCAATATCCTCCAAGTCTGCAGGAGTAATAATTTTTCAGACTGTCCAGAGAAGTCGTAGAGTCACGGTGCCTAGAGGTACCTAAAAGATGCATAGATGTGTCGCAGAGGGACATGCTTTAGTGGTGGACTTGGCAGTGTTAGATTAATGGTTTGGACTCGGTGATCTTAAAGGACTTTTCCAACCTAAACAGTTCTATGATTCTATGATTTTGCAGTACCTTGTCTAAGGGTAACTTCTGTTGTGTTATTGACTTTGGGTTCGGGGTTTCAGTATGGGGTTCCAAGTTTGGGACCCATTACTGTAGTACTTGTAGGACCAGTGATAGAATGTGGTGAGCCATGCATTGTCCTTGAAGTACATAGATCTTTCCCACAGCTCCTCTGAACTGCATCTTCTGCCCACCAATGGTGACCTACCATAGTTTGGGTTTCATTGTACCTGTTTACAGCAAGATTTCTACATGATCATTATCAGGGAGTAATGCGTCCGGCTCTGAAGTACTCAGCGCGAGAAAGACATGGACCTGTTGGAGGTGGTCCAGAAGAGGTCACAAAAATGAATACAGGACTGGAATCCCTCTGCTACGAGAACAGGCTGAGAGAGTTGGGGTTTTTCAGTCTGGAGAAGAGAAGGCTCTGGGAAGACCTACTAGTGGCCTTTCAGTACTTAAAAGGGCTGATAGGAGAGATGGGGGCAGTCTGTTTAGCAGATGATTTGACATGACAAGGGATGATGGTTTTAAACTGAAAGGAGATTTAGGTTAGATACCAAGATGAATTTTGTTACAATGAGGGTAATTACCTGAGGGACCCTGGCACAGGTTGCCCTGAGAGGTAGAAGATGCCCTGTCCCTGGAAACATTCCAGGTCAGGTTGGATGGGGCTCTGAGCAAGTTGAAGAAGTCCCTGCTTATGGCAGAGAGGGTTGAACTAGATGACCTTTAAAGGTCCCTTCCAACCCAACCCATTCTATGATCTCTACAAGAAGTGGGCAACTTTTGGTAGCAATCCTTCGGACTGCTGCTCTTGCCAGCCTTCCTTGCCATCCTCTCCATTCTACTGGGAATGGCTGTTTAGGAGGGTGGGGAAACCACTGTCAGGCTGCTCCCAAAGTGTGCAGTGTCTGCACTGATGGGAAGTCAGGAGATGTCTGCAGCAGATAGTGCTGGAGCACATTGTGCCATGGCCAGGAGGCACCGGCAGCTTTCCATGAATGCTCCTGACGCCGGCGTACGTGAGGAGGTGACACTGGGCTCTGCTTACACCACTGAAAATGGGTCTGTGCTGTTCAGCATCTGCCCCGCCTGTCCCTTTGACTTTAGGGCAGCTCTGCAGTCCCAGGAGTGGAAATTTCCAAGCTTTCTTCTTTTGTCTTCTGTTTGCAAGTTGCCGTGGATGTTTTGTTTGGGAATCTTGGGCTGGGGAGCACACGAGGAAAAGAAGTGGTTTCCATTTATATAGAGCTGAGGTCTTTGGATCTGCTGGTCCTGCAGGAGCACCTCCAGCCAGGGTGAGATCCTACCACCTTGGGCTGTGCAGCCAGAGGGAGTCTGTCATCCATTCTGTCCTTTGAACCGTTCATGGTTGTGATTGTTAGCAAGTAAAGTCCATTTTCTACTTTATTAGACTAGGTTTTGGCTAATTACATTTATGACAAAACATCAGTTCTTGTTTGTGTGGAGAAGATAGTCCTTATTACTACACCACATGCCACTGTTTACCTTAACCTGGAAAAAAAGTTATCCAGAAACCACCACTTTTGGGAGAAAACTCCAAAAGGTATCTCCTTAGGTGCCTCTTATGTACTCTATCTCTCTCCTTTCTCATCTTGAGAAACCCGCACTGGTTAGGACATAACTCCTGATGGCTACACAACAGGTTTACAACCCGTGTTGGATTAACACTGAATTAACACATTTTTTATGCCTTTATTTTATTTTGAAACAGGCAAACAATATCAGCTAGGCTGCTTTGAGTAGCAGTAAAGTGCCTTCTGCTTATCAATGTATGGAAAAGCTGTTTCACTTACCCAGTAAACTTGTCAGCTTTAAATTTTACCTGCCAAGTTTAGCCTTCCAATGAGAATGTGAGGACAGATACTTCAAATATGCAGATTTGTCAGTCTCTTTTGGGACAAATGTTCTGCTCTGAGGGAAATGCATGAGGGAGCAAAGTGCCTGGAAGAACTGCAGACTCTGGAGAAGTGCTTTCCTTTGATCCTGTAAAGAATTTGGCAGGGGAATTTCAGACTCTCCTATTTCAAAAGTACATTTAAACTGAACAGCTTGAAATATTGAAGTTGATGGTGTCTCTGACAGTATTGGTAATGTATTGTTCTTTGGGCTTGCTTTATCTTTCCTGTTGTGAATAACAAGTTTAACACGCCAAAATGGGGTTGATTTAGAGTTTGATTTTGCCATTCACATTGGAGCTTCCAGTTAAAAATCTGTGCAAAACCAAGCCATACAAACAGCTGCACTGACCCCATCCTGCACAAGGGGGCTGACTGGCAGCCCCAAGGCAGCATCCCCAGCAGGCACTTGCTTGCAGGCATAGTCTTTTCTCCAACAACTGACATTACTGGGCCATATGTGCTGATATGGATAACATCAAGGATGGAGAAATATCTGCACTTGAGAAGTGTTTCTGACAAACACAATCTCATTAAATGGTATCTGGTTGTGCTGGACATGAAGCTCTCCTTGCAGTAAAGCACGGGATTATCAGTTTTACCGTCTACCCTTCAACATGCTCAGTGCTTGGAGCTCTTCTGGGAGGACATGAGTTTCCTCACTCCTTGTCCAAGTCATCTGCTTTTGATTGATCTTCCACACCTTTAGATGAAAGCTGGCCTGGTAACCTGAGGCAACAACAACAACAAAAAAAGAATAAAATGAAGGACCCAAATGGCCTGGAGAAAATTTAGAGAGACAGTTACAAGATGGCCAAAAGGCCATGAGGTGCAAAGACACAAACGCAGGATGGATAAAAACGCTGCAATTTTTCACAGACACACACAGTCAAATAAATTAAAAACCCGAAATCTTGTGTTTGATTTGCCCAGGCTCAAACAAATAGGGGTGCAAAGTCAGGATTTTTCTGCTGCTGCTCACTGCAGTCACCAGGAGCTGTTTGTCTTTCTGCAGTACAGTACTCTGATTTCCTCTTTTGGAAATTGCTGCTTTAACTGGGCTTTTCTTTCCTTTTGCTAAAAATACAGGCTGGTTTCATTCTGGTATGTCATTACCACCTCTTTTTTAACAGCACTTCTCTTTCTGATGGATATTCCTATATTTTTTTCTACCTGGAATGAGTGTTGTTCCTTGTTCTGGGCTGAGTTTGGTTGATTCAAGCTGTCAAGGAGGTGCATAATGATACTTTTTTTTTTTTTTTTTTGCATCAGCTTTTGATTTTGAGCATGAGTTCAACTCATCTGAAAAAAGGCCCATGTAGTCTTCCCAGCTTCTTAGTGGTCAAACACCAAATCCTTGCTGCTGAAGGTTTTGTAGAAGCACAGGGACAAATGGATGGTATGGACAGGACAATGGATGGAGCTGGA
The DNA here is from genome assembly GCA_013396675.1 of Eubucco bourcierii. Classification (NCBI taxonomy): domain Eukaryota; kingdom Metazoa; phylum Chordata; class Aves; order Piciformes; family Ramphastidae; genus Eubucco; species Eubucco bourcierii. The sequence continues at coordinate 333,253 of VWZE01006470.1, read as the reverse complement.
CCGCTGGAATCGACCCCTCATTACCCACCAGCAGTAAATTGCTCTCATGTTGAAACACGTGCCTACAGCTGCAGAAATCCCTCCAGCTCCTGGACTGAATCAAGGCTGAGGCTCAAAAGGGACCCTTGTAAAACCAGATCTTCATGCTGTTCTCTGAGGGAGGGGAAAGCCAGAAGCAAGTCAAGTGATTGGGCTGCTCTGCTCTTTGAATTGCTTTCCAGAAGGCCTTTTTCCCAAAATAACTTAATTGTCTATTTTTTGGTAGATTGTTCTATATTTGTGGATGAGCTCTGCATTGACATTTTCTGAGAACTGTCCAAAATGGCTCGAAGAACTCTGCAGAGCAGCAGTATCTCATTTAGAGCCCATCACTATGTGTGACCATGGCTGTCGCATCTGCTCTGCGTTAGGCTGCGTTCCTTGACCTTGGCTTTCAGCTTGCCTTGGCATTTTGAGAGACCCATTTCAGGAGAGCCTTCTAAAGGTTTTTGCATTCAGTTTTACCTTCAAATACCCTGAATAGATTTGTATGGCTCAGCAAAATTGTCTCCTCCTTGTTCCCCTCCTTCCCAGGCCATTTATGACTGTATCCCACTTATCCCATGGCAGGGTCCTGCAGCTCTACTGGTGAAAACCTGACAATCTACCTCTATTCTTGGCCTCATAAAATATGATCAATTATTAACCTAGAAGAAGGATTGCCTTTATTTTGCCATCTCTCACTTGTTTTTTCCCCTTCTTTCTAGATTTTTCTCCTGACACTTCTACTGAGCTAGTTTTACAGACTAATCCTGTAAAGGAAACTGTTCTGGTGTGGGAACTTTCATAAATTTCTCCTTAGCATGGCAAAGGTTGCATTTATCTTCTTTTAAAGTCTTTCATTCCTTAGGTGTTTCCGTGCATTTCAGTCTTCTTTCAGTTTTTCAGATTCTTTGGCAGATTTCGTGCTTCTAAAGCTTTGGAAAATATTTCTCTCCCTCCTCCCCTCTGTTTATAAGTTGTTCCTTCAGGGAAATTTTTGCCATACTTTAAAAAGCTAATAAAGTTAATTTGGCAAAATTTTGTTTGTTTGTTTGTTTTATTGTTTGTTTTGGGTTTTATCCTCATCTAGATACAATATTTACTTTTTGAAAGATGACTTCTTACTCCTGCAGCCTTCCTCCACTCTTTAATTTTGTTGCCATGTTGTGGCTGTGTCTTAAACTCTTTTTTGATAGTGTATGTTTTGCCTGAAGCTCTAATCTGCTAAGGTACCATGGAAACTTTCCTTTTGTACCTTCCCACCTGCTGCTTTTACTCTGCTTTTAAGAAACTTTCTCACAGATTTGAATTTTTTTTTCCCAGCTAAATCTGAATATTCTAGTAGTAGTAGTAGTAGTAGTAGGTGTGCTTTTTTCAGTCCAGCAGGAAAGCTGGTGAGGGATCTGGAGAACAAGTATTAGAAGGACAGCTGGGGGAACTGAGGTTGTCTAGTCTGGAGAAGAGGAGGCTGAGGGGAGACCTCACTGCTCTCTACAGCTCCTTGAAAGGAGGTTGTAGAGGGATGGGTGTCATCTCTTCTCCCAAATAACAAGTGATAGGACAAGAGGAAATGGTCTTGAGTTGCACCAGGGAAGGTTTAGGTTGGATATTAGAAAAAAATGTCTCTCCGAGAAGAGTGGTCAGGCATTGGAACAGGCTGCCCAGGGAGATGATGGAGTCAATGTGCCTGGAGGTGTAGCCAGGCACTTAAGGACATGGTTTAGTGTGCCTGGTGGTGTTGGGTTGGTGTTGGTCTTGGTGACCTTAGAGGTCTTTTCCAGCATTTATGATTCTATGATTTTAAGCTGTCTTTCTTACAGTCATTGTTACTGAACATTTCTGCCATCAGTTGTGGCATCTGAAAGCATGTCACAGGAGTGAGGCAAGAGCAAGGCAGCTTTGTTCTGGGTTGCTTTAGCAGTAGTTAACAACCTAAACAAAAAACTGTGCCAATTAAAGTCAGTGAGGCTCTCAAGGGGGGGTTATAATCATAGATTTACAAGATAAGCTTTCCTGAGCCATGTGCCGTAAAAATTCCTCAGCTTCATGCCGTGGTTTATCTTTTGGCTTTGCTGGAATTTCATAAACACAGCAGAGTAATTCATGCTGATGGCTTTACTGGAACAAAGGTCTTCAGTTAAACATGACTGTGGCACTCAGCTTTCACTGTTTCATTGCTAGAGCTCAGTTATAAGATGTAAGTGAATGTAGGCAGAGGGAGCAGTTGCCCCTAGGCTGGGGGACTCTGCCTGTCATCCTTGTCCATTTTGGTGCCCATAGTATTTTCAGGATTGTCATAAGCCTTTATAAAGGATATGGTTTGTAAAGTGCATCAATACTCACAGCCAGCAGTTGGAGTGGGGAAGGCTATGGAGGCCACACTAAGTGAAAATCAGATTGAAGAGACAGCTCCAACCTGTACCTCACTGTACACTGGGGACATTTATCCCCACTGCCCTTTCTCTGCATGCTCCCTGGTGTTGGTTGCAGAGCTCTATCCCTGTGCCAGGGTTTTTCATCATTTCTTGCAGACCTTCCAAGTCCTGCAGTAAAGAGGAGAGAGCCTGCAGCAGCCCCTAGGCATGGCCACCCCAAGTGCTCTCCTGAATGAATGTGGAGTTTGATGTGCTTAGCGTGGCAGGACTTCACAAGTCAGGCAGATGTGCTGAGCATCCTCCCCTTCAGCAATATCCCTGGGGTCAGCAGCTGGGGTGCCCACTGTGTCTTCTTCCAGTTCTGCCTGATGGCTACAAGGCTGTTCTTCACCTGCACCTGTGGCTGAAAGCTGATCTACCAACTGCACCCATTGACTGCACCATTCCTCCTTGCATTATACCTTCCATGTACTTCTTAAGTGCCCAGAAAGGTGGAGGCAGTGAATCAGAAATGCCATGGACCTTTCTAATAGCTCTAGATTGACCCCAGGGGTGACATTTCTGTGCATGCATAGCAGACCCAGGGCTCCTGCTTTGCATCTGCCCCCCCCACCCCCAGCTCCCAGCAGCTAGCTGTACTGCTCTTCTTACTGTGTAGCTCACTGCATCATGATCAAGGAGTGCCTTCTACTCTCTCTCTGGAAGATTTACATGTAGTTTTCTGCTATCACAGAGGGAACAGATTTTCCCTGATGCTGAGGCAGAATGGATGTCGGACACCCCACTTATCCCTGAGAGATTTTGATGCTTTGAAGTTCAAGATCTTAAATGTTCTTAGCGACAGTTATATCACTTGAAAAGGAGACCTGTTTAAACCTTTCAACCTTCAATGTGCCCACTCCTGTAAAGCTATCACAAAAAATCTCTTTGATATGTATTGGTCTGAGATCATTATGTGCAGGCTCTTCTGTCATGCTAGCTGCTGGTGGCTCTGAGGAGCTTGGTCAAGATTCTGACAGCGGTGGCTGCACGTTTCAGGGATCAGCAGCTGAATGAGCAGCACATGGCAGGCTGCAGGTCACTTGGTGATATTCTGTCTCATTGGAGGTATGCAAAACTCTAACTGCAGGTCTCGGGGTTCATAAAGGCTGCTCTGGACTCTAAGGGGATAACTTGCCTTGCAGTTTGCAGATGCTCACCACAGAATCATAGAATGGTAAGGTTGGAAGGGACCTCAAGGATCGGCTAGTTCCACCCCCCTGCCATAGGCAGGGACACCTCCCACTAGTACAGGTCACTCAAGGCCTCATCCAACCTGGCCTTGAACACCTCCAGGGAGGGAGCATCCACAACCTCCCTGGGCAACCTGTGCCAGTGCCTCACCAGCCTCACTGTAAAGAACTTCCTCCTAACATCCAGTCTAAATCTCCCCTCTGCCAGTTTAAACCCATTGCCCCTAGTCCTGTCATTGCAAGACCTTGTAAATAGTCCCTCCCCAGCCTTCCCGTAGGCCCTCTTCAGATACTGGAAGGCTACTATCAGGTCTCCTTGAAGCCTTCTCCAGGCTGAAGAGCCCCAACTCTCTCAGCCTGTCCTCATAGGGCTGCTCCAGCCCTCTGATCATCTTCGTGGCCCCTCCTCTGGACCCGCTCCAACACTTCCATGTCCTTCCTGTGCTGAGGGCTCCAGAACTACACACAGTACTCCAGGTGGGGTCTGACAAGACCCCATGGTCTGCATGGGCTGACTAAGTGGGTATCAGATCTTGGAGAAAAGTTTGGGGATGCCAGGCTGGTGGGTACAAGAAACCCTCACTCTGATTTTATCTTCCAAAGTCCCCTAAAGGAAATTGCTTGTACCTCAAACAGGGCCAAGTGAGGCGCAAACCAAGTGCTTATTTGGCACTTAGCAAAATGAGAAGAGGAGAGAGAGAAACATGTGTCTGAAGTGACCTGCAATGGTTGTCTATTTGAACAGCAAAAGACAGGGCATAAGAAGAAAAATAGGAAAGTAAATGTTTAGAGCTTTAATCTGTCCTAAACCCCCTCTTTTGGTACATAGGATTCAGCTAATAAGATGGCAGAGGCTTATCAACAGCTGTGCTTCATGCGTGGGTGACATGGATGTGCTAGCCTGTTGCTGATTCCTAGTTGAACCAGACATGATGGTAACAAGCTGGTGAATGACTGGTTTGTGGTGATCTGAGGCTTTTCCTAATCCTAACTTTGCAGTATACCAAGTCATGCACCTCAAGTGTGGATGGAAACTAGAAAATTTCTGGGTTTTCCGTGGATCATGCATATCTCTGCATTTTAAGGTAAGGGGAAAGCTGGGAACAGTGCTTTGTGTTATGTTCTGCAAAACCAGGGGCCAGAGGAGCGAGGTGGCATGCTGGGCATCGTGGTGCTGATAGATCCATAGCAGCATCATGCTGAAATGTGGCTCCTCTGGGGAAGGCCATTAGTCTGGTGCATTAAGTGCAAGTGGCTTAAGCGTCTGCCTGCCTGGCAGCCCCTCCTTGAGCCCAGTGGGGTTTAGCAGGGAGGCAGAGGACTTGAGGACATCATGTTCCTCTATATTTATGAGAACAGGTATATATGTGGAGGGTTAGGGTCTGAGTGATTGCCCAGATTGGGTGAAAGCATTGAGCAGAAGCTCACATATACTGCTTAGCATCAGGAGATGTCTATTAGGGATGCCTCAGTCATGGGGAAAATGCCTGACAGAAGCTGCATCTTATTTGATGGGGATGAAGCAGCCCTGGAGCACAGAGCTGCAGGAGAACAGGGTTTTTCCACTGCTCACAAAAGCAAGTCATTAAACACCACAGCCTTTCACCAGAGTGCTTGTGTTGCCATCTAATAAAATACTCCCTGACAGTTTCTCGTCACCATTTCGTATTTTCTGTTTCCTTTCAGCTGTGTGGCACTCGCTGGTTTTAAGCCACCCAGTACATGCAGTTCCAGCACAGGCTTCTTCCTGCATGGACAAAAATGTAGTTGAGTGGATTTAAGCAGGTGCTGATTTTTTAATTTTCTGACTGTTGCTGGAGTTTTGTTGTTGGTTGGTTTTTGGTTTGGTTTGGTTTGTTTTTTGTTTGTAATTTTTATTTTTCAGTCAAAGCAGAATCTGGTACAGGATCCCCTGTGTGGATGTAGCACTTCCAGAGCTCCAAAGCTGCCACCAATAAAACTCCCAAGCTCAGTGGGTGTTGTAGCATCGCTAGTGGGAGATTTTCAGTGCATGGAGCTGAAAGCAGAGGCTCTGCACATCAGGCACCTCTTTTTCTGTCTATTTATTAAAAGGCTGTGTCCTATTTTCCAGTCTGACTTGTTGACAGGCAGTGTCTATCAGCTAATATTTTATATTATCCCATGCAGTTCCTATAAACATTAGGAATTATGTTTTTTCTGAGTCAAACCCAGTGCCATTTTCGCCTAGAGTGCAGTTCTCCTTTGGCTTAGTTACATCTTCTTCTTTTTTTTTTTTTTTCTTTTTCCTAAATAGGTTATATTCAGCGATTCTTAAAATCAGTCATGTGGATGTTCACATCAGGTTTCAGTCAAACCAACTAGGTCAAATCTCTGCTCGTAGCTGAGCAGCTCTAATTCTTGTTCATTAACCCAGCCTCCCTCTTTTGGGTGTGAGCATCTCTGCTTCTCATGCTTTGTCTTGGTTGTTTGCTGCTTCTGCACTTGCTCTTACTGCATTTAAGCAGTCATTTGTTTTCTTCCTTCTACTGATAGAAAAGACTTTGCTGTCCCCATTTTGCTTATTGGTGATATGTCTGTGAAGCTAAGAGGTAGCTTCCATGGACAGACCCAGCTCTTCCATTCCACAGACAAACTCACTTCTTTGGAAACCCCTTTGGCAGATGATGGCAGTGATGCCATTTGTTTTCATGTTCTTTTTATACACTACAATGCGGTGATTTAGATCTGTTGCCCAGCAAGCAGGGGCCCATTTCAGTCATTACCAGGCAGAGAAAGGGATGCAGTCCATGTTTCTCACTTGCGTAAAAGGGTTGCAGCTCCCAAATGATTTACTTGGACCAAAAATGCCAAACCCTGCTGGGGTTTGGTGGCAGATGAGCAGATGGATGGGGTTGGTATGTTTATGGTAAAAACATGAAACTGGAAGAGAACAAATAAATTAGAAGAAAACCAATGTACATGTTCTCTTTTCCGCACACACTGCCTGAAGAAGGCTGCCCAGGGAAGTGGTAGAATCACCATCTCTGGAGGTATTTAAAGGGCACACGTCTGTGGTGCTGAGGGACATGATTTAGTGGTAGTGGCTTAGCAGTAGTGGTAGAATTGTGACCTCTAGGCAAGCAGTTGGACTTTGATGACCTCAAAGGTCTCTTCCAACCTCAACAGTTCTGTGGTTCTAGGAAAACCAAGTTACCAGCCATGTGTGCATATGATTGTTGTTTGATTTTAGAGCAAAATTTAACCATATTGGCATTTACCTTGTGATGGTTGTTGCTCCGGGTTAGCATCTTGTGTTAAAAAGAACCCAGTGACAGCTATTGAGATATTTGGTCCAAGCTTGGGTCTCGTCTGTAAAATTTAGTGGCACCAGCTTGAGTTAAATTAGAGCAATTTTCTTCTGCAGGCCCTGAAGTTACCTAGGAATTCCCCAGTAGAAGGCTGTACCTCTTCAGTGGAACAGGGTTGTAGACAGATGCTGTGTCACTGTACTGCTTTCATCTTCCCTAAAGCTGCTGACATCTTTTCACCGGTGCTGCCATGCCATCAAGAGTTAGCTTTACAACCAATAATTTCTTTCTGAAATTAAATATTAATCAGCAAACAGTTAACATTTGTTTTGGCTGTAAATAGGAGTTTGTTTTTAAAGCCTTCCCAATTCTTCTTATTTCAGTGGAAATCCATCATTTTTTATGGAAGGGAAAGAATGTGGCATTAAAAAAAACATATGGTTGTGACCTATTACACCACTGAGCTTGATTTTGTGGAGAACGGCTTTGACCCTTGGTTTTCATGATACTGTTGCTGTTGCTGATTTTCTCAGTCAGCTCTTCTTTCCTAGCCCTTCTCCATCTCCTCCCAGCCTGCCAGGTTTGCACCAGCCCTAAATAGAAAGGCTGGTTTCGTATCTGTGACTGTTTCTGAGCGGAGGAAGAGAAGTTCTGCACTTTTTTCATCAGGAGAAGAATCTGACAGCAAAGCAGACCAGGGTACAGACGAATCTCTCGAGTTGACATAGCTCTGGTCTGTGCAGGAAACAACCTTGTAGTTTAGCCTCCTCTCTTGCACAGAGCTGAGGGTTAATTCTGTGGGTGCTTTCAATGCCCATCGGGAGATGGGCAGTGCTTCTTTCAATGTCTAGGGAAGGCAAGGCAGGTGGCAGAGCTGGGAGTGAAACTCTGATGTTGTGGACCCAGAGCTACTCCCTATATTTCTGGGCAATGAAATGCTCTGTTTCTCTCTGCAGGAAGCTGAGGCTGGTGCCATGTGCTGCTTTGGATGGTTCAGTGCCGCATGTTCAAAGGACACGGTCAGAGTTCAGCTCCAACAGACTCAGAGGAAGCTGAGCAGAGGTTGTTGAGTGCTGCTTGGACTGGCTGGGCTGCACCAGGATAGGAGTCTGGCTGTGGCTTGATTTGAAGCCCTGTTGGCTTTATGCTGGAATATTGAGGGAGTTTTAGAAATCAGCAAGAGATCCATCATTTTTTCAATTTAAAATAAAATTTAAAAAAAATTAAAAAAATTAAGAGGGAAGAAAATGCATCTTCCCAGATGCCCAACTTGCTGGTGAGTGTGGGCCCATTAGCAGAGCTGCCTGCCTTTCTCTTGATAAAGCATTAATGGACAGAACATACTAAACGGAAACCTCGATGGTGTAATTGTTAATAAGCTTGGTCAAATGCAGTTGATATTCTTTACTTGGGCAAAATTATCACTCAGTTGGTAGCTGTGAGAGCTGCTGAATTCGGGCCCTGCGGAGCTGTCTGGCTGAACATCGCCCAATATTTCTAATCAGCCATTTAGGGCAGTGCAAAATCAATACAGTCCCCATCCAGCGGGTGCAATCCTGCCTCATTAAGACATCTCGATCTAATTGTTAATGAATGATCCAGTGGCACTGCGGGGGGGGGAATTCCTTTGGAACCGTTTAGCAGCCAAAGCTAGTTAATATTTTTATCGATAATAAAAAGAGCTGCGTGAAGAAAAAAGTGGATGAGCTGCCTTTTGGACTTGTGTAACAGCAGCCAATGCTTCATAGACGGGCATGGGACATACGCTGGAGCATCCTAGCAAAAGATCCAATGAGCGTGGGCCTGCATCTGATTCCATATGACTGTTCTCATGCTCTTTCCTGGGGCATCTCTCCTGTATTTACTGCGTTTGACAGGCCAGATGATTCCTTCTGGTCTTAAAATTTTGTGGACATGTTCAACTGGTCCAAGTGGGAGACAGACCAGCTTGTGTCATGAGATGGCTGAAGCATCTTGGGTAATTATAAATAAATGCAGTGAGGGGAGCCACTGCTGAGAGTGGGATGGAGATGGGGCACAGCACTCCTCTGCACCTGGGAAGGTGGAGGGAGCTGGGAGGAAGCTCCATCCTAGACCGGGAGATCATCTTCCAAGCAGCACTGTCCCACCAGGCAGCAAGTGCCCCACGGCTCTCCTCCCACTTCTGTGCCAGGAATGGTGCTCCAGGCAAAATAATCAGCAACTTGTGTATTTTTTCTCACAGAGTTTTGCTTTTTCAAGAAAGCCACAGACTGTGTTTTGGATAGAAAACATGCTGAACTTGTCTGTGCCTTGTGTACCAGCTCGGTGGAGCACAGCTTTGGTGGCATGGCACTCCTGATGTGCCACAAACAACTCACTAAGCAAAAAATTCTCTCTTTAGCTGAAGAAAGGTGCTTGAAATAAGTAAGGCATGCTGCCAGTGCTACTAACACCAGGTGCAGAAGTGGGGGTACCTACTGATACACTGCTAAACACTTCAGCAGTGGGCAGCTGCTATTGGTTTTTTTCCATTTCTCACTGAGCTGGGAAGTGAAGCAGTGGTTGAGTGGAAATTCTGTGTTTTGGGTTGGATTGGGGTCAGAATTCCCACCAGGGACAAACTTTTGGTTTGTTTTTTTTTTTTTGTTGTTGTTTTGTATTGTTTGTTTTGTTTCGTTTGTTTGTTGTTTTGGTTTTTTTATATCAAATGGAAAGAAGAAATTTGAATTTTGAAATTTGCAGCAGAATAACTGTTCTCCTGTTCCAAACAACAGTTATTTGACTATGTATTAGAGAATATAGAGAACATGTATATGAGACAACAAGTCTTATGATGGAACTGGGGTTGTTTAGTCTGGAGAAGAAGAGATTGAGGGGAGACCTCAATGCTCTACAGCTCCCTGAAAGGAGGTTGGAGTTGGGTGGAGGTTGATCTCTTCTCCCTAGTATCAGGTGACAGAAGGACAGGAAATGGCCTCAAGATGCACCAGGGTAGGTTTAGGTTGGATATTAGGAAAAATTCCTTTACTGAAAGAGTGGTTTGGCATTGGAACATTCTGCCCAGGGAGGTGGGTGGTGGAGTGACTATGCCTGTAGATGTTCAAAAAACATGGCACTCTGGGACATGGTTTAGTGGGCATAGTGGTGTTAGGTCAACGATTGGCCTGTATGATCTTAGAGGTCTGTGATTCGATATTCATTCAATTTTCCAGTTAGCATTATCTTGGTGTTGCTGGGTGCACTGTTAGGGTAGCAGGTATTTTAATACACAAATACTGGGTTTATAAGAATTAAATGTAGAGAGAATTGCTTCCCAGGAGTGCTTTCTCCCAGTGTCTGGGGCTGAGCTCTCCCATCTCCACCAATTACACATGCCACATGTCTTATGAGGCAGCTGTTCTGCAGCCTTCAGCATGAGAAGAATCCCAGCTCTGAGCTCCCACCCCATTAATGGTGGAGTGGTGTGTGCAGACCACACTTCTGCAGGTGTTTGGCTCTAGGGCCAGGTGTGGTTTGCTCTTTAGACTGGAGCAGATCATTTACTCCCATATTGCTTTGCTTTATTATTATTGCACGATTCCTCCTTCAGAGAAGTGGATTTCAATCTGCAGCTGAAAAGTATTCCCAAAGTGCTATTTTAATATTTATTTTCATCTGACTTCCTATTACTGTGGCAACATGCACTTTGAATTTCATTAGTTTTATGCATTCAAGTTCCCTTTTTAAACCTTTATAAGGTCAGACCCTGCTTGGTTAAATCAACAATTTGTTAAATTTGAGATTCTGAGTAATATTTTTCCTTAAGCAGCTGTAGATCTCAGGTAGTGAGGGCATTAGGGCTCCTGCCTCCTGGAGAAATATTTGTGGGGAATCACCCATAAGCACCAAACTATTTTGTAATTAGATAAACATCTCCCATCACAGGCTCATTCTCATGCACTCATAGTCTATTGGCAGTATGTTGCAAGATACCTGCACTGAACTGATGTGGGAGGAGAAATATGTGGGATCTCATACCATGTTCTCCAACGCAAGGACTCGAAGCTCTGAGGCTATTCCAGAGCATCCTAGGGCTGCTGGAGCTTCTCCTTGAGCTCTGGGGTGACAGAGAGCACACACTGCAGGGTGCTCACTATTTCATGCAGGCTAATGGGTCTCCTGCCTGCGCAGCAGTGGGTGCACTACTGACCCCAGGACTGCTTGTTCTGGGTAGCTGAGGTTTCACAGGGAGGCTTCCTAGCCCTGTCCTGACGACCTGATGCATCCCAGCTGGTTTTCTGCCCAGCCAAGGCTGGAATGACCCAGAAGAGGGTTCAGCTACAGGAGTGGCCAGCCCCTGTTCCTCAGGCTTTCCACTTCAGCAATGATTAACAAAGCACAGGTGATGCACTCTCTCTTAATTTACCACCACTGTGGCCCCCTAGAGAAACAAGCCCTCAGTTGCTTTCACCTGTGATTTGCACAAGGGCACTCCACAGTTCAGAAAAAGACAACACAGGTAGTTCTCCTGCCTCCTTTGGGCTTTGGAGCCAGTAGGGCTTTTTGCAGCCTTCTGGTTTCACAGCATCTCATAAAAGTGGGTTGTGAGAAGATGGTTTAGCACGTGTTGGCTGTCTGCTGCAGAAGGGCCTCACAATCTGCAGCCCTACAGTGCTGCTGCCTCCTCTAGCACCACTTTGTGCTAGAGAAGTGCTGAAGGGGAGTCCTTGGCTGGCAGGAGGCTGAGCTGCCCCAGACTTCTCATTCACTTTCTATGTGCAACTTTCTGACTGAAGTTCAACTCTGAATACACCGAGTAATTCAATTACATCTCTGCTGCTGGGTTATGTAAGAGAAAGCCAAATTTGTGCCTCATTTCCTAAGGTAAAGTGTATCCTTCGTCCTTCTGCTGAGCTGAACAATTTCCCTGTTCTGCAGCGTGGTCTCCCTGTGCTTCTGTGTCTGAGCTGGGGCTTCAGGGGCGGAGTGTGCTCTAGGTGATTTTTACAGTGATTGTCATCGCTGGAATGTGCTAAACCTGGCCTTACTCTGTGTATTTTTAATGACGTTTCAGCACACCCAGGAGACCGGAGCAGCTGGATCAGGCCGCGGGCCAGCGCTCGGCGTCCCCCTCCCTCACCCAGACCGCACCGAGCTCCCAGAGCCCCCGGGAGATGAGGGGCCGGGGTCAGCCCGGACCACCAGCAGAGGGACCACGGAAGATGCTGCAGGTGGACTCCAGGAGCCAGGGCTCTGGAAGGTCCCCGTCAGTGTCACCGGACCGGGGCAGCACCCCCACCTCTCCCTACTCGGTCCCACAGATCGCCCCACTCCCCAGCAGCACGCTGTGCCCCATCTGCAAGACGACGGAGCTCACCTCATCCCCCGGCCAGCCCAACTTCAATGCCTGCACCCAGTGTCACAGCAAAGTCTGCAACCAGTGTGGCTTCAACCCCAACCCACATCTCACCCAGGTAACACCTTGTCTTCCTCAAGCAGTCTCCTCAGCCAGTTCTGGCGAATGGTGGCATGCCAAGCTTCACAGGGAGAGGTTCTTGCTTTCTCCAAGCATTAAAGTTGTGCCTTTGCTTTTGGTAGCTGTGAGGCTGTGAGCTCTGGAAGCCCTCTGAACAAGACTCTGCTGGCTAATTGGAATAATTACAATAACATGAGCTTTAACATGGGGGTGGTAAATTAGTTAAAGGGAAGTGGCAGACCACCAGAGAGGTTCAGTCTCTGTTGCTGAGACTCCAAAATGCTTTGCTGAGGTGAGATCTGCTGACGCACAATTGTCCTGAGGACAAAGGACTCAACAGCAGGAAGGGAGCAGAGGGTTTGCTGGCAACCCCCAAGGTGTTGAGCATCTGAGACCCTGACTCATCCCAGGCACCAATGTTTTGGTGTTGAATGAGTTTCAGACAGCATCGTGTGTGGTGGCAGGAGGGAGGTGCGAAGAGTCACGTGCAAGATGATGCTCTGCAGAGGGAGTGTTGTGTAGGATGGGAAATGGATGTGCAGGGTTCCAGAGGTGGATCCAGCAGTTGCTGGGTGTGGGAGCGCTTGGGCTGGCTGGGACATGGGGCTTCCCCTGCCAATCTGTCATGTCAGTGACCTCTATGCAGAATGGGAAGTGACATGAATGCTTTTTGCAGCTGTGAAGGGCCAAGCCTGCTCTTCAGTTTAATAAGAGAAATTTTAAGCCAAACTTTAGAAAGCTACTGTTCCACTCCAGCATGCAAGGAAACAAGATTCAAGCAGTCCCTTGAGTACCCACATTTTATGGCCTGTAGCTGTGCCTGGTAAACATATGATGCTGGTTCTTGACACTAGGCATAGCAGTTTCTAAACACCATAATTTGAGAGACTCCTGCCTTCCAGTCATTTTTCCTGGTGGAAGGAGAGTTGGGGTAGCTGACACTCCTGGTGTAGTGCGATGTAATTAGCTGGTGCTGGTTTTGTACCCCTGTAAGGAGGTATTTACCCCCTGTGAAGGTCAGTATAAAGTCTCGGATCTTCATAAAGGGCCCTGATGTGGACATTCAGACTTCTGCAAATAAATGAGAGTGGCTCACTTTTCTGTTTCATTTTCAAACAGAATTGCTAAACATTTTTTTTTATTGTCCAAGCACTGCTCTGAACAGCATCAGCTAACCAGCAAATAAACAAAAATGCACCGATTGCTCTGTTTCTGCTTGGCCTGGACTTGGTCTCCTCTGCCTTGCCCCAAGACCTTTCCCATAGCGAGGTCTGTCCCAACCCTTTTGTGCAAGAAACCCCCATTTAAATGTCTATGTGTGCATGGAGCTTCTGCATAGCATCTCAAAGCCATCTCTTAGCATCTCGAGATCTTTATGCCCTCTGAAATATGATTGACTGTGCGGCATTTTTAAATGTCAAATATAAAACAAATCTGGACCCAGGATGAAAAAAAGAAAGACATGGTTATTTGTTTGTTCTGAGTTTAATATGCATTTCAACAACAAGCAACCTTAGGACTTGTAAGTAGGTCGCTGAGAGAGCTGGGTGATGAAAACAGTTGTCCAAGAGAAGTGTTTGCAGCTTGTGTTGGCAGCCTGTGTGATGGGCTGGCTGAGGGAGCTGTGGTGGTTGAAGTGTGACTCACTTTCCTCAGCACAATCACTTGTGTTTCTTTTGCAGAGCCCCATAGAAAGGTGTCTGAAACAGTTTGGTCGTGTTAAAAAGGGTTAGCAGGAGGCATCTTGGAGGTTGCTCTTTCTTGATGGTAGGAGCTGGGTTGAAAAAGAACCTCCAGAGATCAGCTGATCCATCCTCCACTCAGAGATCAGGTGAGGGAGCTTTGGGCTTAATCGAGTTGGGTTTTGGAAGCTCCCCACAAATGGGTGTGCCAGTCCCTCCTGCTCCACAGGGAATGACATCCATCCAGCCCAATCCCTCAGATACAGCTGGTGCTGTGGGGTGGCTGCTCAAGTATTGCTGATGAGGTGATTTGAGGGGTTGCATTTTCCATTTGCATTTGTTATGAATATATTTTCATGTGATTAGTTGATGTTTCTAGTTCGCGCTGCAGTGGAAGGGGATTTGTAACTTCCATTTCTTTCAAGGCTCTCTAGGAGGATTAAATTGTCAAAAATACCACATTTTCTAAGAAATGGAAACCAAAATTGTCTTTTCCTTGTTACATCCTCGCCTGCACGATCTGTGGGACTACCAGAAATTGCTGGTGTGGTGAGGTGGGAACTCCAGTACTTGTTTGACATGAGGATTTCTGAAGCTGTTTTGGGAGCCTGGTTTTGAAGACAGAATGTAAGCTTGGTGTGCCTTTTATATATAAATATTATGAAATAGGTTTTATATATCTATATATAAATAAAATAATAGCCTTAGTGTGTGAGCTGTAACCCATCACACTCTGTCCTGCCACTGACAAATACCAAGAGCAAATTTATGGGAGGAGGAGAGCTAACTACCTCCTAGCAAAGGACCACGACATGAGAATTAGCTGGTACCCTCTGCACAGACGGTCCTTTGAAATGTTGGGGGTTTTCTGTGTCTTTTTTTTATTTTACTCTTTTTCATGTGGTTTGATGGTCATTTTGTTTTGAAGGCAAGTAAGGAATTTCCATCATTGCGAAGTCGTTGGCCTCTGGTGCCTTGAGTTTGATCACTTGCCGAGCAGAGGAAAATAAATATCTTTCTGGTTTGGTTTTATTTTGTCTTTTTACCTCTTTGAGCACCAGCTCACTCTTGTTTCATAAGGCTGGGCAAGCAGAAGTGCCTGTCTGCTGTCAGTGTCACTCAGTATCTTACATGCAGATGATCATATCCTTCCCTCTGCTCATCTCCGCGCTCTGCAATAACTGCTGTCGTCGCTCTCAATTTGGTCGCGTGCTGGCGTGCTGCTTTTCTTGTTCATTCACTTATTCCCGAAGGTCAGTGCTCTTCCCACAGCCTGTTATTTTAAGAGAGGAAATGTGAAACAGGGAGCTATGATGGCACCATTAATGACAAGGAGTGATAAAACGGCATGGTAGAAAGTCACAGTTTGCTGACGTTCCTGTGTTATTTCACATGCAGGATTGCAGCTCTAACATTCTAGGAGGGTTTTAATGTCTTGTTCAAACTTTCTTCTAGTGTTTCTCTGTGTCATCTTTGAGGGGTTTTTTTTGGACAGCTTGTTCTGCAGGACCATACCAGCAATGCTGTCAGCTCCTCCGGGGGGAACAGCTCTATTTCCAACCAGTACAATAGGTTTAGAAAATCCTCTCTTTATGCATCTTTCACTTTGTAATGCTGCTCCTGTGGCTTTCGACTGACTGATCCTGCAGCATGTTCATCTGATTGGATTTGCTCTGTTTGGTATCATAAGGAGTAACCTGCAGGCATCTTTTCTGTTTCTCTGGCGTTTTGAAGTGCCACTGCACATTGCTAATTTGATAAATTAATTTCTTCTTCGGTGTTCTCTTAAAACTGGTTGGGTTTCTTTTGATTCATTTCTTCCTGGTCCCAAGTGCTAAACAACAACAAAAAGTAGAACTTGGTTTTGATTTTAATGAAGAGCAAGAGCACAGCATTGAAATTCGTGCTTCAGTTAGTGCTGAGATGAGACTCAAAATGTCTGGCTGCCTAATGAGTTTGCTTGGAACGGTTTGGGATTACAGCAGATCTTTGCTTTTCTGTCATGCTTTTCCTTTCTGTTTGAAGTCATGCTCCTCAGATGCAGTTTCATAACATAACATTCAACTGTACATTATAGGTTGTTGGTTGTTCTTTTTTCCCCTCACCTTGACTAAAAGGAGCATATTTATACATGTATGTTCCTCTCCAAACCACTTTCCTTTTGAAGCCCATGGTTTTGTCCTCAAGCTAGTGTGAATGTATTCACTGTATTTGTGTCTGCAGGCTGTGGTGATGCTTGTTACACTTCAGTACTGGCCTATGTTTTTAGCTGTGCTTATGGAGGTTGAAGAGATTCTTTGTACTTTTTACATTATGAGTAGAATCAGAGATGAAATATTTAAAATATTTGAGAATAAATCTGTTCCCTGCGTGCTCTGTGCCATGTAAGATCATCACCAGCCTTTGATCACAGACCTTCAGCAAATGAAACGTAAAAACTCTCAGGGAGGATTAAAACTTGCTGGGTGGTTTCCCAACAGTGGTCAGAGTAATTTGCCAGGAAACAACAACAGCTCCTGAGCTCTTGAGTTATCTGAGGTGGGAGCAGATAACCACAAAAATAATTTACAAGTTTTAGATAAATGTTTCAGTTGTATTAATGGAGAATAACCCAGCAGCTGAGGAGATGAGAATGAAATAGTAACTAAGTAGGAATGTACAGTGTAGAGCTTCAGTTGTCATAATGTAACAGCAGATTTTTTTTGCTCAGTGTAAGAAAATGTGGCTAAAGTAGAGCAAAGGGGTCAGGGGAAGCAGAGGACTGGTTAAATGCTCAGCAGAACATCTCTGAAAGTACTAGCAGGGCTCATCAGTGCTAGAGAGATGGCCTTGGGATGGCCCAAAGCCTTCTCCACCCCAGTTCTGCCAGTAGGTGCAATGCCTGCCCACAGCATCATCTCATTCATTTAGCAAATTACTTAAAAACCCCAATAAAGACCAAATGTCACAGAAACTGTGAAGGTCTTTTCCTAAGAGCCCCTTCTGCTTTTCCTAAGAGCCCATTTCTGATGTGCTTCGTTGTATCAGTTTCACACTTTGCAGTGTGTTAGTATCCTGTTTGTTTGACCAACTCGATAACCTTCTATGAGGATGTAACCAGGTGGATAGATGATGGAAAAGCAGTGGATGTGCTTTACCTTGATTTCAGCAATGTGTTTGACATACCTCCCACAGCATCCTCATAGCTAAATTGAGGAGGTGGGGTCAGTGTGATGGAGTAGTGAGGTGAATTGGGAGCTGATTAAAGGAAAGAAGTCAGAGAGTTGTGGCCAGTGAGACAGAGTCTAGCTGGAGGCCTGTAACTAGTGGAGTTCTCACAGGTCAGTACTGGGACCAGTATTCAATGTATTCATTAATGATCTGGATGAGGGCATGGAGTGCATTGTCAGCAAACTGGGTGGAGTGGCTGCCACACCAGAGTTGTGTTGCCATTCAGAGAGATTTAGACAGGCTGGAGAGTTGGGCAGGGAGAAATGTAATGAAATTCAACTGGAGCAAGTGTAGAGTCATCCCCCTGGGAAAGAACAATCCCATGTATTGTATAGGTTGTGGACTGATCTGCTGGAGAGCAGTGAAGGGGAGAAGGATTTGGGAGTCCTGGTGAATAGAAGGATGACCATGAGCCAGCAGTGTGCCCTTGTGGCGAGAAAGGCCAATGTCATTCTGGGGGGTATTAGGAGGGATGTTGTTAGCAGGTTGAGAGAGATTCTCCTGCCCCTCTCCTCTGCCCTAGTGAGGCCTCATTTCGAGTATTGTGTCCAGTTCTGGGTCTCCCAGCTCAATAAGGACAGTGAGCTGCTGGATAGAGTCCACACAGAGCCACAAAAATTAAGTAAGTTGAACATCTTCCTTATGAGAGACTGAGGGAGCTGGGGCTTGTTAGCTCGGAGAGGAGGAGGCTAAGGGGTGACCTGCTTAATGTTTATGAATATGTAAGGGGTGAGTGCCAGGAGGATGGAGCCAGGCTCTTCTCTATGATGCCCAGTGACAGGACAAGGGGCAATGGGTGGAAGTTCAGGCACAGGAGGTTCCATGTGAACATGAGAGAATTTTTTTTTCACTGTGAGGGTGACAGAGCACTGGAACCAGCTGCCCAGGGAGGTTGTGAAGTCTCCCTCTCTGGAGATATTAAAGAACTGTCTGGATGTGTTCCGATGTGATCTGCTCTGGGTGATCCTACTCTGGCAGGGCGGCTGGACCAGATGATCTTTCGAGGTCCCTTCCAGCCCCTGGCAGTCTATGATTCTATGATCCTGTTTGCAGTATAAACTGCTGGGTTAGTGAGTTAAGGGCCCAGTCTGAAGTTTGTGTGCTTCAGGAGGCAATGGCTTGGCTTGAGACCGCTGGTTCAGCAGTCCCACAAGCAAAGGATTGTGCTCAGGTGTGTCAGGGGAGTCATTAGTGCTACATTAAAGCAATGGCCGTTGTTAATTGTAGTAAATCTCTGCTTTCTTCCTCTTATCCATCTCATCTCCTGCCCATCACTCATTGAACACCCAAATATTTACAAGTCTCTGATGCCTGCTGTGTAAGCATGGGCAAAACCTCTGTTGGCATCAGCGGTTTTACCCTGGGGACTTCTAGATGCTGAAACAATTTGGTGGAAAGTTGCTGGGTGCTGGTCCCCTGTGGTCTGAGTAGCCCTGAAGTCCTTGGAGCATGACTGTGATTTGTGTTTCTGTAATTTATATGGCTTAGATCCATGTTTTACAATGTGCTCTGCTCTGACACGCTGCCCCCATCACTCCTGGGTGTTAATGTGGTGGTTTCTGGGGCTCTGGCTGTGTCCAGAGAGGTCAGGTGGCACCAAGGAGTGAGCACTGGAGGGTTGGATGAAAAACAGTATCTACTTACTGGTAGATAATTAAACACATTTTTAATGAGAGATTCAATCTCTCCTGTTTCTCTCTGCTTTTCAAACAACCAAAGTGGTCCTTCTCCTCCTTGGCTCTTCACTGAGGAGCTGTGAGGTGGTGCTGACGTGGCACCTCCTTGGTTTCCAAGTTTTCTCTGGGTCTGTCAGCTCCGTGTTTGATTTAGCTCTTCGCCATGGGAGTGACGGCAGAGGAGGGGACGTGAGATGGCATTTACATGGTCTGTTCTCTTACTGAACTGCAAAGCCGACAAGGTTTTCTCCTGCCCTTGGGACCTCTCTGGCTATTTATTCTCCTGGCTGTGGAGCAACCTCAACCATTGGCATGCCTGCAGCACCACATCTCCAAGGGCTGTTACTGCGCTCGTGCAGAAACACAAGACTGTTCTTGCCCCCCTTTAAAGAGTGGTCTGAAAAATGCAGGAACTCAAAAGGCAGATGCTGCAGTGGGCTAATATTTAACAGTAAGTTTCTGCACACTGCCATCCCCCAAGGGATTTCACACATACTCATGGTGGCTGTGGTAGAGTGGGTAGCTGGGGGAGGTAAGGCTGTAGGGCTGGCTCTGTAAGCAGCATACCTGCCTTCCGTGCACCTTGCAGCAATTTCAGGATTTTGGGTTTTGTTTTTATTTTTTTTTTTTGTCCTGAGATCAATTAAAACCCCAGGATGCCTTCAAGCAGGCAGGATTTATGTGCTGCTGTGGTGTTAGACAGCCCTCTTGCATCTGTATGTGGCAACATTGCACCCTGCATCCATCAAGACCACTGAGCTGCTGAGTCAAATTGCCCATTTTAGGATGATTTCTCTTTGAAATCATCCTTCTTCATGTAAAACTAGATTTGTTAGTCTTTCTTTACAGATCCAGAAGAAATTTTTGTGTTGGATCTGGTTGTGCAATAGGAGAGAAATGGGAGGTTTAGTCCAATGTGGTGTTTGTTTTTAGCAGAGCTCCAGCCAGCAGTGACCTGTATGTAGTGTGGGATGCTGTTTGCTGGAGCTTGTCATAGCTGCTGCCTTCTCATAAGGATGCACCAACTTGTGCTACACCTGCCCTGAGAACATCCACCTGGACAGCAATGCTTGACTGGATCTCCTACTGTGGGGCAGCTCCCAACCCTTGTCTCAGAGTTCACGGTGTGCACTGGCCACAACCAGCACTTGCCAGGAATGGGCCCACCTGAGCAAGCCTTACAACTCTCTTCAAGAGCACCTTGTAAGCCAGGCACTAAAAATATGCTCTTTGTGATCGCAGTGTGTATTCTGTATTGTTTTTATGGTGAGAAAATATTGATAGGAACCTTGAATTTATCACCCTGGACCAGCAGATTGCATGTGTCCAGTTCTGGGCCCCTCAGTTCAAGAGAGATGTTGAGTTACTGGAATGTGTCCAGAGAAGGGTGATGAAGGTGGTGAGGGGCTTGGAGCACATCCCTGTGAGGGAACTGGGGGTGTGCAGCCTGGAGAAGAGGAGGCTCAGGGGTGACCTCATTGCTGTCTACAACTACCTGAAAGGAGGTCATAGCCCGGCAGGGGTCAGTCTCTTTTCCCAAGCAACCAGCAACAGAATGAGGGGACACAGTCTCAAGTTGTGCCAGAGGAGGTTTAGGCTGGATATTAGGAGGAAGTTCTTCCCAGAGAGAGCGATTGGCATTGGAATGGGCTGCCCAGGGAGGTGGTGGAGTCACTGTCCCTGGAGGTGTTCAAGAAAAGACTGGATGAGACAGTGCCATGGTCTAGTTAATTGGATAGGGCTGGGTGATAGGTTGGACTGGATGAACTTGGAGGTCTCTTCCAACCTGGTTGATTCTGTGATTCTATGTGTGTTGTGTACTTTCCATATTTTAGTGCTTCCTCACCACTGTCCTTCACCTCTTAATCCCTTTATCCCTACACCAGGTGTTCCAGACCTCATTTCATCATGCATTTGCTGTGTTGCACTGAAGGATGCTTCTGTTAGCTCTTGGATGGGCTTTTATTTATTTATCTATGTATGTATGTATGTATTTGTTTATTTATCTCTGCTCTATCGCTTTCTGATGAGGTGATTAAGCACTGAATAAAGCAAACTAGTAGGAAGCTGGAGAGTAGCATAGTTGTGCTTACTGAGGATTTCTTTCTACATCCAAATTCCTAGACAGGGAGAACCCCCTGCACCATTATATGTAAGGGATTGAAATGCTGGAAAGCAGCTTTGCAGAGAAGGACCTGGAAATGCTGGTGGACAAGTTCATCATGAGCTAGGAATGTGCCTTTGTGGTCAAGAAGACCAGTGGTCTCCTGGCTTCATTAAGAAAAGTGTGGTCAGAAGGTCAAGGGAGGTTTTCCTGCCCCTCTACTGTGCTCCGGTGAGGCTGCACCTGGAGTACTGTGTCCAGTCCCGGGCTCCCCAGTTCAGGAGGGACAGGGAACTACTGGAGAGAGCCCAACAGAGGGCTACAGAGGTGATTGGGAGACTGGGACATCTCTCTCATGAGTAGAGACTGAGAGACCTGAGATTGCTCAGCCTGGAAAAGAGAAGACAGAGAGGGGATCCTATAAATGCTTATAAATATGTAAAGGGTGGAGGTCATGAAGACAAGGCTGGGCTCTTTTCGGTGGTGGCCAGTGACAGGACAACAGGTGACAGGTACAGACTAGAACACAAGAGGTTTCACTTGAACATAAGGAGAAACTTCTTTACTGTGAGGGTGCTGGAGCAGGCTGCCCAGAGAAGTTGGAGAATCTCCTTCTCTGGAGACATTGAAAACCCACCTGGATGTGTTCCTGTGCAACCTGACCTAGGCATACCTGTGTTGGCAGGGAGTTTGGACTAGATGATCTCCAGAGGTCCCTTCCAATCTCCACCATTCTATCATTCTATGAATTAACTTGTTTGCCTTTTCAGCCCTGCTGCACCCTGAGCAAGGGGCCTCTCCAAGCCATCCACAGCGAGGTGTGACTTGTCTGTTCAACAGATTGCAGTTTAAGTTGGAGCCAACAACAAAAAAAGAAGCAGCTCATGAGTAATCCTGGCTGTTCCTCCCAATATGCCACCTTCCTCTGCACTCGGTGTGGATGATTCAGATAATGCAAAAAAATCACTGGTGGAAAATGTCAAAAACTATCTTGGCTATACAATCCCCAGTGACTAATGGGGCTGATGTCGCTCACAGTGGCTCCCCTCTGCTGATGGCTGGCTCTGATGAACTGTGGCAGCAGGGACTGCAGGGACACAGAAGGTCCACGGTGACATGTTAAATTGTTTGGAGGGGATGGCGGAGGTGACCAAAGGAGAGGGCTAATAAGAGCAACTGCAAGTGAAGATGAGTAGTCCTGAGAGAAGGGGCCTGTGTTCTTTTTAGTATCTTCTGCTTCTTGATGAATGCCAAGCCCAGCAAGCTGCACGAGCTGAGCCACCACTGCCCTGCATCTTTCCCGCAGTACATTAAGCTACAGCAACTGCTTGTGTGGATGTGATTTTCCTTCAGCCTTCAACTCGTGTATCTCTTTATCAGTAAAAGAAAAGCAAGCTGAGGATTGGAAGCAGCTGTCGACCTCTCCAAAGCGGAGCTGGGTACCATATCAGAGGCTCCCCACATTTTTGAAAGTTTCACTGTGTCTGCTGCTTGCTTTCTGCTCCCTCCCCTGGACATCCTTGATCAGAGGAATAAGAAATTTGCTGCAAGGTTGGTGGATGGAGCTATTTCACTCATCCAGGTGTTGCTCAAGGTTTTCCTACCTTGAGCAACACCTCACCTGAGTTGAGTAGGGGAAATCTCACATGTGTCTGAGTGTCCCTCTGCATCCCACTCTCCACACACAGTATCCCAGAGAGCAGCAGCTGCTTGGGCCTTTGTAGCCCTGGTTTGATCCTGTTGCAGTGTGTGCTGGATGGTAAATGGTTGCACTGCCCTCCTGGAGTGCTTGGGAAGAACCTTCATGTGCTTCCAGTGCCTCCGTGGAGATTGAGTTAACCCCAGCCAAATCAGTGCCTATTGACTCTTGCTGCCAGCAACGGAAACCGGGTAATTACAATAGGAGTGTCAAATGCCCCCTGCTAGCACACATTCTGCACCTCTGCAGTGCTGAAACTTGTATGGCAGAGGGATGCCTGGTGTGAGAGCTCTGATACAGGAGGAGATACCTTGATGTAGCTCACCTAACCCTGTGTAATAATGAGGTTCTGGTCCTTAAAGATAGTGGTGCTTGGCAGAGGTGGTGACATCTCAGCACTGTCTCTTTTGACATGAATTTTGACCAATCACCATTTCTGTTTACAGAGCTGGGTGGGATCCCACCACCAGAAACCATCTTGCGTCTTCCTAACCCTGTCTCCTGTCTGTCTCTTGGCCATGGTCACGGTCACAATTAGGTACTAAAAAGGGGTTTGCACAGTGCGGCAGGCTGAGAAGTACTAGAGATTTCTGAAAACAACCCTGTGAACACGGTAAAGTGTTTGTGGGACAGCAGTTCATGCTTGCAGACATGTTCTCACTTTCCTGATTCAAGCTTGTACAGCCTTTCTCTGTGACCTCACCCTCCTGTCATACCCAGCTGCTCATCTCAAGACATAATATACAGCTGTGCTCCTGGGCAGCCCTTGTCTGAGTGGGTCTGGTGCTAATTTGGCTATGGAAACTGTTTATTTTAACTGATTGAAAAGCTTTTTCATCCAGGATATAAACCTTTTGATCAAGGACAGCAGAAGGGTGGGACAGTTCAGTTCTGGATTTGGTTCGTGTTGTAAATAGACTGTGCCTCTGGCTTGACTTTCTACTCCTGGTAAAATCAAAGCCAAGCTGTTGAGATGGCTCAGTAGGGAAATCAGCTGGTAGTGAGATGTGGTCTTGATGGGACAGAAGTGAGCTATGCAACAGGTCTGTGAGATAAAAGGTTTGTCAAAATGAATTAACACATGGACAGAACACAGCACTAAACCAGATGGAAGTCATTTTTGAAGACTGAAGGGCCAGTGTATCCCTCCCTACTTTCCCCATGTCCTCCTTCTTGCCTTGCCTGCTTGCTCGCTTTGATGCCCATCTCCTGCATCTTAATTGAACCCCAACTATTTGTGCAGTATCCTGGTTGTAGCTCATGGGAAAAAGCATTAACAATGACTCTTAGCATCCTCCCCACCTGCTCTACCACCCTCTTGCTGTGCCCAAGCCATGGGGTACGACCGGCTAGTCCCTTGAATTGGGAGACCTCCACTGATGAGACCTGAGTGCTGAGCAGAACAGATGTGCCATCAGTCCTATGGAGAGGCAGTTTAGGTGCCCTCCTACTCCCAGCCACCCTCTCCCCCTGCTAAGAAGCACGACCCAGCATTACCTTTCGATGGAGGCAGAAGCACGAGTGCTGGGCCTCATATGCTCAGCAAAGCCCAGATTACTCTGAATCACCCGAGTCCTTATCAGAGCTCCGCAGACAGTGCTTGCATCAGTCACAGCACGGGCTGGCAGAGTCAGTGGCAGCGCTCTGCCCGTTCTAATTGCCACAAGCCAGCAGCTATTTGAAGCCCTGTCCCCCCAGAGCAAAGGTGCTTGTCACTGCACGTCACTCTGCTCCGCCTGAAGCACAACCTCAGCAAGCGCTCCCTGCTCAGAGCCTGGGCTGTGCCTACAGTGCTGCAGGCATCCCCATCTCCTGAAAGGTGCTGCTTGCTGCTCCTTCCACTGTGAACAGGGTATGATGCCCAGTAGATAAAATACCAGGCCTAGTGGGAAGGTCTGGCTAAAAATGAGTGATCTGCGCTAAAACTGGACACTTGAGGTAGAGCTGAACGACCTGAATTTCTGGATTCCTTAGAAATAATGGACATCCTTTCTGTGGAGAGAGGCTCCATTCTGCCTACTACAGACAGGTCATACTCTACATATTGCAAAACCTTTCAAGCTTTGAGAAAAGTACCCCTGCTGTTTGGTAGAGTGTGGGTAAGACCACAGTGCTGGGGCAAAGGAGAGACCCCCTGCAAAATGTGAAGCCCAGCTGAAATGGGCTGTCATAGCCAGGCGTGCTGCTTTCATCTAGTCCTGAGGAACCTGACCAAGGGACATTTGCAGACCAGGGCATGAGTCCTGATCTTTTTCGGGTCAGTAGTGAGGTCCTGGCCAGGCCAGCTAATGCCCTGAAATGAGTTTTTTACATACTCTACCTCATATTCTGAGCTGCCATATTAATTTTCCAGATGATGTGATTGTGGCTTTCAAATTGGAGAGTGCTTTGAGAAATGTCCCCAAACAGGCATGCTGCCGCTGCCATCTGTCTTTGAGTGGCTTCTGGGATCCCATTACTTGCTCTCGGCAGACAATCATTATTGCTTTATTGAATTAGGAGGGGGGGGAAAAAAATCCAGTGACTTCTGAAATGCCACTTTCCATAACTAATTCCAGGTGCTAAATTCTTTTAGAGACTCAGGGGACATATTGAAATAATGCTTTATGCGGGTCCCGGGTGTAAAATTTATACTGGAAAAGTCCCATGATGTGGTAGTTTTGAAGGCCGTGCCACTTGGAGGGCTGTGAACATCTCCAGCACCACTTCATTGAGTGATCTTAATGCCATGCCACCCCAACCTCAACTTCATGTGCTATATTATTTTTTTGTCAAAAGTCAGGACTTAATTTTTTCTCCTGGTGGTTTTGCCTGGCTCAAGTTGTTGTCCCAAATCCCACTTCTTCTCCAGTCAACCCCTTTTTCTATGTCCTCCAGCTGCAGACACTTGCCCCGTGCCACCCAGCCTACATTCCTCTTGGAAGCAAAGGTCTCATTGTGGCAAGACCTTCTTCCTGAAGGAATAGATTGCTGTGCAGCAATGTGCAGCATCACCCAAGGCAGTGCTGGTTATGCACAATGTGCCATCTTGCATGCCAATGTCTGCTGCATGCTGTGTTTCACACCTGCTTCTCCTGCCTGCCTTTCTCTACAGAGTGCCAGAAGCCAACCCAGCTAGATGAGGGGTTAACACCAACAGACAAGGCTGTGGGCAGATAAAAACTTATGGGAAGATGGTATTTGCTGGGATGTAAAATATTTTTCCCCTCCCTGTGCACAGCTCCTGCTGCTTCCCTCTTGCCAGCCAATCCATCCCTTCTCTGCCCAATTTAAGGCAGTTTGGTTCTGATTGCTCATGGTCGGCATGACTCCCACTGTTCAGCTGGCGGTTCTGATGCACAACACTCGAAAATCAGAAGTGAGACCTCTCCAGCAGAACACCCAGAGACAGAGGGAGTGGTGATTGCTCCGACTCCTTCGGCTGCAAGAAATGTGCTATAGATCAGTCAGTCCTGTGGTAATTACTCTCGGGTCACCCGGGTTTGAGGCCGGGGCATGGTGACAAGATTGGTTGTTTCTCTCCAAAAGCGATTTCTAATTGGCACTGAAGCAAATCAGAGAGGGATGAAATCAGCTTGAACTGTGCAGTTTGCTCCTCTGTAGTTTCCTTTCTGCCTGGATGGACACAGAGTGTTGCCGTTCCTGGAACGCTTGCAGCTTGTGTTGCCTGTGTTCTCCTTGGCTGTGGGGGCAGTGTCACCTGGCATGAAGGGGCCGGGCATGTTCAGCAACTGCAGATGCTGAGGCTTAACAAGAGCAAATGCCAGGTCTTGCACTTTGGTCCCAACAACCCCAATCAATGCTACAGGCTTTGGGAATAGTGGCTGGAAAGCAGCCCAGTGGAAGAGGATCTGGGGTTGCTGGTAAACAGGCAACTGAACATGAGCTAGCAGTGTGCTCAGGTGGCCAAAAACGCCGATGACATCCTGGCCTATATCAAAAACAGTGTGACCAGCAGAAGAAGGGCAATGATAATGTCCCTGTACTCAGCCCTGGTACTGTGTTCAGTTCTGGGCAGCACGGTATGGGAAAGACATTGAGGTCCTGGAGCATGTCCAGAGAAGAGCAATGAGTGGTTTGGAGGGCAGGTCATATGAGGAGCAGCTGAGGGAGTTGGGGTTAGTCTGGAGAAGAGAAGACTAAGGCGAGATCTTATTGCTCTCTATAGCTACCTGAGAGGAAGTTGTAGTGAGGTTGGTGGTGTTCTCTTCCCCCAGGTAACTAGCAACAGGACAAGAGGAAATGGTCTTAACTTGTGCCAGTGGAAGTTTAGATTGGAGATTAGGAAAAAAAATCTTCACTAAGAGAATGGTGAGGCATTGGAGCAGACTGCCCAGAGAGGTGGTGGAGTCACCATCCCTGAAGGTGTTCAAGAAGTGTGTAGATGTGGTGCTTCAGGGCGTGATTTAGTGGTCATCAGAGTTGGGTTATGGTTGGACTCCATGACAGTAAAGTTCTTTTCCAGCTTTAGTGATTGTATGATTCTCTGCACTGAGCTGTAGGGCTTGGCTAAGTGCTTCTGTAGAAGCTGTACACCTTAAAAGCAATGTCCTGCCTGCAGTGTAGGACAGCCGCCTGGAGATAGCTGTCTGTCACAGCCGTGGTGCTTTCATCAAAGATGCACTGTTTACAAGTAGGAGAAACTTTTTATTTTTTTCCCATTTACCTGACAAGTTGATTTGAGATTTTGTTAGACACTGGCCTACTCCAGCAGACTGAGTTGTCAGCTGTCGTGGTGTGGATGGATGCCCTCATTGAGAAGCTCTTAAATACTATCATAGAACCACAGAATACCAGGTTGGATAAGACCTTAAGGACCATCCAGTCCAACCTTCCTTGACAAAAGCACTGCCTAGAGAAGATGGCCCAGCAACCTGTACAGCTGAATCTTAAAAGTGTCCAATGTGGGGACTCCACCACTTCCCTGGGGAAGTTACTACTCCTTTATTGAAAGAGTGGTCAGACAATGGAATGGGCTGCCCAGGGAAGTGGTGGAGTCACCACCCGCGCAAGTGTTCAAAAAACATGTAGATGTGGCACTTTGGGACATGGTTTAGAGGACATGGTGATGTTGGGTAGATGGTTGGACTTGACAGAGATCTTTTCCAACCTTAATGATTCAGTTACTCCAATGACTCATTGTTCTCACTGTGAAAAATGTTCCTCTTGTGCCCAACTGGAATGTCCTCAGGAGTATCTTGTACCCATTACCCCTCGTAATTTCTGTGTGACTCCTTGTAAAAAGGCAGCCTCCATCTTCTTTGTAGCCACTCTTTAAATACTGAGAGGTGGTGATATGATGTCCCCTGAGCCTTCTTTTCTCAGGGCTGCACAAACTCAACTTGGTTGAAACAGTTGAAACAAGCAACCTGATTTATTCTTCTGGTATTCGTAGCTTGGGCTGCCTGGATCGGTGTCCATCTTCTCACTGCAGCCACTGCCGCTGGAATGCTGCTGCAGCTCAGCAGTGGGAGTGCTGTCTTGGCAAGAGGGATGCTCTTGGATGCTCCTCATGCACCACGGGATGCGATAGCGGCTGTGGCCGCACCGAGGGACAAAGGCAACCTTAAAATAGCAGCTGACAGTGGTGTGTGCACACAAAAAGGGTGCTTGTGAGAGAATGCTTGTGTGCTGGGTTTGGGGGTTCTCTGCTGTTCCTTTGGTGTGGTTTCATTGTTTGGTTGGTGTTTTGGTTTTTTTATGCTAACTCAAAGCTACTGCTGTTTGGACATTTGTCAGAGAAAAGCTAAGAAACCTGAAAATGTGGAAGGAAGATTTGCTGCTGGGAGATATATATGTATATATATATATAATATAATTTTTTTTTCCCTGAGAAATTTCTGATAGATTTTTTTTTTCCCCCCTCTCTTTTGGAACAGATTCTGGGTTTGTAATCAAGGACTTGGTCCCTCATTTGAGCAGAACAAAGCTGGCTGTCATCATAAGCTTGGCTTTTGTTTGGGCTTAAGGGATCCCAGGCAGGTTGCCCTATGGTGAGCCTTTGAGCCCCACAAAAGGAGGGCAGTAGAATGCTCCCCAGAATGAATAACTTTGTCTTGGCTTGGGTGATGATAGAAGATGCAACCTTTCAAACAGCAGGGTTCTTTCTGGTTAAGAGTTCATTCACCTTTTCAGGATGTATCGGTTTAGATCTCCATGGCGATAATGACTTTAGACCAGCAAGCAAAAAAAATCAAGATTTGAAGGACCATTTTTAGCCTTCCTTTTCAACTACCTTATTATTTTTTTTTTTTAAGAAGAGTGATTGTTATTGTAGACTGGCTTGCAATTAAGTGTCTCCTCCTGAGAGGGTGTATAATGGCTATAAAAGCCCAACTAGCAGTGACATGGCTTTACAGGTATCTCTTCAAATTTTAATTGTTTACAGATTTTTTGTTACATTCGGAATATCTTATTTAGGAGACGATAACTTATGGCCGGGTCTGGGTACATTTGATTGGGGATTGGAATTCCAACGCAGGAAGTCTATCCTAATCTATTAAAGTAGGCATCTGATGGCCAGACAAGTTGTTTCTGGCTCCACTTGTAAGCCTGTTACAGGCACAAGAGTCATCCAAATGGGGGTCTTCAGAAGAAGGGGAAGCACAGGAGGTGGGTCTGGGGGCAGGTGGTCTCTAGGCTCCTCTGATGTGAAAATGCAAGACTGAGCTCCTTCCGTATCATGGATCTGAAGGCCATGGAGGTGCTGTGAAGCCCAAGAGAGATCCAGACCAAGAGTTTTGTAGCTGGTGGCTTTGATGCCAAGGTGTTCTTCCTCTAATGGATGCCTTCAGCTGTTGGCAGACTATTTTTACTGAGCAAAATAGCTGCTGCTTGCTGTTTGTGGTCTGCAAGACCACAAGGAAGATTTAGGTTAATGTTTGGGGAAGGTTCTGTAGCAGTGAGGATGGTTAAACCAAAGCTGCTTTATTCCTGCTTTTGCTGCCCACCCAGGAAATCCACCACTAATGGGAAGTGTTAAAGACCAAACTAGACCAACATCTGTTGGCAGTGGTGCAGTCTGGTTTGAATCCTACCTGGGGCTGAAGATACAGCCAAAATCTCTCAGAGGTCCTTACAGCTCTCTCTTCTTGCTGCAGCTGAGCACCAGGGTGATATGCTGAAGCCTGTAATGTGGGTTTTGTGGAACAAAGCATCAGTGCAAGTAAAATTCAGATGCAAGAGAATCCGAGCCGGGAGGGAAAGACAGTGTTGGAGGAGATCCACCAGCACCTGTTGTCTGCTTCTCAGAGTCATGAAGATGCTCAAGATTTATGACAAGGTCCCAGGCTCCAAGCTAGTCTGGGGTCACTGGGACCTGAAGGTGGTGTCTGCCCCCCCACCCTCACCCTTAACATGTGGTTGGTACAAGGGATTTCTCAAAACAAGGTTCATTATCCCTGTGCCATGGGAAGGGGGCTGCCTGGAATGCCTTTGCCATGGGTTGAAGATTAACTCTCCTCCTGGACACCTTCCAGGCCCCCCTCTCTCAGATTTATCCTACCTACCCCATGGCTGAATGGGACCTTTCTTTCCCCTGCCCCCAGTCTCAGGGTCCTAAGTGCCCTGTCTGACCCCCATCCTCCAGTGCACTTTGTCCTGGTGGGCTTCACTGCAGCTCTTCAGCTCCCTCATGATCATCTAATGAAATTCCTGGAGAAACCAGTAAAGCCAGCTCCTGAAGAGGGCTGTGTAGGATACCCAGCAATGGACAGACAGTCAACAGAAAGGGGGATGCGCTGTAGCCATCTCCTCACAGGTGCACATCTGAACTTTATGCCTTTTTAATTTGGTCAGTATTTAAATCCTGTGAGCAACACAGTAACCCAGATGAAGGTATGGGCTGTCCCAGTGATTTCAGGCAAGTTCTGACCTGCCCTGATCAGCCTACACTAGAGCTCCTTTGGCCAGTGTTAGGTAACAAGTTTGGGGATTCTCAGGACCATGCTTGCTTTGCCTTTGCTGCAGCCATGGGTTTGTGTTTCATAGATTGTGTGGCTAGATGGATTATAAATTATTCATGTCAGGGAACTTAGCATGTTTATCTGGAATAATTGAGCAATTAAGTCTGTTTAGGTATGTAAAAAGATTGTGCAATGGCTTTTCTGTCTTCAAGGCTTGAATTCTGCAAGAGTGTTTATTATGTAGTTAATTCAGAATAATAATTAATTTTTTAAAAAGGGAGGAGGGCAGAAAATACATTCTGCTTTTGATGCATTGATCCACGTCGATGGCTTCATTTGCAGAAGTTCTGCACTCCGTAAATACATATTGGCCCAGGATAAATGAGACCTAACTTGACTCCTTCAGACTGGAGAAAATGTGAGGCTGTGACACCTGGTCTGCGACTCTGTCTCTGAAAATACTTTGTGTTATTTATGCTAGTACCAGGGTCGTCTATTGTTTAAAACCTTCTGTCCCAGATGCCTTCTACTGGGTCAAAGGATCATCATCTTCTCTGCACTGCCTACCGCCGTGCTCAGACACTGATGCTGCCAAGGTAATGCAAGGTTTGAGGGAGAAAAGGACTTTCAGATATTTAGGCGTTGTTTAGTTGAGTCCCTGAGCTACAGCCATTATCTCCTATTGCTGTAATTGTCCAGGAGGATCCCCAAAGGTGGCATAAACTTGTGGACAGGACTGCAGGAGGGATCGTTCATCACTGAGTAAACGTGGAGCTATGCAGTAAACAAATAAATGTGGAGTCATGCAGTAAATGAATGATGATTTTATTCTGTGTTACCGACAGGAAGCTGTTCTGTCTTTCAATTAATCTCCGTACGGAAAGCAGCCTATGCTCTGTGGATTTACAGCTGTGAGCTGTGTTGCTGCTGTGCATGGTGACCACTTTGCACCCAGAGAAACCCTCATGGCCTGATGCAATTCTCTGCTTTGAGCAGGAGGTTCCAATGAATGGAAAGTTTTGAGCTCTTCTGCTGCCTCCCAGGCTGCTATTTTAGTTCCACAGAAGACAGTAAGTGAGCAGGACCAGAGGCTCCTGTTACTCTGGATGTCCGTCTGTCCTTTGGCTGACGGCAGGGTACTGAAGCAGCAGCAGCAGCAAAAGGCAAAACAAGCCATTAGGATTCCCTCGGCCGAGAGGGCTCATGTGGGAGTCCCACATCATGGAGCAGGAGGGGACCTAGGGCTGCGTGCAGAGCCCAAGAGGTTAAAACCTGGGGTGAGCTCTTCCCCATCCTCCCTGACCAAGCCGAGGGGACAACATCCTCTGAGCACGTACAGACGTCCAAACCTTTCATGGAACAGGGAACAAAGGCTGTCTAAACAGGAGCTAGTGAGGCAGCAAATTGCACAAGAACCCTTCCCTAATGAACTGGAAGGACTTGTCCCTTCGCCTGCGGCTGTGGCACTGTCGGCGTGCTTAGCTAGGCAGTGCCTTCCCTTGGCGGGGGGACCCATGCTCCGGAGGGGAGCAGAGGTCTGACACTGGAAAGCTTTCCTCCTGCCCATCTGCTTCTCTCCACCAGCAAGGGCGAGTAGTGAAGAAGGGGATGCTCATCGAGGGGCTAGCAGCTCGATCGGCGCCTTAGCTATGAGGGATGCTGCTGTGAGAGCAGCGTCCTGCCGGTGACGGCTGATCAAG
Source organism: Eubucco bourcierii (assembly GCA_013396675.1). Classification (NCBI taxonomy): domain Eukaryota; kingdom Metazoa; phylum Chordata; class Aves; order Piciformes; family Ramphastidae; genus Eubucco; species Eubucco bourcierii. The sequence continues at coordinate 300,944 of VWZE01006470.1, read as the reverse complement.
GTTAGTCACAGAGCTCCGCAGCGGCCAGTTGCCTTCTGCGAGCCTTTGCTTCATCCTCGCGTCGGTGGCTGCGCGGCGTAGAGGTAAATGTTGCCTGAACAGCAGGACTCAGAGGGTCTGCAGAGACTCTTGTGGGTTCATACCTCCCGAGGCCCTCTGCGGAGAGAGGAAGCCTTGCTCTAGCAGCCCCGGGTTAGTCCAGGGGGTGCTAACTGGAGGAAAGTGACTAATAGGATGAAATGGCACTGCCTCGTTCACAGCTCGCCTCTCAGGACCGGCGCGGTTTCCCATCTGTTATTTGCGGTGAAGGAGATGAGTTTGGGGGTTGGTTCCTTTTGCTCGCCAGCTAGCAAGCAAGTTGATGATTTTCTGGCAGGCATTAACGGCATGATTACTGACGGCTTGGGTGGCTTCCTCTTCTGGGCAGAAGTGCTAAGGGCTTCATTTTATTTGTATTGAGATGTTTGAAGATAAAGATGAGCATAAGGTGGCCTTTTTCCGAAGTGTCTCAGTGACCAATTCCCCTGTCAATTAAGAGCCAAAACACTCTTAATTGCACAGTTGCTCTGGAGCCCTGGGTTCTCCTCAAACTGTGCTGTAGACTTGGACCAGGAAGCTTCAGCCCACGCTGCCTGTGTGTTTGCATCCGCCTCCTCTCAACCTGGACTCATGCCTGAATTTTGGTGGTGTCTTGACATGCAGCATGGCCACGGACACAAGAGAGCTCCTGCATCCTGGACTACTCGTGATCCTCCAGAGGTTCTTTAGGAGACTTCATCTCTTGATGTTATCCTTTCTCCGCCGTCCCCCAGATCAGACCCTGGCTGCTACACCACATTGCAGCCTCCCACGGGATGCTTTGCAGGCTTTTAATTTCATTTGCACGCAGGCTGTACACTGATCCAAACAACAGGGACTGCTTTTCCTACCCTCAGTGTGAGCTCTGTGGCAAGCTGTCTCCTTTCTTGCTGGAGGAGAAATCAGTGAGAGTTCTGCTTTAAAAAACAAGCAAAAAACTTCACAGTAAGACATATTTTTATTTGTCGTAGGCTCCACCAGCCAGTCTGACATAGTGTGGGAAGCCTTCTCCATGCTGTACCTTTAGCTTTTTCCATACATCAGCAGCTCTTCTTACATTTGCTGAGCTTTCCCTGCTCTCCTACAGCCATTCCCACCTCGTGCCTTCCCAGCAGCATCCCAGCTACCCACCACAGCTTGCTGTTCTCTGTTCTCTAGCCGAGGGCTGCCTTCTAGCTCTGCCTCCTCTTTTGGACCAGGATGTTGCTTTAATGGCAGAGTACGTGGCTTTGGCAGATTTCAGCATGGCAATGTAGGATGCAAGATGTGCCCTCTGGAGAGCTCCTCCAGTGCAGATCCGGGAGGCATGGAGGGGAAGGGACGTTTCTCTGAGTGGCTGATTTCATGAGACACGGCGGTTCTTCATCTGCAGGCAAAGCTGATGAATCGAAGGCACGTAAGGACACTCTCAGGCAGGTCACTGGCAGCTCTCGCAGCTCTCGGGAGGGGCCAGGCTGTTGCAGTGTTTCTCCGGGATAAGCCAGTAGCACCCATTAATGAAGGCCTTCTTCATCCACTCAGTGATCCTTGGCATTGAGCCTTCCTATTAGCCTGATTAACACACTACCTTCGTTACCCAGTTCCAACTTTGGTTATTTTTATACTCGTCTAGTTCTGGCTACACTGGTGGCTGCAAAAGGCAGAAGAGGGAACTTTGACCCTGGTCCTGAGGTGCATCTGATGAGGGTTGGCTTTGAGAGTGGTGGCTCTGAGGCAAGTGCCTGCTCCAGGTTCTCCGAGATGAAGAGTTCCTGCTGAGAGCTTGTTGTCCTGCTCTTCCAAAACATGCCAAGCGTGGTGTTTTATTTCAGGAGTTCCAGTTATGTAGAATGCTAAATACACATATTTTGGGCAACTTGGAGAAAACCCACGCTCCTTTTCTCCTCTTGTTTCCCATGAATGTAGCTTCTTATTTTTCAGCTAGTTGTGTACCTTGTTGTCTCATACCAGAGGAGGAGGAGGATGGATTTTGTCTTCTGCTGAACAAAGATCCTTTGCTTCATCCTGTTCAAAGAGATCCACCTTGGGTGGGACTGATCATGCTTGATTTGAGATGACCTGGGAGCTGTTCTTCCCAGCCTCCAAGAACCATCTAAAACGTCAGATGATCTGTGCTCCTAAAGTGCATAAATGTCCTCCTCTGATACAGGGGAGTATAAGCTTACAAGGTCAGATGGCTTTGGCCACAGTGAGGTGTTCTAAATGAGCAGAGCTTGTGAGGAGGTATTCAATCACAAGTCTCAAAAGTCTTAAATATAGTCATCTAATTCTCTCCTGTTCTTTTGGGGTTTGCTGTCTTCATGGACAGCATCTTGGATGACCTTCAAATGATCCAAAATAACCAACCCTCAGCAAAGACAAAATTATTCTTCATTATAATCCTAAATTTTGGCTTGAAGAGCTCTTGAATGCACATTTAATTTTTATTTTTTTTTTCTGCTTACAACTAATTTTAAAGCTTCTCCTGTCTAGTGCATAGGCTGAATTCTATACTTGAGATACTTTTAGATCTGGATTGTCTTACCTCAGGAAAACAAAACCAACCTGAGCATTACCAGCACTCCTTTGCATCTCCTGGTAACAAATCCAGAGGACAAGCTGTTTCCACATAGTTTCCTAAAATAGGTGGTGTTAGAATAACTTTAGCAGCTTTATAAACTCAAGCTGTCACTATTGTTTCAGGTCACTTTTAACAGGGTGCTTTTCTTTGTGTGTTCTACAGGACGCAGTAAGCTGCAGCACACTTGGAGTCTTTTTGGTCCCACATCTGTACCACTACTCTTCTCCACTGCATCCCTCTGCAGAGGGTCAGAATCTAGCCCACCGTGCTTGTGCCCATCCATGTGTAACTCTGGCTCCCCAGGGAGGTGAATTCATTTAAAAGACTCAAGAGATGTGGTGCTGAGTGACATAGTTTAGCACCAGCCTTGGTAGGGTTAGGTAGTGGTTGGACTTGATGATTTCAAAGGTGTTCTCCAACCAAAACAATTCTGTGATTCCTGTTGGCATTTACATCTGCCCTGGGCAGGGCCGGCATGTGCTCTGTGTGTTCCTGCTATAATTTTTGCAAGGAAATGCAGATTGGAAAGTTTTTGTTCCTAATGGGATTTGCAGATGGTCGATGCTTGCAGCTGCAGGATGACATTGAAAAGGGGAGGCACATCTGGCAGCAGTGACTCTGCAAGGGCCGTCAGTTGCAGACCTGTCCACACACTGGGAAACAACAGGATTTGAGGGGTGGTCTAGAGAAACAGTCTGGGATGTTGCAGGGGTCTCTGGTAGGAAGAGTAAAGCTAGTGGCTGTTGGTGCATTGGGTGTTGTGTGTGGGTCTGAGGCTGGTCAACTGCTGGATACAGACATACCCAATGTCAGTAAAGATGAGGAGGCTCAGATTTGCAGAGCTTTGGAGATGACTACAGGTATAAAGTACCCTATAGATGAAAGGCCTTCAAGCTTTGCCTCCCTGAGTCTTCTGCTGAGCCCAACAGCATGTGTATAATTTGCTTTAATGGTTAGAAACATCTGCTGTTAAAAGTGATGCTTAGTATATTTGGCTTCAATTTCCAGTCATTAGTTCTTTTTATGCCTTTTTCTGCCTAATTAAGAACCTTTTAGTACCTGATATTGTTTCCCCTCAATGTGCTGCTATGTCATAATCAAGTCACTTCTTAATCTTCTCTTTGATAAAGGAAAAAGATCAACCTCTGTAATTCTCTCCTTTCAGACATTTTCTGCATCCCTAGGCTCGCTCTTACAGATCCGGTCTGTATCTCCCACAGTGTTTTACTAATCTCCTTAAAATGGTGGTGCAGAACGGTTGAGGGCCCTGGGAAGAGTCCTTTGGGGCTGGAAGAAGAGGCTGAGCCACCTTCTCACTCCTACCTGCAGCTGGGAGTGAGCACAGGTTTGCCAGGCAGCAGAGATTCATCTTCATCGGCACTGATCATTTTACCAAAATCTACTGCCTGTGAATGGTGTTGCCGTAGTGAGGTCAAGGCCTCACTATGGAGAGAGATACCTAAGCGGTGATAAATCCTTCTTGTCAGCCAGGTAAATAGTCCAAAATCCACTGAGCATATCCAGTATTCATATTTTATAGTGCCTTTCATTTTTTTTGTCAGCATGTCACGCATTACTGGGTCAAAACACCTTTTGGACATCAGGAATATTGCTTCTGTGCATTACTAATATCAGATGTAGAGAGAATAAAATCAGGTTTGCTCACCGTGACCTATTTTTTCCTAAACCCACATTTCCATGTCCTTCAGTTCTCTGCTGCCTGAATCCAGGGCTATCTTTCTGTCTTGGACAGATGTCTGGCTAGCTGTCACCTTCAGGCCATACCTTTCCAGCCTTGGATGTTCAAGCAGAAGACTTTTCCAGTCTTCTAAAATTTCCTCTTAAAAATGAACATCAGCACGCAGCAGTTTTCTTAGCTCTCTTAGATCTCTTGGATGCAAAATTATTCAGACTTGCCAAATTTAAATATCTTCTGGTGCTGGGAGATGTTGTTGAATGTTCTTCTCTATTGCTAATAAGTTGGAAATGCTTCATCCTCCTAATGGGTGTTATCCTGCTTCTCCTCAAATGTTCAGTGACAGTAATTACAGCATGTCCATCATATCTGTCTCATTAGCAGCTTTACCAGCTCCACCCAGTGATGGACCCTTGTCCTCTCTAGGATCACCTTCGTCCCTAACGCACTCTGTCAGTCCTTCCTTCAGGTCCCCCAGAGACTTCTTCCTGAAGCTCTTTTGTTTCAGAAGGTTTAAGCACTTCCCAGCTTCCCAGCTGACATTGGTGTGCTGAGCTCTGACATTTGCTGATGCTCTCAGTTTCGCACAGCAGTCATCCTCACTTTTAGCTGGCCTCATTCGCTCTTCATTGAGGCATCAGCTTGCTTTCAGAGCTACTGTCCACATCACCATTTTCTTTGTATTTTTCAGTGTTTCCCCCAGTCAGATTTCCTGAGATGAAGGAGGTTGGTGTGGCCAGTCTCACACTGTTCAAGAGAGCACAGTTTTACCTCCCCTTATTTTGGCGTAGAACAGTCGCAGCAGCACTCACAGAGGGTGACGCTCAGTAGTGTTGAGTGTTTCTCCTCTCACTGAGAGACACTTCCTCATGCTAGTTACCCAGAATTGATGAAGTAGTGAGATCAATTGTTTTCATATTCTTCCCCCTTATTTATCTATCGTTTTCCAAATATCTTCCCCCACATGATGAGTCTTCAGGCAAGAAGAGAAACGTTTAGGGGACAGTGATGCAAACCAACCACACAGTCCACTCTTTGATCTGTTTCTGTGTCTTATTTGCCCCATTCTCCACTAAATAAAAACATTCAGGGATTAGATTAATAGAGTTACACCCAGGCTTTTCTGTCCTCCTTTCTCTTTCTTGGGGGAAGATCTTTAGCAAGATGAGTTAGCCCTTTCTCTTTACTGTCTTGCCTCCAGGGTACTTTAAGATGTCTTTGATCTGTATAATCCACACATTGTATCATCAGTTGCATCAGTAGAAGCTGGCCAAGCAGTTTGTGATAATCCCCAGCTGAATTCACGTTTCAAATGCATGCTCTGGGAGCAAGTAGTCCCACTGTATTCCCTGCAGCTGTCTGCTGCTCAGGACAAATGTTCCTCAACAGTTGCTCACCAAGTCACTTAGAGCAGACTGATGATGCCTACCCCATCCCAACACCCCCTGGGCTTTTTCTGTCTTGATTGGATGAACTAGGTTTGTTTGGGACACTGAGAAAGCTCAGATAATAATGTTGTTCCCCAACTCTCAGCTCAGGAAGGTCTTAGTGGGCTTGTCCATGAGCCACTTGCAGCTTCCATGGCCATGGGACCTGGGAATGGCACCTCCTGGTAGCAGTTCTCCCACACAAACCTTGCCTGGGGCAAAGTGGGCACCATGTGTGTGGCAGGCAGGGGATGAAGCGACACAGTTGTAGCGGTTCAGCATCCACCAGCAGCTCACATTTCTCACTGAAGCTGGCAGATAGTTGAGAGGAGCCAGTTGAATTCCCTCAGTATTTTGTTTGATGGTTTATAAGTTTATGGAGGAGAGTGACAAAGTGGTTTTCCCATTCCAGAAAGTAAACTAAGTCTTGTGCCAGGCTACACCAAATACGGACTACACAAAACCAGGGCTGTGGAGTGTCCTTTGCTTTTGACCTGGTGTTCATGGTTCCTTAAAATCTACATGCACACAGATGTCCTCTTCTCCCAGTTTTCATCTTGCTGGAAGGTCTTAAAGTGTGAATAAGGAGCTTATGTGGAGAGGGAAGATTTGCATTCCTCAGATACTGGGAACTTTGCAGGGAGAGAGAATTCGAATGGGAAGGATTGGTTCTCCCTTAATCAGAGCTGATGGGGATGGCGGGCAAAGCTGATGGGATTTTGGGAGATGCTCTCCTGAAATAGAATAGTGGGAAGAAATTCCAGAGAGTGAGAGACCAAAAATAACATGAGGAGTCCTGTATGGTAGAAGAGAGACAGAGATACCATAAGAAACTGTCAAAATTAAAGCAATCCTGGCAAGACCAGAATATAATGGGGGTCTTTTGGAACATCTTGGAGCAAAAATGATGGAACTCAGAATTGCTGAGGAAAAACTGGGGCTGCTCTTCGCTTGGCTGAGTGAAATCCTTGAGCAGAGGCTGGTGGGGATGGTGGCATGGGAGCTCAGCAAGCACTGTAAAGGCTGAGAAGAGCACAGAGCTTGTGCACAACCAGGCTTGTAAGGTGATGGGAAGAGCTTGGCTGGAGGATAAGAGACAATCCAGAGCTCTCAGCAGCCCAATGAGTCAGCTGAGTGCTGGGCAGAGAGTGGAAGGGACACAGCAGCCAGGTGGGAAAATCTTCCTGCACCTCCCCTTCAATTTTGATCCATTTTTACTAATTTATCTGAATTTCCTCTATTTTAAAAAGTTTATTATTTGTAGACTGGGTTTTCTGAAAGTCTGTCTAGGGAGAGGACCTGTAAAGAGAGATTTAGTGTATAACTGGATCCCCTCTGAGGAACTCCCCTTCATGTCCTGTCTCAGGACCCCCCAAAATATTTGACTGCATCTCTGATGCAGAAAGTGGTTAAAACATGCCTGTGACTGGAGTGCAGGGGACAAAAATCCTGTCACTGGGTTATAAATCTGTTGTGCAGCATCCACACCTCCAAATTTAGGACCAGATGGCCATACAGGCCTGGAGATGTGGGATTGGGCAAGGCAATGGGGCCATTGCTGTCTCTGCAGCAAGGATTAAGCCAAGTCTTAGCGGGAGTGAGACAGGCTGGAGAAGAGAGCTCAGGAGAACCTCCCGAGGTTCGATAAGGTAAAGCGCAAGATTTTGCACCTGAGTCGGGGCAGTCCTTGATGTCAGTACAGGCTGAGGGATGATGAGATCTGCAGCCCTACAGAAAAGAACTTGGTGGTGCTGGTGGACAAGAAGATGGACATGAGCCAGCAATGGGCACTCACAGCCTAGAAGGCAAATCATATCCTGGGCTGCATCAAAAGAAGCATGGCCAGCAGACCCAGAGAAACGGTTCTGACACTCTTCTCTGGTGAGACTTTATAGCAGTGCTTCAGTATCTGAAGGGGACCTACAAGAAAGCTAGGGAAGGACTGTTTAGAAGGACTTGTAGTGATAGGATTTAACCTAGAGTGGGTAGATTTAGGTTGGATATTCACAATGAAGGTAGTGAAATACTAGAACAGGTTGCCTAGACATGTGGTGGAGGCCCCATCCCTGGAGACGTTTGAGATCAAACTCGATTGGACCTTGAACAACCCAATCTAGTTAAAGATTTCCCTGCTCATTACAGGGCAATTGGACAAGATGACTTCTGAGGGTTACTTCCAACCCAATGTGTTCTCTGATTCTGTGTCCATAACACTGCAGTGGGGAAACAGCTCCTAAAAGTTGAAAGGCAGGAAAATCCACGGCTCCTGTGGCACATTCTGGCCCCATGAATGTGTAGCCACGGAATAGTGTAGGGACTGGGAGCTGTTGGGTGCTGTGGCTCATGCCAGACTCTGTATCCACTTATCTTGGATCTTGCTCTGTTTTTTGGGGAATACTCTGTCCCTTTTTGCCGCCTTAGCTGCTGGTCCTAGAGAGATCTTCTGGAGGCAGGACTGGCTGTCCTGCTGACTCTGCTATACGTTAGCATTTCTATGGCTGCCGAGCAGCTTGGGGATTCCTGGTATGGAAAAGCTCACAGCTTTCACACAGCCTCTTTAATTAACTTAATTCAGACATTAGCGTGTCACAGGGAATGTCTCTCAAGGGGGAAGTTCATTTATCACCACTTAGCCAGGGAGCATTATATTTTCCATTTGCATCCAAAAGTTCCTGACAGAGTGACAATTAACCATTGACTGCCCAGCGAACCTTTTGCCCTCCCAGCAATGCAGGTGTGTCAGGCAAGGAGAACCTGCTCCCTGCTGTCCTTTACAGGTTGCAGTGCTCAATTTTGGGCTGATATATCACAACCACCTCACTGATTCCAGAGAATCAGTGTCTTCTGGCCCTGGGGAAGCCTCAGGCATCTCATGGTGGTACCTGAGGGCATCGAGTCCAACCATCAGCTTAACACTACCATGGCCATTAAACTATGTCCTGAAGTGCCACATTCACACCTTTCTTGGACACCTCCGTGGATGGTGGCTCCACCACCTACCTGGTCCCAATGCTTGACCACTCTTGCTGTACAAAAGTTTTTCCTAATATCCCTTGTCACAATTTCAGGCCATTTCCTCCCATTCTGTCACTTGATACTAGGGAGTAGAGGCAAACACCCACCTCGTCACAGCATTGTTCAGGTACTTGTACAGAAGTCATCTTCCCTCAACCTCCTCTTCTCTGGACTAAACGCCGCAGTTCCCTCTGCCACTGCTCATAAGACTTGCTCTCTAGACCCTTCACCGGCTTTGTTGTAGGGAGCTGATGGGGCTGGGAGTCCTCAGGAAGACCTCTCTCCCCTGGGAGAGACACAAAATAGGCTGCCTGCAGCAGAGCCTCAGGGCTAGCAGCAGCTTTACAGCAGAAGCCTTGGAAGCAAGCCAAGGCTAATTGCAGCTGTTGTGCGGTGGATACTTGTGACAGATGGGGTCTGTCCACTCTGGCGGCAAGACTTCTGCAGAATGTGGTACCAAAATGTTTCTCGGGGATTGATGCTCGTTCTGTAGCTGCACAGGGTTTGTTCAGGGGAACCTGAGGGTGCACTAGGGCGTCCTGCCCACTGCTCAATGCCTGTGTCCTCTCCTTGTCTCGCAGGTGAAGGAATGGTTGTGCTTGAACTGTCAGATGCAGCGGGCACTGGGGATGGACATGACCACCGCTCCTCGCTCCAAGAGCCAGCAGCAGCTTCACTCTCCTTCACCATCCCCCTCCCACTCCCCAGCCAAGCACCCAACACCCTCAGCTGTGGATAAGTCCCCATCAGCCACCCGCACCTTGCCACCTGAGCCACCCAAACCTCAACCCACTACACCGCAGAGGGAACCGCACGGCCAAGGCCAGTCAAAACCTCAGGAGGCGTCCAGGTCCTCCCCGCAGCATCAGCAAGCCAAGCCTTCCTCCTCTGAGCAGAGAAAGATGACGGGAGACGTGGGGGCAAAGCCGGCTGCCCCAGCCCCTGGGGCTGGAGCACAAGAGCAGCCTCAGGAGGGGCTCACAGGGAAGCTCTTTGGCTTTGGGGCGTCCCTCCTGACCCAGGCGAGCACGCTCATGTCTGTCCAGCCAGAAGCACCCCCTCCAAGCCAGGCGTCTCCTGGCAAAGTGCCTCCAAAAATCGTGTTCAGTGATGCCAGCAAAGAAGCTGGTCCCAAAGCCCCGGGGGCACAGGGCCGGGCTGGTGCCACACCAGCCACAAAGCCGAGCAAGCCGGAGCAGGGCGTCAAGCCAAAGGAAGTGCCGAAAGCAAAGGTCTTGTGCCCCCTCTGCAAAGCGGAGATCAACGTGGGCTCCAGCGAGCCCCCCAACTACAATACCTGCACAACCTGCCGGCAGCAGGTCTGCAATATGTGTGGCTTCAACCCCACACCTCACCTGGTGGAGGTAAGAGGGCTGGTGGGGGTGGTCATCTTCCAATCGAAGGGTTGGAGCTTAAAATGGAGAAAAGATGATGCATTTTCCTTCAAGGGTATAAAAAAGCTTTTAAGAAGCTGCTGAAGTGAAGTTCATCCCAGGGGGAGCCCCAGGGCTGGAGGCCATGGTCTTCCACTTCTTGACAAAAACAGAGGCTTCATATGTGTGCACTAACTTCATGCTGGTTTCGTGCAAGAAGCAGAGGAAGAGGTGGCCATTGTTTGAGGCATTGCTAAGCAGTGCCCATTCCTCCTTGGAGGTGTCCAGTGGCAAGAAAGTAGAAAGAGGTTATGCAGGTGCTAGTCTCCAGCAAGCATCCCCCTGCTGGTGCTGTAGATGGACACCTTGACCAAGTTTAGGGTGACTCTGTTGACGGAAATTACACAGCTCCTACATACTCAGATGGTGAGGTCACAAGGAAAATGGAATAGAGGAGACAGTAGAAGGGCAATGAGGCTGGTGAGAGGCCTCGAGCACAGCCCTGTGAGGAGAGGCTGAGGGAGCTGGGATTGTTTAGCCTGGAGAAGAGGAGGCTCTGGGGAGACCTAATTGCTGTCTACAACTACCTGAAGGGTAGTTGTAGCCAGGAGGAGGTTGCTTTCTTCTCTCAGGCAACCAGCACCAGAACAAGAGGACACAGTCTCAAGCTGTGCCAGGGGAAGTTTAGGCTTGAGGTGAGGAGAAAGTTCTTCACTGAGAGAGTCATTGACTGCTGGAATGGGCTGCCCAGGGAGGTGGTGGAGTCGCCGTCCCTGGAGGTGTTCAAGGTGGGTTTGGACGTGGCACTTGGTGCCATGGTCTAGTCTTGAGGTCTGTGGTGATGGGTTGGACTTGATGATCTTTGAGGTTTCTTCCAACCTTGGTGATACTGTAAATCAGCTGAGGGCACTCACTGGCCCTTTGGAGCTTACTGCCCTCTCCAGGAGGCAAGGCCCTCACTGTGTTGTGCCTGAGGAATGGGCTGAGCATGGAATAGATGTGGAGATGTTTGGATGTGAATTGGCTGGGTGTCCTGCAGAGTGCTGATAAGGAGTGCAAGGAGAGGACTTCAGTGAGGTTGAGGTGATCTGAGGTCCACACAGTCTCACCAGCTGTAGTAAGGAGGTTCCTGAATTGTTCCGATGCCCACGCAGAGCATCATCCCAAGTACCAAAAAGTGCCTTAGCCAACTATAGCCACTGGCACCTGGAGAGAAGCATGGTGAAACTTGTACTCATCTGGAGCATCTTCCTACTCCTTCCCCTTGGTAGCTAGGGAGAAAGATCTTCTGGATCCTTCAATTTACACCCTCATTTCCTCCTCCACAGGCGATTCAGTACACTTAGGAGAGGAGGTCCAGAGCTTTCTTCTGAAAGTGCTGCATCTGGCAGCCAGTAAGACACAAACCCAGTATCATCAGCACGTGGAAAAGTTAATGGGAACTTTAAATGGCCAGAAGTAGGACTGCTAATCTTGGCTCTGTTCCGTGGCAGATAATTACATTTTATGTCCCTAGCTCCTCCCTGCAGTTTCAATTACACTCAGTAATTTTCTCTTCTTCCTGAAGCTGCTGCTGCTCATCGTCACGTTCATGGTGGAGGGGGGCTGCTCTCCTGGTGTGGTGTGCAGCATGCACAGGGAGGTGTAAGCTCATCAGATGGCCTCCTGCTCATGCATGATGCTCTTTCACGGGAAACATTCTGCTCGTTGCTCCTGCCACTGCTTCCTTCCTACCCTAAGAGCTTGAGTGACAAAAGGTGGTGTCCAGATGCTAAGTCCCTTGAATAGGGCTGGAGCCCCATGTTGGCATGTCCTTGGGCAATGATGTGTTTGCAGGCTTCAGAAAACTCACAGGTTAGTGAGATGGCTTTAATGTGCTCCTATTGGCAGCCACCTGTTAATTAATTCATTAGAGAATTAATTTGGGGTTAGGTTGTAGCTGATAACATTGTGCTTTCTGCAGGTACAGTGGAAAGGTAACCTCTTTCCAGTGTTTGTCTCCAGGGTCACTAACTGACACTTGGGATTAAATGTCATGTTTTGAAGACTGGACCTCGACTCTTAAGTAAACACCTTCGGATACCTTTGGCAACCTCACTCTTGCACATGTGTCCATCTTGGGGCTTCTTGCTGCTACTCATCATTGAGATAGCCACACAGAACACCTTCACAAGTGAAGACCCCCAGCAAGGTCCTATCTGGGCTTTGTGATGCCTTCAGTTTTGTTTCCCTTTGCATGGAATGATTATCCAGCTCAGAATAGATGGATTGGTTTATGTGATTTATTCTTTTTAAGAGTTGAAGAAGAAACGCACAGCACTTGAGCTGCCAATGCTCTTAACAAAAACTTTCCGAGGAGAGGGAAACATTACAAGATCTGTTAATGCAGTAGGGCTTTAGATTTCCTTGATCTTCTGAGAAAATCTTTTTGTGGTCTGATCCTCTTTTTGCCTGCAGCTCACATGAGCTTGTCCCAAGCCTTGAGATTTGCACAAATACCAGAACTGGGTCTTTGAAGTAGCAAGGCTTGATCTGTTAACTGCTTTATGAATTAGGACCTTGACTATAAGCTGCCCTTGGAAGTTGTGTGAAATTTGAGTTTGGGTCTAATATGTGCAGAGGAGCATGCGGTGAGATGGGCAGCATGCTCTGTATGTACCACTGGAGCCTGGGCAAAGCTGGTGAGGGGTATGGAGCACAAGCTGTTGTGGGGCTGGGTGACCCCAGTAGTACAAGGGGAACTGGAGAGAAGACTGGGAGCACTGCTTTCCTGAGGACTCCAGCTCCTTGGTGGCATCACATACCTTATAAGGAAAGGCTGAGAGACCTGAGGCTTTTTAGTCTGGAGAAGAGAAGACTGAGAGGGGATTTAATAAATGTTTGTAAATACCTGGGGGCCGGGTGTCAAGAAGGAAGGGACAGCCTCTGCTCACTTGTGCCCTGGGATAGGACAAGGGGCAATGCATATAAACTACAGCACGGGAAGTTCCACCCCAACATGAGGAAGAACTTCTTTACTATAAGGGTCATGGAACACTGGAACAGGCTCCCTAGAGAGGTTGTGGAGTCTTCTTCTCTGGAGACTTTCAAGACCTGTCTGGGTGCATTCGTGTGTGTCCTGCACTAGATTATATGGTCCCGCTCTGGTGGGGTGGGGGTTGGACTGGGTGTTCTCTGGAGGTCCTTCCCAACCCCTAACATCCTGTATCCTGTATAATGCTGAGGGTGAAGAGCATTCGAACACTTACTAACCCAGGTGCTTCAGCATGTGCTGACTTCCAATTTCATCACATCTGTTAAAGAATAGTCCCTACAAGTGGCTGAGGTGGGTCTTAGAGAGAAATTGTGGCCAGAGTAGATCTTTAAGAAGGGGATAGAGAAATATGGAGTAGCTACATGCAGAGAGACCCCATGAGATGTACCAGCCTGCCATGGAGGTGAGACTGCTAGACTGTTTCACACAGCTGGAAGCAGACCTCCTGCCGCATGTCTGTGTGTGTTCATGCCTGTGTGGATGGGCAACCACCAGGATGTGACAGGTCCCAAGTAGCTGAAAACACAATCAACATCAGGAGGGACACCTGGTCCAACTTCTGAGATACACTCAGCAGTGGTAGGGGTGCAGGAGGTGCTGCTGTCTGACCACTGCTGTTATGAAATAGGGAGAAGAAAACTGGTGCAGAAAACAGGGATGGCTTTCGCCCCTATCTGCAGTGCCCAAAACCTTCCAATTTCCCTGGAAAGATGCATTTTTATTTATCCATGGTATTTTCATCCCCATCCTACTCCTGAACTAAAGATGGAGTTGGAGGCTCCAGGTCTCTGTCATCCCCTCCCACCCTCTGCAGCCGCCTGGGGAGGTATCCAAGGAGCTGCCTCCTCACCGACCGGCACTTCATTCAGCCAAGTGCACTCAAACCTAGCAAAAGAGAAGAGAACAGTGAAGATGCTGCTTTTTCTGGTGGACTCACCAGCTGAGCTGCCTTGGTGCCAAGCCACCAAAAGCTAAGGTCACTTGCATGTCCCTTGCTGCCTTTGCACCACTGTGGGCCAAGCACTTGTGTAGTCTGTTTCAGTGGAAGGTTGCTCCAAGAGCATTCTGCCTGTGAGGAGCTGGGTAGTGCCTCCAAACTCAGAGGTCCCGTAAGATCCACCAGCAGGTCTGACTTTCCCTTGGCTCTGGATCCTGACAGTTACGGTCAGAAGAGGATTGTGAGGACTGGGAGCCCTGGGCACTTGAAGAGTTCAGGTACAAGCGTGGCATTTTGACAGCACATCTCAGGAGAAAGATGAGGGCTATGGTGGCCCATGGCACTGGAAGCTATGGGGGACCAGCAGAGACCAAAAGTGTGTCTGTCCTCCACTTGTGCTTGCTCACCGTGATAACACGCTACCCAGTTTTAAATAAGTTGTTTACATGAATAACCAGAAGTGCAGGTACATGGAGCTTCCTCCTACTTCATCACACCTCCTCCAGGAGCTGGCTCCTGGCAACAGCACCACGAGCTAGCTGTGCCCACCAAGTCAGAGCCAGCACCCTGGGGCTCTCCCAAATTCCTTGCAGCCTCATCTTTGTGCCATGCAGGCAGCAGCATTGCAGAAAAAGTGAGTGCTGGGCCATTTTCCTGGGCATTTGAGGAGTCAGGCCTGTTTATGGCCTTCTGCTAAGAGCTGACTCACACCGTGATTGCCCTGCTGTCACATGATGCTCTCCTGGTAACCCTTAGTGACCCCAATTGACTCCAGGGGTTTTGTGTTAAGCAACCAATGTACTATGCATGTTGTGTCACTAAATAACATGGCAGGATGCCCCTCTGCCTAATTAACCAACCTGAAACAGGAGTGGTGACAAATTCCCTTCAAGAATGCAAATGATCCCTGGGTGCCAGGCCATGACCTTCCAACAGGTGCCTTACCCTCAAGAGAGGTCCTCCTGTGCTCTGTGATGCTCACCAGCCCACATCCAGGCCCTCAAACTGCATTTATTTTCTTGCCTTCCCCATGCATTATGAAAATCATCCTTTTTTAAAACACTTGTGTGGTCATGGCTGTGTTGCTGCATCTCCCTTTCTGGTCTCACCATTCAGTGCTGTTAGGTTCCTTATTATATGGATATATCATGTGCAACATGCATATCACATCCATATATTTTATCTATACTGAGAGTGCTGGAGCCCTGGAGCAGGCTCCCCAGAGAAGTTGTGGTTTCTCCTTCTCAAGAGATTCCAAACGCAGCCAGACACTGTGATCTTGGGCACCCTGCTCTGGATGGCCCTACTTTAGCAGAAGGGTGGACTAGATGATCCCCAGAGGTCCCTTCCAATCCCTCCTGTGCTGAGGTTATCCCAGATGTGCTGTCACAGATCAACAAGATGCAGAAGCAGTGTTCACATAAGTCCTTCATGGGACATATTCTGCTATGTACCTGCAGCTAGGTAACCACAAGCCTGTTAGGATGGATTTCTTGCAAAGACCTTGAGTCATCATATCAGATATTTTCCAGAAAGCCCTAAGCCTCTCTTTCCATTATGCTCCAAGACCTCCCACTGGGAAAATTGAACCCTGAGCAGAAAGGCTCCCCAGGGTATGATGAAGATGCTGATGCTGAGGATGGGGCCTAGCTGGCCTACTTGCAGAAGTCACCACAGCAGCTCCTGCGCTTGGCTGCAGGGAGGAACACCTGTGAGAAAGGGAGTTCAATTAGATAGAAATGACTGCAAGATCAGCCTTTTTGCAGAGCAGGGTGTCGCTGCTGGCAGCCAGAGGATGGCTTAGAGAAAGGAGGCCAAGGAAAGGTTTTGTGCCAAAATTATTTTGATCAGCACAAAAAAATTCATAGAAGAGGAAAGAGCAAGCAGGGAAGAGCATCAACCTCTGACCTCACCTGCCCTAGCTGCAGGTGGGAGCCAGTAGCCACAAGCCTGTGTTTGGTCCTGGTGTGCCATGCCTCCCTGCCCCCTTTCCAAGGGTCCCTGCTCTCGCTGGGAATGTAATTAGCTGGTATCTCCCAGCCAAAGAGGATTAGCTGGGTTAAGAGAGTCTCTACAGCTCAGCACTGTCCTAGGGTAGAAATCCCATCCCCGGTCTGGCATCTGGGGCCATATGAGGCTCCTGGGCAGCCTCACCAGCCCCTTCCGGGCGAAAAGCAGGATAGAGGTGCCTTGAGAAGAACATGCCTCCTGCCCTCTGGAGCACAGGCAGTGCCCATGGTGGGCATCTGGAGCTCACCATCCTGAAGAGCAATATGTCCTTCCTCCATGTGGTGCTTTACCTCTTCAATGGGGGAATGAAACCCTTCCTGAAGAGCTACTTGCTCACACGTGGCATGTGGCAGGTGGGCCATAAGCAGGGACAGGCACCTAAAGTTTTCATGTGAATCCAGGTCCAGTTATTCCTTCTGGGCTCAGAGGGCCAAAGGGTACCAACAGACATGCTCTGCAGCTCCTGATGTAGCAGGGAGCAGCTGCTGTCAGTCACTCTTTTGAGGCTGTTTCCTCTGAAATGGGGCATCCTATGCTGACAGCTTGGCAGGATCCTCAGGCCTCAGCTGGACACTGAGACAACAGCTGGGTCCCCTCACCAGGGACAGGAGGAGGAGCAAGGTGTCATGCTGAAGGATGGGCAGGGAGCTAGACCCTGGAGTTGCCTTCCTAGGAGGAAGAGATAACCAGAGTTGTGGGTCATGGAGTGCAGCAGTTGCTGGGCTTCTCTTGAATTTTTGGGTAGAAACTCACGATTGAAAACTGATTTTTTAAAAATGCCCCAGCCCCAGGGGTATAAATATTCAGGTCAAAGCGAGAGCATTGCATACGACAGCGCGAGATGAAGTTGGCTTTGCTGGAGCGAGCCCTGCAATCCTTTTACAGATTGGTAATTAACAGCTCGCTCTGACTCAGGAGTTTTCTCTGCTGATTAACCCGCTGTAATTAAGCTGCCTCCTGCTGCCAGGCTGGGCAATGCTGGGCTCTCTGCTGGCTCCTTTGCAAGCACTGGGAGTTGAAGCGGGGTTGGGGGACAATGGTGGCAGAGTAGGCTGAGTTGAGAGTGGAGCCCTGTAAGGTGGGTGAGGCACAGTGTACATGGGTGTTACAGTCCACCTTTCTGTGGCTGTGCCAGCCCTTGTGGACCCTACTGCTGGTTTTTTCTGCAGAAGTCCATTAGAATCCTAGAATCCATAGAATATTAGGAACTGGAAGGGACCTTGACAGATCATCTAGTACAACCCCCTGCCAAAGCAAGATCACCTAGGGCAGACCACACAGGAACGCGTCCAGGTGGTTTTCAAAGTTTTCAAAGAGGGAGATTCCACAACCCCTTTGGGCAGCCTGCTTCAGTGCTCCATCACCCTCACAGTAAAGAAGTTTCTCCTTGTGTGGAGGTGGAACTTCCTGTGTTCCAGCTTATACCTGTTGTTCCTTGTCCTATCACCTGGGGACCACTGAAAGGAGTCTGGCACCTTCATCTTCATAGAATCATAGAATGGTAAGGTTGGAAGGGACCTCAAGGATCAGCTAGTTCCAACCCCCTGCCGTAGGCAGGGACACCTCCCACTAGTACAGGTTACTCAAGACCTCATCCAATCTGGCCTTGAACACCTCCAGGGAGGGAGCATCCACAACCTCCCTGGGCATCTTGACATCCAACCCTCAGATATTTATAAATATTAATGAAATCCCCTCTCAGCCTTCTCTTCATTAGATTTGTTGGTTGACAGCTGGCTGAATACGAACCAGCAGTGTGCTCAGCTGGCAAAGAAAGCCAGCAACATCCTATCTTGGATCAGAAATGGTATGGCACAGAGGACCAGGGCAGTGATTATGCCCTGGACTACTCCAGTTGCTGGGCTTTGCCTTGCTAAACCTACTCTCAGCTTCTGGCCACTTAGACTATTATCTGGAGAACTGCTGTTCCTTTCTTTAATCAGAAAGAAGCCCAGAGCTCCAGAGTCCTTTTCTTCTGCAAGTGCAGCTATATTCTTAACAAGCAGACGTCAACCATCTGTGTCCCCTGCTAATGGATGCTCTGGAGGAAGCACTGCCCATGCCTGCAGATTGTTTTCAATGGCTCATAAAACCAAGTGGTAAATTCAGAGGGATGACAGTGGCCAAGCTAGGCAAAGGATTTCTGCCTTTCTTGCTTCTAAATGAAGATGTAGCTGAAGTGAATGATGCTTTCCCAATGCCAGGCTGGTTTTCCAGAACATATTTGCTGTGCCCTAGGACTTGGAGCCTCTGCTTGTTGTATTGCTGTGCTCCTGGACTAGCAAGCTGCTTGAGCAGGCAGTGCCAAGCTGTCTTTCTGAGCTGTCTTTCTGGGAAGACCAGCAGACACATCAAGAACAAAACCTGAGTACTCACCGTAGAGCAGGCAGTGCAAAAATTTGGCCTGAAAACAGAGAGCTTTTTGACTTTTGGGGCATCAGTATTGCTGCTGTGGGCCAGCCTGTGGTGCTGGATGTCAAGTGGGTGTGAGGGCAGGCATAGCTGAGCCTTCACTATAGATGTCCTTCTTGAAAGCCCGTGAGATTTCATGTGACTTCTGTGCCAGCTCTCATAGCCACCACCACCTCATTGTGGGTTGAATGGCTGCCCACACTGCTACCTTGGTCCCACAGGCAGGCCAGGCATGGCCACCTGCTCCCAACAACCACCTGGGGTGTAAAAGACCCACTGGCCAGTGTTTTCCAAGAGGGTGCTGCAGGTCTTGAATTGTAGCAGCCTTACTCGGTGCCATGAGCACCCACCCACCACCCATTGCTCCCACAGACAGCAGCGGTGTGGGTGGGTGGGCCTGAGGTCGTGACTACAAGCCCTGGGGAGCAGGGAGGCTGCTCTGGCTGCACTGAGCTGCTTCAGGCTGGGGATGTGAAGGGCGACTAGTGTTGCCTCATTTGGCAGCAGCCTGTATTTAGTTCTGCTGTAATTGATGGTGAAACTTCATCTGTATAGTATTGATTATAGTCTTCCCTAGAGTGCCAAGGAATTGTTCAGGGAAGCGCTTTTTGCCCATATAACATGGATAGGTCTCCATGCCAGCTCCCATCCCCTCTAAGCTCTGAATGTTTTTTTCCTGTAGACACTTATTTTGGTAGGTGTTGCAAATCAACCTCTAAGGGGTGATGGTTTTCTGTCCATGAAACCTTTGTGGCACAGGCTTATCTTTCAGAAACCTGCTGAAACCATCCTCGAATAGGAAGGAACTGTGACCTTGCAGCAGGGATGGGGAGACAGACACAAGGCTATCAGTGAAAGAGGATTTGATATTCTTTTGAGTCGGGTGCCATGAATATTAAAATTCACCAACCTGGGAAGGGCCTGAGTAACTTTCCATCTGCCAACTGAGGTGTCACAGTTCGGAGGCACTCTGGGAAAGACAGAAGGAAGATCAATAACTGCCCTAATGTGCCTTGTTAGGGACTTTCTCGACCTTGAGAAGCTTTGAAAAGGGTTACTGTTGCACACATGAAGGGTTGAAGGCAGAAAAAAATAGGCAAAGTAGAAGCACAGAGAGGAAGCAGGATGAACTAAAGCTGCCACAGTGTAAAGGTTTTTATTAATAAGTCCTGAAGAGCAAAAAAGCTCAGTTCATTCACACAGTTCAGGTGGACCTGCTTCTAGCACAGGATTTTCTGCCTTTGCTCTTCAAGTCAGATGTGGAACCTCTTGCCTCTCTGCTGTGTCACTGATGTCCACTGCAGGACCAACCCCAAGAGATGAGCCCTACTTGCAGGGAGCCAAAGAAAACCTCAGTTGACAACTTATTGAGGGACACAGCTGACAGGGGGGGCAAAGTGAGAGGTTCCCATGGTGTTCTCCTAAAGGTGTGCCAGATGCAGTGAAGAGCAGGAAATGCTTCAGGAAAGCAGGAGTGGAGGAGTCTGAGGTTACAGGGGAGGCATGGGAGCTCTCAACAGGATAGAGACAGTCTGGACACACATTCCTGCTCCTGCTGTGTCTGGTGTTGAACAGTGGATAAAGAAACCCAGGAGCAGTCCCCAGTGCAAGGACTAGCACTCAGTGCCAGCAGGTTATCACCATCTCTGCCCTGGGAGACATAGTGGTGGGATCAGAGTTGGCTGGGGATGCTTGGTGGCCTCCAAGTTTTTGGTTTAGGAATAGTGTTGCTTGGATCAGGTCTGTGGTACTTAGCTTGGTGGGAGGACTCACTGGGAGCCAGCAAGATGTGGCAGCACCAACTCTTGAATCTAGGCTGCTCCGTGGGGCGTGTGGGCTCCTGTCTACACTGGAGCTTTCCTCTGGTGAGTACCTTTGGAACAGCATGCTCTGAGCAACACCGTGGGGACTAATGGCAGAGGCATGTGGGCCCTGGGCAGACACCAGCAGCAAGACCACGGGAATGGTGGAACCACAAAATCAGACTCTCAGTCAGAAGCTGCAGTGAGCAGAGAGGGAAACAGTTCTTTTTTGTTGGAGATGGTGAGAGGATCTGGCTGTTTAGCTCGTGTTTCTACCCCTGGGAGCAGGCACAGATTATCCTGATGTGCTCACAGGCCATGATAGAACTTGGAGCTTTTTGCTTTCTGTTTTTATTTTTTACAACATGCTAGTGCCTTATTTGGGAACAGGTCGGTACACTTAATCGAGCGTTTAATTGGCTTCGTAACACTGGCTTTCTGAGTGGGCTGAGGGGGAGGCAG
Organism: Eubucco bourcierii; assembly: GCA_013396675.1. Taxonomy (NCBI): domain Eukaryota; kingdom Metazoa; phylum Chordata; class Aves; order Piciformes; family Ramphastidae; genus Eubucco; species Eubucco bourcierii. The sequence continues at coordinate 280,138 of VWZE01006470.1, read as the reverse complement.
CTGTAGGGCTGGGCTGCAGTAGAGATGGTTTTCCAGCTGTGATGGGAGCATCCTGGACTGATTTTGTTGGTGTTGATCCACCTTCCAAAGCAACGTTGCTCCTGGTTAACCCTGTGGCATTTTGCAGTTTTATCTATGGTCTTTAGCATCTGTACAGGTCCATGAAACAAAGATAAGGAGAGGGGCTGCTGACAAGTGTGTGGGCATGCTGGGGAAGAAGTCCATCACATTAGGAAAAACTGCACTGAAAGAATTGATAAGCATTGGAACAGGCTACCCAGGGAAGTGGGATGAGCTGAGTCACCATCCCTGGAGGCATTTAAAACACATTTAAATGTGGTGCTTAGGGACATGGTTTAGTGGTGGACTTGGCAGTGCTGGGACTGCAGAGTTGGATTCAATGATCTTAAAGGTCTTTCCCAACCCAAATGATTCTATGATTCTATAAGCCAACAGTGATGGGATTACCAGCTGCACATGCACGTGTCGGAGATGGGCATTGCTAGCTCAGGCCAGGCTTGTGTTGATTCCCTTCTTCCCATATCAAAGCTGTTTACTGGTAAAGACCAAGGGCAGGACAAACCCACGTGGGTAGTGCAGCCTGCTTGCACTGGAGGCACATTGATATCGTGCTGCTGAAGAAAGCCCAAGCCTTCACCAGCCACGTGCATGTCAGTGAAGGCCGTGTCCTTTTCCAAGGGCCAACAGGACTTGAAAGACAGTTCTATGGTATCTACAACTCAAACCACTGCAGTGTTTCACCTTGGTTTAATGATGTTTCATGTATCATGCAGTTCAGCATTCAGCCCTTGCTGTGTGCTGGAATGCCCTATTTTCCTGCCAACACGTGTGTGAGGAAGGCCATGCCAGGCGAGGGCTATAAAATCTCATCTCCTGAGAAATACAGTGAGTGTTGGAGAAAACGCCCCTAGGCAAGGGGAGAAAACCTGCACAAAGAAAAGGCATTAACAGAGTGATCACAAATGAGAGCTCGGGACTCAGCCAGCTGCGTGTTTGTCTTCTTTCTCCATTAATGCCTGTAACAAGAGTAGTGTGACCAGCAGGACCAGGGCAGTGACCATGCCCCTGTACTCAGCACTGGTGAGGCCACACTTCTAATACTGGATTCAGTTTTGGGCCACTCTAAGAAGAACATTGAGTTGCTGGAACATGTCCAGAGAAGGGCAGTGAAGCTGCTGAAGGGTCTAGAGAACAGGTTTTATGGGGAGTGGCTGAGGGAACTGAGATTGTTTAATCTGGAGAAGAGGAGGCTTAGAAGAGACCTTCTGGCTCTCCATAGTTCCTGAAAGGAGGTTGAGTGAGGTGGGTGTTGGTCTCTTCTCGCTAATATCAAGGGATAGAACAACAGGAAATGGCCTCAAGCTGCACCAGGGAAGGTTTAGGTAGGATAGTAGGAAAAATGTCTTTCCCAAAGAACGATCAAGCATTGCAACAGGCTGCTTGAGGCATTGGTGGAGTCACTGTCCCTGGAAATGTTAAAAAACCATGTAGACATGGCACTCTGGGGCATGGTTTAGTGGGTGCAGTGGTGTTAGGTCAGCAGCTGGACCTAATGATCTTAGAGGTCACTTCCAACCAAAATGATTCTATGATTTTATGAATGGCAGTGGAGCTTTGCTGAAGGGACACAACCTCATCCCATCAGAGTTGTGGTACTGCCAGGAGGTGCAGGATGAAGAGCTGAGCCCTCACCACTGCTGTCCCTCTCCTTGAGTCTCCCCACATGGCAGTGTAATCTTTGGTCTCCAGGAAAGAGGGCCTTTCTCCTCCAGTTGGAAGGGAAGCCTCAGACAATGAATACCATTGGGGAATTGGGGTTCTGCACTGTCATGGTGCCCAGGATTCCACAGAGCTCTGGTGCCATGTCCCTGCATATGGTGATCCTCGTGCTGGGCAATATGGGTGGCAGCAAGGATCAAGGAACATGAACTGGGACTCTTCAGTCTTTTGTTTAAAATCCTGAAACCTCACAGCATGTTAAAAGCCAAAGAACTGAGCAGGCCAGAAGGTGCAGCAAGTGGCTGGCTGCTTCCTCCTGCTTCTCCTCCTCTGGCCTGGTTGCTGGGCTGATGAGCTGGATGGTACCAGGCTGCACCAAAAAGAAATACAGAAATGGAATAGAAAATGAAAGCAAGCTCTTCCTTTGAAGCACACCAGGGCTCTGAGCCCATGCAGGTCTGAATGCAGATCTTGAGCAATGTTTCATTCTTACATTATCTGGGCTGACTTTCAGGCTCGGCAGTGCACCTATTAGTGTGGTCCATGGACACCTCACAGGCCTCTGAACTCCAGCTGTCCTCTTAGGGCAGGAATATCTCTTAACAAACAGGTGACTGAGTTGCAGGGGGATAAAGGCCACCTTTTGAGTCATTTTTCAGGTGTGGGGTCAGGAATTGTCTGGAACCACATGATTAAATACCTTTTGCTTGATTTTGCTATTTCGTTGAAAGGCAGAAAGTTTCACAGGAACGGTTTGATTCCTGGAGGAGTGAGGTCTTCGCGGAAGCTGTACTCACGTGGCACCCCAGGGCAGAGTCTGTTTGGCAAAATGCCAGGTGCTAGAAACATTATTATTTTATTGTTGGTTTGTACTTATTTTCTGCTCTCCCAAAGAAAATTCTTGGAATGGCTTGTAGAGACTCACATGTTGGCATTCAGAGGAGTTGGGTACCAAACCTTTATAGGAACTTAGACCCTCCAGGGGTTTCCTCTACTTCTTCCTCTGCCTAAAAACTCTTCTTGCTGTTGTTCAGGGCTCCTTGATCTTGTGGAACCTAGCTTCCTCCATGTGTGTTCCATTCACAGGACAGAGGAAGAAAAGATTCATCCCTGCATTTCCACTCATCATTCATTTTCCAGCTTTTAGTGAACCAAAATGATGCAGATGTTCATCATCAGTGATGAACATTGTCTCTGCACTGCATTTACACTACCTCCCTCATGGTTTTGGCTATAAAATGTGTCCAGCATCAGCCACTCTTGGGCAGACTAAAGCCTGGCTGCAGCTTCTGTGGTGCTGACACAGGATTTCCTGCAAAACCTGATGCTTCCACAGTCTGGTTATTCACATGAGACTGCAAACCAGCTCTTGTCCGATAACGGGAAGTATAGCAGGAGTTGGTGAGGAGGTGCTGTTATTGACGTAAGTGGTTGTAATTATAAGCCAAGGCACTAATGTAGATGCTTATGCTTGATCCTGCAGTGATCACAATCTTTTTCCCATCTTTGATTTTTTATCCTGTTTCTACTCCTGTGAAAGGGTGGAAAGATTTGTCCAGTGCTTGGGTTCCTGCATCTTGAAGTGCTTGCTGACTTGCAAGCCAGCGCCCATCTGTGGGGCCAGATGAGTCCCCATCTCTCCTCTTGCCACTGCTTTTGATACTTGTTATTTCTGCCACCACAAGATGTGCCCCCCAAAATGACAGCTCTGCAGTGGCATCTGGGCAAGGGTGTTCCACACGTGCCACATGTTAAGTGCTCCTTGGCCCCTTCCCTCATGGCCATGCTGGAGCTCAGAAAGCCCTGCTAGGAGCTGGCCTGTGTGCAGCACCGTGCTGTTGGCACCTGCAATGAGCTCATGGGCATGACTGCTCCCAGGGCAAAGGGCACGTCCCACTTCCCCCAGGACTGAAATATGCCTCTGCAGGGATGTGTCTCTCACCCTGCCCCAACTCTGGCCTTAACTATAAATAAATGATCATAGAATCATAGAACTGGTTTGGGTTGGAAGGGACCTTTAAAGGTCATCTAGTCCAACACCCCTGCAGTGAGCAGGTACATCTTCAACTAAAGTAGGATCCTCAGATCCTGAAACAACCTGACCTGAAATGTTTCTAGGGATGGGCTTTCTACCACCTCTCTGGGCAACCTGTGCCAGTGTCCCCACCCTCATCATAAAATTTTTCTTCATGATATCTCCCTCTTTTAGTTTGAACCCATCACCCCTTGACCTGTTACAACAGCTTGCTTATCAGCCCCTTTAATTACACTGTAAGGCCACAATAAGATCTCCCCAGATTCTTCTCTTCTCCAGGCTGAACAGCCCAAACTCTCAGATCCTGTCCTCACAACAAGGGACTCCAACCCTCTGAACGTTTTCATGGCCCTTAATGATGTTAACCCAGAATGTGCTGGAGAAAGGTCTGATGGCATAAGCAAGCTTTAGAAACTGTGATGGATAAAATGTTCCAACAAATGTGCCATAATTTCCTGAGAAAATTGGAGAATTTTAGTAAACATCCCTTCAGAAGCTCATAAAACATAGGAGAGACGAAGGGCTCAGGAGGGCTGCTTCCAGAGGTTTGCCTGCTGTCTGAGGATATTGATTGCTCTCATAGAAGCTCTTTTTCTCTGAAATGTTGGCCTGTGGTGCAAGCATACCACCAAAGTGGTGGTATGGAGTGCACCCTCAGCAAGTTTGCAGATGACACCAAGCTGTGTGGCACAGTCGACTTGCTAGAGGGCAGGGATGCCATCCAGAGGGACCTGGACAGGCTGGAGAGTTGGGCCCAGGCCAACCTGATGAAATTCAATAAGGCCAAGTGTAAGGTCCTGCACCTGGGTAGGCACAATCCCAAGCACAAATACAGGCTGGGTGGTGAATGGCTGGAGAGCAGCCCTGAGGAAAAGGACCTTGGAGTCTGGGTTGATGAAAAGCTCAACATGAGTCTGCAGTGTGCACATGCAGCCCAGACAGCCAACCGAGTCCTAGGCTGCATCAAGAGAAGCGTGGCCAGCAGAGCAAGGGAGGTGATTCTGCCCCTTTACTCTGCTCTCGTCAGACCCCACCTGGAGTACTGTGTGCAGTTCTGGAACCCTCAGCACAGGAAGGACATGGAAGTGTTGGAGCGGGTCCAGAGGAGGGCCACAAAGATGATCAGAGGGCTGGAGCAGCTCTCCTATGAGGACAGGCTGAGGGAGTTGGGGCTCTTCAGCCTGGAGAAGAGAAGGCTTCGAGGGGACCTGATAGTAGCCTTCCAGTATCTGAAGGGGGCCTACAGGAAGGCTGGGGAAGGATTATTTACAAGGTCCTGCAATGACAGGACAAGGGGCAATAGGCTTAAACTGGCAGAAGGGAGATTTAGACTAGATGTTAGGAGGAAGTTCTTTACAGTAAGGGTGGTGAGGCACTGGAACAGGTTGCCCAGGGAGGTTGTGGCTGCTCCCTCCCTGGATGTGTTCAAGGCCAGATTGGATGAGGCCTTGAGTAACCTGTACTAGTGGGAGGTGTCCCTGCCTATGGCAGGGGGTTGGAACTAGATGATCCTTGAGGTCCCTTCCAACCTTATCATTCTATGATTCTATGATTAAAGGGCAGCAAATAACCCCTTAGGGACAGGAGGTGCCATCCTGTTTGGCCCCTCTTACTTAGCTCAGTAGCTGTGTCACCTGCCAACGTGGGTCCATCTGGGTACCTGCGTCCTCTGGTGTTTGGTGCATCACAGCCTGTTTATGGGTGAAACAACAGATTTAAGGCCTCGGCACATCCAAATTCTGTAGAGTCATTTGGTAATTTGCTAGGATGATGTCTCTGGAGTTCCTTGTTTTCACGCCATTATCCTTTTCTCTCTAATTCAGCTTGATCTAGCTGTGGCTGGGAAATGTCTCCATTTCCTAGTACAGACATGGAGGGGATTACAGCACCACTCTCTACCCCATACCCCTTCCTGGTCACCTCCACGATAGGAAAATGACAATGGGGAATGCTGCCTGCAACTGGCATCAGTGTGGCAGCTCTGCCACCCAATTAATTCCAGTTTAAAATCCCCCAAATTTTAAAGGTGTTCCCAGCCAGGCATAAGGAACCAGGTGAGAAATGGGACACAGAGTGGAAGTTTAAAGAAGGAGGGCAGCCACAGCTTTGCCATACCCTCAGGAGACTGCTTTGCTCCAGTGAAGCCTTCCCCCTCGGAAAAGGACGTTCAAAATTATTTAGTACTTCCTACTTTGCCAAGAGGTTCTAAATATGGTGCTTAAAATGGCACCTAGAGGAGTGAGATGTAGAAAATACACAAAAGGAGCAATTATGGGTAAGCAACCATTAAAGGGAGAACTGTCACCTTCTCTCTGCATCACACAGGCCTTCTCAGCCCCGCAAGTGTTTAAGACCAGGCTAGATGAGGCTTTGAGCAACTGGTCTAGTGGAAGGTGTCCCTGCCCAAGGCAGGGGGTTGGAACTAGATAACCTTTAAGTTCCCTTCCAACTAAAGCCATTCTATGATTCTGGGTAGTTGAAGGGTAGTTTGCAAATTGAATGGCGATGGTTTTAATCCCCGATGTGATCCTAAGTCGCCTGCTCTTTCTGGTGCTGTCACAGCCAAACCCGGGCACTCTTCCCCTGTGAGCACCAGTTGGGAGCTGGAGTTCCCAGCCAGGGTGATGCCAAGGAGCTGAGAGCACAATTGTGCCCCTGCCAACACCGCAGGCACCCAGGGAAACAGCAACCTGCACGGCTCAGCCTGCACCGGCGGGAGGGAGTATGAAACTTGTTAAAAATTGCCTGGCTTCGTTGTGTGATGTAAAGAAAATTGCTGGGGGTGGGCTAAGGTGTAGCCCAGTGCTACACTCACCGCCCAGAAGAAGGACTTTTTCCTTCTGAGACTACTCCTAGAGCTGACATTAAAAGCTGTTTAGGAGCTAGTGGAAACCATTTCCCGACAAAGCAAATCGTCTCAGCTAATTAAGAACCCGATGCGAAAGCCCCAGGTAATGCTTTGCAACTTAAACAACTTTCCAGGGCACTTGGAAGAGAAACAGTTTTAAAGGCACAGCTGCTGAGCCTTTGTTTTCTGTCGTGAACGGTGAGGCAGAGATTCAGAAGGAGATGGCTGGGGTTAGTGCAGGCTCCCCTACCCTGTAGTGCTTTATCCTGCTGGTCACAGAAAATGTGGAACCAGGCAAAAGCAAGGAAGCTGGGATTTCATGGCTCTCCTCAGGTCCCTCCTAGATGGCATCTGCTTGCAAAGCCTTTGGCACCATCTCCTGAGCATCCTGGTAGCTGGGCTGGTGGGATATGGTCTCTAGGATGCGAGGAAGCTGTGCTGTCGTCCAGCATAGGGCTGCACGGGGCAGGCCAGGGATCAGGGTCATCTTCCCAGCGTTGCCTAGAGTTCCAACTCAGGACTGCTGCTGCTGGAGCAATTCCTGCATGTCTGATGTCATGGTCCCCAACCCTGCAGGGGCTTAAGAGAGGAGGAAGAATCAGAGTGCTGCCCACAGCATCTGCAGCATTTCATGTAGGGAAGATTCTGGATGTTGAGGCTCAGTAGTGCACAAACACACAGCAGCGTTGGGGAAGGGAATGGTCCCAGCTCCTCACAGCCCGACAGGCAGGAGGTGGCGAAGCCAAGACACCCTCTTGACAGGGCTGAAAGCTTCTGTGTGTGCTTTGCCTCCCTTTGCTAGGCATTATTTCAGTTCTGAGCCAATGCCACCTGTCCCTGCCAAGTGGTATTTGGGAACCAGGGCAGGTTTCTCTCCTATCTCTGCTCTCCATGGATGTAGGTCCCCCACCAGTGAACCTCTGAGCTGCTTCAAAGCTCATCCTGGCTACAACTGTCAAAATGCACCAAACCCCCTTCAGCAGAGCACAGGGCTTTATTTTAAAAGCTTCTGCTTTGCCTCCTTCTCTTCCCACTGCCATCTGCTCTGCCTGCTAAAATAAGGCAGCATGCTGTGGGTGAGATGTGCTGTGCTCGGGAAGCCCTGTGCCACCCTGCCCACCGGCTCAGCACACAGGGACCTTCCACTGGGCATCTTTTGCTGTGGCCTAGGCAAAGCTGCTGCCATGGAGGGTAGAATTTTCCCCTTCCAGTTTTAGGTTTCTCTCCATGCTGATGGAGAGAGTGGTACCTACCAAGGGTGACTTGTAACAAGGATCTTGGCTTCTCATTTTGGAGACACTTAACTCCCACCTGGGGCAGATGATGACTGTCTGAGACCAGCTGCCTGAATATTAGACAGTTAAAGGAAAAGAACCTTGGAAGACTTTAAGTGGAAATAAACCCTTCATGCCTTTCTTGCCCCTTGATGTTCTGTCCCATGTTCTCCTTCCAGAAGAATGACCACAGAGGAATCAACACAGGATCACCTTCACCACCATCTTCCTTGGCATAATAAAACATCTCAGAGGTATATTTTCTGAGACCTGCTTTGCACCCAACAAAGCAAATGCCCAGGACAGAGTAGGTTGGGAGTGATTTTTGGTGCTCTGCAGCAGAAGTGGCAGAGCAGAGCAAGGTTCTCTTGGCTTTTATGTTTCTTATTATACTAAAACAAACAAGGTAAGGGTATGAAGTGGGGAGAAGATATTTTGCAGAGTTAGCTTGAAAACCTCATTGTCCTGAGTTACTTGAAGCAAAGAGTTACTTGAACCAAATGCTGAAACCCAGAGGGAGGGTTTAGGGGAAATGGAGATACATTTGGGAGTAATAAGAAGACTTTTGTAATTAGAGATCTGCTCTGGTATCTTCAGATTGTGTCTCTGAATACTTTGCATTTTCCCATGATGCAGCTAGAAGCTTTTGGCCCTTATTTGTACCGTGACTGGAAGATAACTAGCAGGCAGTCTCTGATCCGTGACATGAGTTTGGGTTGTGTTGGGTTTTGATTATGATATTTTCCATTGTTTGAAGGTCAAAGAGCACCCAAGTTTGTTGAAGGAAGGAACCATTGATTTCATAGAATCAGAGAACCAGAGAACTGTTTTGGTTGGAAGAAACCTTTAAGATCGTCTAGTCCAAGCGTTAAGGTCAACACTAAACCGTATCCCTCACCACCACATCTACATAGCTTTTAAATCCCTCCAGGGCTTTAAAGGGCTTGACAACCCTTTCAGGGAACAAACTGTTCTTTGTACTGAACCTAAACCTCCCCTGGTGCAACCTGAGGCTCTTTCCTCTTGTCTTGTCTAAGTTGGTTGACTCAGAGAACAGGTATTTTCAAAAAGCCCCTCTAGTTTGGCAAAGAAATGAAGTCTTGGTCTAGGAATTATCCCTCAAAACGTGACTGTGGATGTAAGGACAGGACCTACGCTGTGGGTTTGCCCACGGCTCTGCAAGCCTGGGTACTGTCCCAGCCAGGCCCTCAGCCAGGCTCTGGAACTGGACAGCCTGGGCTTAGTGTGGCCAAGTGCCAGCCTGGCACTCCCTTGCTTTCGCCTGCTTGGGCAAGGGGGCTGCGGTGGCAGATCCCGCTGGCTGCCGGGAACGAACACCCGCGCTGCTCCAAGAGGGCTCGCCAACTGCCAAGGAGCTGTGAAATTCCCAGCTTTACATAACTCCCTGATTTACTAGGAGCTGTTAAGTATGACCAACAGTCATCTGTTTGCTGAGAGCAAATAGGACATCAGCAGAAGAGCAAACTAGAGCCAGGCAGCAATATTTTTAACAGATCTGAGGTTTGATTTAGGCTGGAAGTCAGATGAGTGTTGCCAACCTTCAGAGGAACAGGTTTCTGCAGTGTCCCCAAACTACTCTTAAAAGTGGAGCTTCTTAAATTACTTAAAGGGTTTACATGAGGTGGTTCCTTCTGTGACTTCAGGGAACCAAGAGGTCCCACAGACATCTGTCTGCCTTTGCAAAAAAGGTGGCTGTGGAAGGAAATGCCTTCAAAGGTGCAGGTTAAGCTGAGTAAATATTCATTGAGGGTTGTGGAGGTGTTTAGGCAATCATTTTATGTAGACTGCACCATTTCATTTTGTCTTGGCTTCTTAGCTTCGTTCTTGCTACGTTTACTCTTGAGATGGAATATCTCAGCCCTTCCACTCACGTGTTCGTAGGCAGTTTCCAGCCCCAGTCTGCAGAGAGACCCAACGCTGCTGGGTGGGAATATCCATCCAGGTCAGGGTTGCCATCAGACCACCACATGGCATCTGGGGAGAGGCTATCAGCTGTTTTTGAAGTAAGTTTAAGTTGAAAGTATGGCCAGCAAGTGAAGGGAGGTGGTACTCTCCCTCTATTCTCTCTGGTGAGACCCCACCTGGAGTACTGCATCCAGTTCTGGAGCCCCTATTACAAGAGGGATGTGGACATTCTGGAGCTTGTCCAGAGAAGTGCCACAAGGATACTTAGAGGGCTGGAGCACCTCTCCTATGAGGACAGACTGAAAGAGTTGGGGCTGTTCAGTCTGGAGAAGAGCAGACTCCGAGGTGACCTTATTGTGGCCTTTCAGTATCTGAAGGCAGCCTACACAAAAGCTGAGGAGGGACTTTTTAGACTATCAGGTAGTGACAGAACTAGGGGGAATGGAATATAGCTGGAGGTGGGGAGATTAAGACTGGACATGAGGAGGAAGTTCTTCATGAGAGTGGTGAGACCCTGGAATGGGTTACCCAGGGAGGTGGTTGAGGCCCCATCCTTGGAGGTGTTTCAGGCCAAGCTGGCTGAGGCTCTGGCCAGCCTGATCTAGGGTAGGGGTTGGAACTAGATGGTCCCTTCCAACCCGAACTGATTCTATGATTCTATGGTTCTATGATTCTATGAAATAAGGGGGCTTGAAAATAATATTAAATTTCAAAATAAGTTGTGAAGATGATGAAAATTATGTTTGACCCACCAAGACACATAACCCCTCTGTAGGAAGCTTGAGGGTTCCCTAGGTGGAGAGCCTTATTGCTTTCTAGAAGTACCTGAAAGGAGGTTGTAGTGAAGTGTGGGTTGGTCTTTTCTCCCAAGTAACTAGTCATGGGAAGATAGGAAAAAATTCTTCCTGAAAGAGTGGTCAGGCATTGGAACAGGCTGGCTAGGGAGGAGGTGGAATAACCATCCCTGGAGGTGTTCAGAAAACATGTAGACATGGCACTTTGGGAAACAGAAATAGCTGATGAAGACAGAGAGACACTTTCTGGTGAGAAGGGCTGGGAGCTGGACCTGAGTGGGTAGAAGATGCTGCCTGTGCTCTTCCAGCTTTGCCGTGGGCAGCAGGCAAGGGGATGGGAGAAGGTGTGCATGCAAAGATGCTGCTGTGTGTAATTTGAGGAGTGAAATGGCTCATCTGTCTTCATTGTAGCAACCCATGTTTCTAGAACATTTCCCAGTCTTTTCACTGTAATAGTTTATTGACCTGCGCAGAAGCATGAAAGATTATGAGAGTTAATTTTTCAAGCTTATCACTCAGTGTGTTCCATAAAGGTAGTTCATTTAATTAAAATATTTCTGCCGCTGCTATCGGGACTCTCAATCTTGAAGCCTGGAACAGGGCTTTTTTTTGAAGCAGCATTCATTTAATGGGGTCAAACAACAATGCCCACAGAAACCAAAGCTTCCAGTTCTCTAGGAACACCCCTATTTCAGGAAAAAATCCTGGCATGGGCCATAGAAAGAGGCAAAGAACAGGATGGAGGTGGTAGATGCCCCATCAACACCAGGGAGGTGGTAGATGTTGCATTCCTGGAAATATGCAAGGTCAAGCTGAATGAGGCCCTGAGCGACCTGATCTAGTTGAAGCTGTTCCTGCTTACTGCAAGGGCATTGGACTGCTTAGCCTTTGGAGGCTCTTTGCAACTCAAACCTTTCTGTGGAGAAAGAGGGGAAGGGAAAGGGCTGAAACAGGAGGGTCATGGGTTACATGAGATGTCCACCTGTGTCTGCACAGCACTGGCTACTTTCCACCCAAAGGTGAAATCCTTGGCCTTTGGTGCCCTGTTTTCCAAGTGCTAAACAGCCAAGACTTCCAGAGGTGACCTCCCAAACTGTGGCATGGCGTGAGGAAGTTGAAGACAACTGTTTCCAGATGTCTTATCTGGTGGTCATTTACCCAGTGTGGAAGTGGCATGGGAAGGTGGATCTGGTAGGTGTCAGTGGTGAAACCCTGAGTAGCCTCAGCCACATCCATGTGGGGTTTTTGGGCTCTGCCAGTCTGGGCTTGTCTTCTAAGAACATTTGTCATTATTTAAAAACTTCTAGAAACATTATGTGGCTGTGTGGGTGCTGTGGGATGTCACTTTGTCATGTCATAGAATCATAGAATCATAGAATGGTAAGGTTGGAAGGGACCTCAAGGATCATCTAGTTCCAACCCCCTGCCATAGGCAGGGACACCTCCCACTAGTACAGGTTACTCAAGGCCTCATCCAATCTGGCCTTGACTTCCAAACCTTCCATCCAAGGATGGCTCTCCTCCATGCTTTGAAAACAACCCATCATGACCATGAAATGAAATCCCATTTGATGCTTCTAGACTGATTTGAGACTGGGAACTCAAGAGCTCATGATGGGAAACAAAACTGGATGGAGGTAGTAGATGATCCCTCAACACCAGAGGCGGGAGATGCTGCATCCCTAGGAACAGTCAAAGTCAGGTTGGGCAGGGCTCTGAGCAACCTGACCTAGCTGAAAACGTCCTTACTACAAAGGGGTTGGATTGGATCATCTTCAGAGGTCCCTTCTAAACCCTGCTGTTATCTGATTCTGTGGAAGGAAGCTGAAATGCTTGAAGACACAGATTTTCTTCAGGTTTGGAAATGAGTGGCTGCTGCCTGATAGACACTTGGGGCTCTTTGCAATCTAAAAGAGAGCAATCAGACAGCTTGGATCTGCTTTGATCAGATGCAGAAAATTACAAGTTGGATGGCTGGATATTTTAGTCAACACTAGTGCCTATGAAAAACCAAGAGTTTGATGAAATAAGACTTCTCTGATAAACTTAGATTTCCTTGGACATTCTTCCAATCCTGTTGGGAGACAATTGGAACCTTCTATTTGCTATCTGCATGGTCTGGCCGTGTTGCTCTGTGCGAGCAGCATACTGCTGCAAACACAGTCTCCCATGTGCAGGTTCAGGTGGCTCCTGCAGAGGCTTGGTTATTGCAGCAACCTACCTGCATGTCTGGGGTTTGGACTCGCAGGAAGCTCTTCTGCCCCTTCCCGAAGGAGTGAAATAAAAACGCTCCATGCTGGGTTGGAAGTTTAAACGGAAATGCTATTTACAAATACACGCAGAAGGGATTCAGGTAAAAGGAATACATACACAAATTAGACTCAGTTCTCCACATGGGCCTACCAACCCAAAACATTCCAGAGCCTTCCAAAAACCTCCTCACCACTCAGCCTTATCTGGCCCAGCAGCAGGCTGAACTGCCCTCTAACTCAGCCCAGGCCTGCCAGGCCTTAATGCCCTCCCCAGCAGGCCCAGTGGCATAGCTAGAAATTAGCTGCCAGCAAAGACCAGGAGAAGGTCTCAGCCCCTCACAAACCAAAAGGTAATAGCACATCTGTTGGGAGCAGAGAGAAGAGCCCTGGAACTGGCTGTGCGCTCCATAAACAGGGAGATACAGGAACACAGAATAACAGATTGCGGTATCCTGGGCTTCCCTCTGGGACGTGCTGCCCATCCGCCTGGGACTTTATAGTCTCTGGATGACATTTTTATGTCTATACCAATTAATTCTTAATTTCCCTTAACCTACAACAGTGTGAAAGAGCAGTGTGGCCATCAGAAACACCCTGCACTTGCCCCATGCTAGCACACCTGTGTTGGTTTTGCTCTGGCTAGGGGCCAAATGCCCACCAAAGCCCCTTTATGATTCCTTCTCCTAGATGGACAGGGGAGAGGGGAAAATATAACAAAAACCAATTATAAGACAGAAACAATTCAATAATAATGATAAGCAAAGTAATAGACTGTGTGGAATCGAAAGAAGAGAGAGATGTTAATCTCTACTGCCCATCAGCAGGACTGTGGCTGGGCTGAGAAAGCAGAGTCCTCTACATGTAATGGTTCTTCAGAGGAACAGATGCCACTGGCCAATCTCCCCAGACTTCCTTATTTCACTTCATTCTTATGTTTGGCATGGAATATCCCTTTGACCAGTCTGGGTCAACTGGCTCAGCTGTGTCCCCTCAGACTCTAAGGCAGGGAAATGTTGGAAAAGCACAGCCTGGGTGCTCAGCATAGCAGTAACTAAAACACTGCTGTGTGATCAACACTCAGGTACAGCATTGCAAAGCATTACTCTAGAAAGATGCTTTGAGGAGAATTAATTCCAGCTCAACCCAAACCAAATACAGTACCAAAGGGAGTTGGGATCCATGGTGAAGAGTTACAGATTCCACTGGACCCAATGTACAGTCTCCTAGGCAGTACTGCAGAATTACTGTCATGCAGCCAGCATTTGGAGATCCTCCTGCTGCTGTTAACCTTGGCTGAGAAATACATCCCGATAATGGAGACTGTTAAAGATAAGGCTGGCTGGCAGGCTGATAGATCGTGTTAAGGAGTGCTACATCAGAGAGTAAATTACAATGCATGGCCAGATCGATTCAAACAAAAATGAGCAATATATTACTGCTTCTTCAGCAAGGGAAGAAGAGGCTCATACCTCTGTGCTGGTGGGGTTTAGTGCTGGATGTGGTGCTGAGTTGTGATGTTAGCAGTGGGGCTTGCTGAGAAGTTGTCGTTTTTCAGAGGGTTCATCCCTGGCAGTGGCAGAGCAGGAGCTCAGTAGGGTCCTTGGGGTGGGAGCACTGAGAGAAATTCTATGTGGTTTAAGGGGTATGGGGAACCAGTTCTTTACAGTAAGAGTGGTGAAACAGTGGAACAAGTTACTCAGAGATGTGGTTGAGGCCCCATCCCTGAAGACATTCAAGGTCAAACATGATAAACGAGTTGGATATCAAACGATAAACGGTTGGATAAGGCCTTGAGTAACCTGTATTAGTGGGAGTTGTCCCTGCCTATGGCAGGGGGTTGGAACTAGATGATCCTTGAGGTCCCTTCCAACCTTACCATTCTATGATTCTATGATAAGGTTCTGAGCAACCTGACCTAGTTGGAGATGTTGGAAGTAGATGGTCTTTAAGATTCCTTCCAACCCAAATCATTTTATGAGGCTTGACAGGGCTCTGGGCAACCTGATCTAGTTGAGGACGTTCCTGCTGACTACAGTGGGGAAGTTGGACTAGATGACCTTCAGAGTTTCCTTCCAACTCAGACTATTCTATCATTCTATGTCCCTGCTCACTGCAGGAGATTTGGACAAGATGACCTTCGAGGGTTCCTTCCAACCCGATGCATTCTGTGATTCTGTGACATGGTGGAGGACAAGAGCCACATCTCTCTCCTGTGTGGTTAAATGATGGTCATTACAGTCTGCTGTGTAACAACTGTAAATGATCCAGACAGCTTTTATAAATATCACCTTGGAGCAGAAAGGGAAAATCAGAGCTCATCTTCCTTGGGACAGCCATAGCTAATCTTTCAAAACCAGACCAAACTCTCTGCTGCTCTAATACCGTTGGCTGGATTTTATTGTGAACAGAAAATCTTCTTAATTCTTCATCCATTTGGATCCAGTCTCTTGGAACTGAGCTGGTAGTTAATTTAGTTCTTCCTCCAAGATAAAACAGAGAGAAATAGTAAGGCCCAGTGAAAAGGAAAACGAAAAGCCCTTTCAGTGACTGAAACTTGCTCTCTCATTCCTCCCTTTTTTCTTACTTGTGTGATTTTCCTTTTTCTTAAACAGGCAGCACCATGCTCATGCATTTCCTCCTGTGATGGCACCTTCAGGTCCCCAGCCTGGATGTGCTATTTCTCTCAGATATTTGAAATAGACGTTCCATCTTGAGCCTGTCCAGGGCCAGGGGCAGCTTTATCTTCACCTGCTCACTGCAGAAAGGGACATCAGGTAAATGGTTAAGATAGCAGAAGATGCATGGTGGTAGGGAATGGCCAGGAAAAAAAGTGGGCACATCCAGATTGGAAATGACAATGGAGATAAATGAATACCAAAGCTGCTGCTCAGCAGTGGCAACCATGTGAAATCAAGGGTGTGATTTATTTGAAGCAGGGGTGACCTGATGCAGAAGGTGGTAGGTGAACTTGTTTGGTCTGAGTGAGGATGGGCATTTCTGTTGGTCACATCTCACTCCAAAACTTGTCTTCTGTTCTTCAAATAATAACACAGAGGATGGTCTGTGCCCAGATAGGGCTGGTTGGCCTCCATTTCTCACCTCCTCATGATCTCCAGGCAAATCAGCTTGCATTCACTTCCGCCACCACTGCCATGCTAGGAGCTGGCATCTCTGCCTCCCATTCCCAATGGTAGCTGCTTTATGGCTGGATGTCTCTGTTCTTGCAGAAGCATGGCAGTGACAGCAGTGTTCAGCAGGCCATCCCCAGAGCAATGGCTGTTCAACCACAGCCCTGGAAATTGGTCCTTTCAGACAAGCCAAAAGCATCCTTTGCTCTCCTCAGTATCCTACTGATTTTTTTTTCAGAATGTTTTTTTATCTAATGAACTGGAAGGAAATATGTTGAGTGGGGAGGGATGTCTATATATACTCTGCAACAGCACCGGTTTCCAAATTTTGGACAGCTGTGTACCCTTTTTTAGCAGCCCCTTCACACAGCCCACACAGCACCCAGGCTCTCACAATCCGACTCGTTTGGAAATACTCTTCCTTGATTGCAAAATAGTTTCAGTCCTTTGACTTAGAAACATTCTTGCTGTTGGAAAAGATTTTTTTTTTTTTTAAGCTCCAAAAATACAGAAGGTGCTTCCTGCCACAGCAGCTGCCCTGATTTTGGAGGTGTTGGTAGATGAGCAGGGATGAGCTGGGGGGCTTATGAGTATGGCTGCACAAGGATGCGGGTGCTGAGATGCTCCAGAGCTGGATTCTGCTGAGAGCCACTGCCCATGAATGCTACAGCTGGGGTGTGTGTGGGTGTGTGTGTATTCTGGGGTCCTAGCTGGATAATTTAAACTGCTTGTCCAACTGACCTCTTGGCATTTGAGTCAGTCAGGATAAGCTTCTTTCCCAGCTCTGTGGATTGGGACCCAGCAGTGAAATAACAATATCGAATAGCAGTCCAAGCTTGATTCTAACACCACAATTCCTAATGACGTGAAAGGGTTGGTGGCTTTTTCCTCTAGCCTCTATCAAGCCAAATGTGGGAAGGACCCTTTCTGGGACAGCTCAGGAGACAGCAGAGCAGCATATACCTGTACCTACAGATCAGTGCCTCAGAAAACCCATTGGCAGACCTCCATCTCTGCCCTGGATGGCGATGCCTTGACCCAGAGGCATGGCCACTGGAGTTTGCAGCTGGGCAAGAAGCCATGGGTGGTCCAGGCTGACTGTGCTGGTGGGAACCACCTTTGCAGCTCTCCTACAGCCGCAGAGGCTTGCACTGCTTCCCCCTCACCACAGCAGCGTTGGCTGCCTGGCCATCAGCTGCTGCAGTGCAATAAGCTGGACTTGGCAGGAGCACAGCTATTCCTCGAAGGCGAGCGGAGGGGAGCATTGCTATTACTCATCAGTCCAAGACTTTCAGCTGGAATAATCCTCCGCTGGCTCTGCAGGGCATCAAACCACAGGATGGGAGGCTGGGAATGCCTCAGGGGCTGTTGATCTGACCTCTGGGCTGTGTGCTGGAGGGCTGGTGCATCCCTGCTGCAGCTGGGAGCAGGAGAGGGAAAAATCACTCGTGTGAGGTATGTGCAGGTGGAAGGAGAAAGAAGAACCAAGGGAGAAGGATGGTCCTGAGCATCACAGGACTGTGATGGCTCCTTTGGTATCTGGCTGTTGTTCAGCTCCCCACCTCTGCTTTAATTTCTCCATGGTACCAGTAAAGAGGACAGGTGGTAGAGCAGACGTGCTGCAGGCAGAGTTGGTGTGGGCAGGGAGCATTGGTGAGAGACAGAGTATCTCCCCTGAAGTTGCCCCAGAGTCAGGGCTGGGAGTTGGCACTGTCCATTTTTCTGGCATGGCTGATGGCAGCTCCCGTACTCAGCCATCATATACAGCTTCTCCCATCTTCTTCTCCTATGTCTTTTTTTCCAGTCAGGAGAGGTCCCAGAAGGCAAAAGGAAAATGGATGGAATGGAGCAGATGGGAGGCAGAAAACAAGCCCTGCAATGCAAAGCTCATCCTGGGGAGCTCATTACCCTGCACTGCTTTTAATCACATTATGGCAGTGTGAAGGCCACTGGTCCATCAAACACATCTGAAATAGAGCTAGGGAGGAACTGTCAGCTCCATCAGCTTGAGAGAGGCCATGGGAACAGATAAGAATAGGCTGATGCTGGAAAACACATCCATGGGTTGCTTAGTGAAGTGCTATATTTAGCAAGGGATTGAAATAACTGTGGTGGTTTGCAGCGAGGCTAATCTGTGAACCCTGGCTGCTTTAATACTTGCCCAGTTGACAGTAATGAAGTCAATTAGTGTGGAGCAGTTGGCTGCCAAGGAGCCTTGGCTATGGGAAGTGTGTGCAGTCCCCTTGCTGCCTTTCCCTGCGGATGGTCCCAGGAGACCATGGCTTTACCCTGGGGAATTGGTGGCTCTCTGTTGCTACAGCCTCCCATGGGCAGCCCAGAGATGTACAGCAACTCCTAAGGAGCCCACTGGCTCCCTGAGCTGGATGGGCACTGGTGTGTGGCCAGCTGGGCTCCAGAAACACAACCCACTGAATGGCATTTAGAGTTGCATTTAGTGCTCCTTTTTTATTTGCAGACTTTATAAAATCATTTTGGGCAGAACCGGATTTGGATCAGTTAGATCATCAAATCTAATTGTTAACCCAGTACTGCCAGATCACCACTAAACCATGTCCCTCAGCACCACATCTGCACATCTTTTAAATCCCTACGTGGATGGTGACTCTACCACTGCCCTGGGCAGGCTGTTACAGGTCTTGACAACCCTTTAGGTGAAGAAATGTTTCCTAATATGTGGCCTAAACTTCCCCTGATACAACTTGAGGCTGTTTACTCTTGGGAGAAGAGACCAATGCTCACCTTGCTCCAACCTCCATTCAGGGAGGGAGTTGCAGAGGGTGGGAAGGTCTCTCTCAGCCTCCTTTTTTACCCTGTTTCCCAGCCCAGCATCCCTTTTGCACATATGTATATTTACATGTATGCACAGACTCCAGCAGCACAGGCGCAGGCAGCTCTGCATCTTGCTTGAGAGGCATTTTGAGGGTCTTTTTAGAAGGAAAAGGTGCACAATAAAGGCAAAAGACTCCCTTGATCTCAGTCCCCTCCTGGCACCAAGGCACCCTGAATCCTCCTCAGTCTCTTCCCACGGCAGGCACAGCTCTGACAAGCTTCTGCTGTTTGCTCCATCTCACCTCCTGATCTTTGGTGCTTCTGCAGCTGCCACGTATTTCCTCGCCCTCGTTTCAAATCCCATCACTGCCTCAGCCTCCTAGGAGAGATAAGGGCTTGGGCGGAGGTAAAACCAGGCCCGTGGTTATTTGCTGATGGCACACGAGGTTAAAAGCACTGTGTGTGAATGTACAGCAGTCAGGGCTGTGATGTGCATTCTCCCCTCCACAGGCAAGCATCCCAGAGAAGTGGTGGGATGTGTCAACTCACTCCCTCTTGCCTCCTAAAGCTGCAGCAGCATCGTGAAAGGGGTTTGTCAGAGCCATGGGGAGGTGATTGGGAGGGGCTATGGGGAGCTGCACTATAAGAATGAGCTGAAACTGAGGGGGGAGCAAGGCAGCACTTGGGCAGCAGCATCCAAAATGAACGAGCACTGGGGTCTGGCCAATGAGGCAGCCGGCAGTGAGAACATCTTTGCCAAGGGGAGGGAAAAGTACAGGAGTGTTTAGAGGGTGGAGAACCTACCAGCCAGAGGTGGCACAGACTGAGGTAGGTCTCAAATAGCTCTGGCATACAATGATGAAACATGACTCAGTCCCTTTTCTCTAAAACCAATACACAGTATGGAGAGAGGTGTGGGGTTCTCAGCACAGGGATGCTGAACGCTTGAGAGATGGGATCATACAGTGAGATGTCCCAGTTTCTGCTGCAGGAAGTTGTGTAGAAGGTGTCTGGATGTCAGGAGACTTAAACAGGAGGTTTCCTGCAAGCAGGACTGAGAGCAATGCTTGGGAAGTGATTTTTATGAGGTTCTTGTTAATTTGGATCTTGATTCAGATAGCAGAAGTGTTTTCCATGTTTTCCAGGCACCCATCTGTCACAGTGATGAGCCCTGCACAGTTCTTGTCAGCAAATAAATTAAATATTCTTGTGAGATTCACTGCATTTAATGCCGGGAGATGAGTTCTGGCTCACGAGATACTTATACTTCATACTGCTTATCTTACTCTGTACTGATTTTTGTCCTGGTATTTTAACAGACACTGTTTTGATTGTGTAAAATAATACCCAAGAGTAGAAATAACCAGGCAGAGTCCTAGGAATGATGTTGCAGGGAGTGGCTGGTCCTGGGATAAAGACCATGGCCATGTATCTCCCAGAAGCCAGAGAGGTTGCAGTGAAGTCTCAAGGGTGCTGGAGATGGTAAGGAGCAGTTTGCACTGGGCTGGAGACCAGAGCCATGCACCTCCTAGAAGCCAGAGAGGTTGCAGGGAGGTTCTCAGGGCTGATGAGGACAGTGGGACTGTCAGACAGAAGCTAAGCTGGGAAACCTCTGGGAAAGCCTGCAAAGCTTCTGTTACTGCTGGCTCACATCAAGGCTCTCTGAGCTGAACATGGATTCACATGCAACTGTGATGCAGAAGTTCTCTGGCTCCATCATTAAAACACCAACCCAGTGGTGCTGGGGGAATCAGCATTTAATTAACTTGCCAAGTGGTAGCACTGACCAAAACTAGGTGGGAAGACTTCAGTTAATTACAGCTTTGTTGTTTCCCATTAGTAAATGAAAACAATTGCAGGGTAAAACCCAGTGGAGATTGGTGAGCGTGGCTGTGGCCATCTGCCAGCAGATGCCAGACCTTGGGGGAAGCTGGGTGCACCTCTGTGAAGGTTTGGGAGTTCCCCACCCCCCCACACTTTGTAAAATGACCCAGACTAGCACTCAGTCGGCTGGAAGTTAAATGACGAAGCTATATTTACAGCTTTGCACAATGTACAGCAGATATTTACACTATATACAGAATATTTACAGAAATATACAAGTAAAAGGTAATACAACAACACAACTCCCCTCCCAGAAATCAGAGACCCCAGGAGGGGCTCCCAACCACCCTTCCACCTTCTCCCCACCCCTGTACCTCACCCCAAGGTTTGCCTTACGTGCAAGGTAAATTAGGAAGATCGGCCAGGAGGGTTAGAAGAAAAGTGGTTAGTGAGGATTAATCAGCAGAGGAGCCAGAGCCCAGAAGCTGCTAGATCCCACCAGCAGCTGCTGTTCCAGCAAGCGACAGAGAGAGACTGACTTATCAATTGTTTTGGTTAGTGTTCCCAAACAATTCTCCAGCAAGCGTATGAGTGAAGTAGACATCATGATGTTTTCCTTTCACAGCCTATAGTGTCATTTTCTCTATTAAAATATTCTAATTAGCCTCAAACCAGCACAATCCCCAACACACTCCATGTATTGACCTGGAGTATTGTGGGGGCAGCAGCTTCAGGGGGTCTTCTGCGATCAGGGCTGCTGCAGATGCCCCCCAGCCCCCCAGGAGCAAGCAGAGGCAGTCACTGCATGGCAATTGCTGCCTCTGCAGCACAGCCTGCAGGGATTGTGGCTACAGCCTGCAACTGCCAATGGGTTCTGCTTCAAGTGGTGCAGAATTGAAAACTGGGATAGTCCTTACTGCTCGGATGTGACACAGTGAATGATGCCACCTGCCCTCAGTCGCTGGCCAGGGCCACCCTGCACCCCAGGTTCCATCCTGGTGATCATAAGATCTCCCTTTCTCTTTCCAGAAACCTGTATTTTCCATAACTCCTCTGCAAATTCTGGGAGTTTGGGAGTGAAGGAGGCTGGGAACCCAAGGGGTCAGTGCAGTGACCCTCCCAGGCTGTAAGCTGATGATTTGGTTGGGCTGGGCAGCTCTCCTCATTCCCCTGCCTGCCTGGCCAATTGCCAGTGCTCCCTGCCCTGCCATCACCTCTTTATTTAATACGGCATCTAAGGCATGCTTCACACATCTTCACTTGCTCCCCATTGCCTGCCCTCTGCATGGTTAAATCCCCCATGCTCACTGCCATGGTACAAATTTCTCAGGCAGAAACACCTGGTGTTGAGAAGCCCCCATCCCCACTCTGATCAGGCCAAGATTTCCAGTATCTTTAAGCACAGAGACTCAGACAGGCGCTGCTGTGCTTTTGCCATAAGCTCCTTACCCACTTCCCAGCCTGGCGAGGGGCATTCTGACTTCCTGGGCATGCCACGGTGTGGACATGCAAAGCACTAAATACAGCCTAATTATTATTGTCTTCATGGGATCTGGTTAATCTCGGTAGGGATTTACAAGCTGTTAGCAAGCAGCCGGTCGTGGAGTGTTTGCATTTTTCTCAGGGGTGGAATAATCCCACTGGCCATGTTTAGCCGGGAAATGCCTGCAGCCAGGCTCTGTGTACTGAGGAGCTGCTCCAGAGCCGAGCCCTCTGAGAGGGAGCAGAGATGCTGTGGGATAACCAAACACCAAACAACCAGCCAGCAAAGCTGTGGGACCATGGCAGAGGAACAGATCATGACACTGACAGAGCCTGGGGTGGTGTTACAGGGATGAGATGCCTCGGATACAGCATCTATCTTCACTGAGCCCATGGATTTTTAGCAGCCAGTAGCAGCCAGCAGCTGAGGAAACTGGGATTGATTGGTCTGGAGAAGAGGAGGCTGAAGGGAGACCTCATTGCTCTCTAACTCCTGGAAAAGAGGTTGTAATGAGGTGGAGGTTGGTCTCTTCTCCCTAGTATCAGGTAATAGTAAGACAGGAAGTGGTCTGGGGATGGTTAGACCTGGATAGTAGGAAAAATGTCTTTCCTGCAAGAGTGGTCAGGTTTTGCAGCAGGCTGCCCAGGGAAGTGGTGGAGTCACCGTCCCTGGAGATATTAGAAAAATGTGTAGGCATGGCACTTCAGGGCATGGTTAATGGCCGTGGTGGTGTTAGGCTGACAGTTGGACTCGATGATCTTAGAGATCTTTTCCAACTGAAATGATTCTATGATGGGTGTCAGCACTGAGCTCCCAGAGGTTTGCCAGAGCTCAGAGAGGTTTGCCAGAGATGTTCTTAGTGGATGCAGGTGGCCTTGTTCACCTTCATCTCTCTACAGCTTCCACAAACAGAACTTCTTGACCCTCATGCACATGGAGGAGCTAGGCAGCTGTCAGCTGCTGGAGGTATTCACTAAAGCCAATCTCAGGATATGCTGTGGGGAGAGACTTTTTACAAGGGTTTGTTGTAATAGGAGGAGAGCAAATGAACTGAGGCTTCAGGAGTGTAGATTTAGACTGGATATTAGGAAGAAATTCTTTACAGTGAGGGTGGTGAGATACTGGAACAAGTTGCCCAGGGAGTCTGAATGGCCTGCAGGATAAAGCTGTGTACTGGCACAATGGTGTGGCAGAGAGGGATGAGCAGGAGCTGAGCTCTGCTCCGGCACAGTCAGCCTGTCCCCTTACTACTGGCATTTGGGAAGGAACTGTGGTGAAAGAAAATGGGATTTCTGAGAGGAAAATGAAAGGCCGTGTATTTCCATGAGGCAAGGATTCAATGTGTGTCACGCAGCCACATTTCCTTCTGCAGTCTGAAATAATTACAGAGCAGAGTGGGGTGAGGAGATCTGATTCAGAAGCACAGGGACAAGAGCAAGTTCTGAAATAAAAGAAGACAAATGCAGTCACTAAGATACAATAGGCTGCACTTGTTCCTTAATTAGACTTTCTCTTTGATTAAATAGTAATTAAATATTACCGTACTGAAAGGGATTTTTTTTATGACACTCTGAAGCCCTAATGTATTCTTAAGACATTTGTGTGACAAGCAGGGGCTGTTGTGTGGTGGTGAGGGTGGGAGGGAGGATGTTGCCCATCTACCCCATCCCTGCAGAAGCAGCCCTCCTGCCCCTCTGCTCCCTGGAGAGCAGAGGCTGGATAGCTGCTCCTGGTCTGGGTTGCTCTAGGAGCCAAGAAGTGTCTGTGGGGAAGTCTGCTAATCCCAGCCACCGTCAGCTCAGGAGCGTCTCTAGCATTTTGGCAACAAAGAATCATAGAATTGTTTTGGTTGGAGAAGACTTTTAAGTCCCCTCAAACCTCTAACATCCTGTGATCCTGTGATCATTAAAACATGGGGACTCCTGGGTGTGGGATTCAGGTGCCAAGTCCATTATGTTTCTACCATCCCATACATTTGGAGTTTGGGGTCACAGAACAGAATCAGAGAATCGTTTAGGTTGGAAAAGACCCTTAAGATCATTGTGTCCAACTGTTAAGCTAACACTGCCAACACTAAATCATGTCCCTGATGTCACATCTATAGTCTTTTTAATCTCTCCAGGGGTAGTGACTATACTGCTGCCCTGGGCAGCCTGTTCCAGGGCTTGACAACGTTTTTGGGGTAGAAATTTTTGCTAATGTCCAACCTAAACCTCCCCTGGTACAACTTAAAGCTGTTTCCTCAAGGCTGTTTTGATGAATCTCATCTTTTGTATGGAGACCATGGCCTTTGTGGCTGCAGGAAATGCAGGCATCTTACGGCCCCAGTCCCAAGCTGACCCAGCTGAAGCATCTGACTATGTCTCTGACAGCATGACAGCCCCTCTGGGGCCAGCTGCCCCTGAAGATTGACCACCCCAAGCTTTGGGAGCAGTGGATCGATAAAAGAGGAGTCTGGGGAAAAGAACTTGGAGCCTATCAGGCTGTTAGCAGCAAACCCAGAAAGATTTAAGATGATGAAACATCAAACAGGAAAGTAATGTCAAACCCCTATTCCTGGACATCCCTGAGTGGGTAAAAATAGCCCTCAGATGACCCTGGGGGGGAAAGTGCTTCTGATGTCTTAAAGCAGAGCCCCTGCTGTAGTGCCGCAGGCTCTCTGCCACTCACAGTCCCGCACGCAGGCTGCTTTTTGCAGGCCATAAAATGCTGTCTCTTGCTGAGAATTTCACTAGAGGAGATTGTCATGTTCCTCTCCTGCACAGCATGTGCTCTGGGTAATATCTCCTGCAAATTTTTGCGTACTTGTGTACCCAGTATTTTCTGATAACCTAGAAAAAAGATCTCTGAGTATGATGATGATGCTATTAAACCTTTATTGTATCAAGGAGAACGAATCAGAATGAGAGAGAAGCTGCATGGAGTCTGAGAAGTGTTAAGCTGTGGTTGCAATCTGCCTTAGTTATTTTATTTCACTTAAAAGTGAAACGCCAGCAAGAGTGGAGTTGAAAAGAGATGGTGATGCTGAGGTGTCATGGGGGAGAGTATGCAATCCCCGTGTCATAGCCATGGTCTCTTTGGCTGAACATCACTGAAGTCTGGACACGGGTGGGGGAAGATTTAGGCTGGTAGGTTGATCTCTTCTCACTGGTTTGCAGGGTATGGCTCCAGCACTGCACAGCCCTCTGCAGTCTGTGCTGGTCTTTCGGTACTTGCCTGATCACAGCCTGGCCTCTCCAAAGGCACTTACTTGGTCGGGATGGGCTGAGTCCTATGCACCATCACTGTGTGTCCCATCAGCTCAACTTCTCAGTGAGGACTCTGCTGGACAAAGCTGCTTGAGCTTGAACAGAACTTTTCCTGTCTCTGTTTTACAGAAGAACGAATGGCTGTGCTTGAACTGCCAAACTCAGCGCCTGCTTGAAGGCAGCCTCGGTGACCCTGCCCCAATGCCGATGCCTACCCCAAAGCAAACGCCCACCAGCTCCCCGCAGCACCGGCCGCCAGCCGCTGGCCAGCAGCAGAGAGCCCCCGCGCCGGCCCCCGCCGAGCCGGCAGCACCCCCTGAGCGGCAGTCCTCACCTGCAAAGACCCTGCGGGCTGCTGAGCAGAGCAGGACCCAGAGCCCTGCCCCAGCTGAAAAGAAGCCCCCACCGCCAGCCGAGGAAAAGCCACTGCCCAAAGCTGTCCCGGAGCCTTCCAGAGCTCCTGAGAGCACTGCATCAAAGGGGAAGAGTATAACCCCCAAACCAGAGGTGGAGAGCAAGGAGATCCGGGCACCCCCCGAGGCACCGCGGGCAAAGGAGCAGGAGGTGAGCTCTTCGAGTATATCCTACTCTGAGCATCCCTGGGTACTGCATCCCACCCAGGGCTGGCATGGCACTAAGCCATGCCTCCACCTGTTGCTGTGCTCAGAAACAGGAGTTTATTCCAAGCTGGGCAGAAGCCAACTTGTTGAGGCCATTTGCCTGGGGAAGTGGCCTTTTGGATAAGGATGAACTCAGAACACTGCTGTCTCATTGTCTCAGCACTTCCAAACTGCCCAGGAACTTGGTAGTATTTGCCTTCTCTTTATTATAATCCCATCAGTTTGGGCATAACATGGTAGTTCAGGTCAGCTTTGGCCTTTGGAATTGTTTTAAAATTATGTAAGGGCAGTTGAATTTGTTGTTAAATGGAAAACTCCTTTCATGGCATTGCACACCACAGCAGTGGGCACTGCTGAAGCTCCTCCTCCCACCCTTTTGAAAATTCAATGCAATTTGGGCAAACATCTGGCTGTGTTGAGATGGTTTTCCCCCATAAGCAACCATCCTGGCATCAGCTGGCACAGTCCCCCACAGGAAGGGAATATGGCAGGAGGTCTCCACCAGCCAGGAACAGACAGCCACCCCCAAGGAAGACGCTCCTCGCATCCCGGTCTGCTGGCACTTCCAAAATCAAGTAAGGTCCATGGTCCTTCAACCGTAGTGACAGGCCCTGGTAGTAGCACTGGGGCCAGAGGTGATGGCACTTTCCTCACAACTCAGAAGCTTGTCCCCATGCTACCTAATTGTAACATCAATTAAAAAGGCCTGTTTATTTCTGCTAGCATCTAACAATGGCCCTGAGGGCCACCCTGCTTCTGAAGACTGCTTTGCAGGGCTGTCAGTCAGGAGCATTAACAGTCATTAAAAGGTGGCTGCTGCCTTTTAATGCAACGCTCCTGTCCTCTTGGTGCCGCCACCCCGGAGGTGCAAGGGCTGTCCCTTCTCCAAACCCCTGTCCCAAATACCAGTGCGTGTGCATCTCCCCTTACAAGCAGCTCTGCCCTCACATTACTCCCACAGGGAAGGGGATGTGTCTGTAAGTACCCCAAGGCTTTCAGCTGGGGCTTAGCCATTGCTGGCTTTCTAAGTGGTGGGCAGTAAAACAATCAACGCTATTATAGGACAAGTTCATGTGTTAGTTGTTGGGAGGATAACAGTGGCGGGACCCAGTTTCTTACACACATTTGAGTCCCATGATGACGTTTCCACCAGAGATATTTGCTGTGCTGTCCCCTTCTTGCAGCACACCCTTCCCCTGGTCCCCTGCCTTTGTTAGCAAGAACAGAAATTGCTGACAAGCCATTGACATGGCACAACAGCCCCCAACATTGCCCAGACTTTCTGCATGTTCCCCAGACAAGGATTTGGTGGGGAGCAGCTCCAGAGCCGCTCAGGTCTGATACTGTGCTCTCCCTCACTCACAGGACGGGAGCAAGCCTTACCCCCCGGACCTGTCCCGCAGCCCCCAGAGCCTGAGTGACACTGGCTACTCTTCTGACGGCATCTCCAGCTCACAGAGCGAGATCACCGGCCTGGTGCAGCAAGAGGAAGAGAAGCTGAGTGGCACTGGGCTGGCCGGGCAGAGTCCCCCCAGCCCCTCCGAGCTGACCAAGCTGGAAAGCAGCATGAGGCCCCTGCTAGAAAGCCGGGGTGCTCCACCAGAGTCTGCGGAGTGTGGCAAAGGCTCCACAGACCTGCGGGAGGAGCAGCGGCAACGGCAGCGGCCGCGGTACCTCTCCATTGCCCCCGAAGCTTTTGACTCTGATGAGGAGCTAGAGGATATCCTGGAGGAGGATGAGGACTCAATGGATTGGGAGAACCGGCGGGAGCGGCGGGAGAGTGCAGAGTCCTCAGACGAGTTTGGCAGTAAGCTGCGGCATGACTACGTGGAGGACAGCAGTGAGGGGGGCTTCTCACCGGTGCCCCCACGGCCCAAGGGCCGGGAGGCAGAGGTGAGCGATGAAGAGTTCATGCGGAGGCAGATCCTGGAAATGAGTGCTGAGGAGGACAACCTGGAGGAGGAGGAGGAAGGGTATGGGCATGCCAAGTACAGCATCCCGAAAACCGGGCAGAAGGCTGAGGCAGAGAAGGGCAAAGAGCCAGCATCAACCAAGCGGCGGCTGCCACATGGTGCCAGCAGCATGTACACAGAGGAGAGGAAGGAGATGGAGGCAGCAGAGGGTGACGACTTGAGCACAGCCCAGGGTGGTCTCCGGCGCTTCAAGACCATTGAGCTGAACAGCACAACTGGCTATGGCCGGGAGATGGAGATGGGCCAGGAGGCAGACACCAGCATGGACCGGGAGCCAGAGCTGGAGATGGAGAGCCTGACAGGTTCTCCAGAGGAGCGCTCCCGGGGCGAGTACTCCTCCACTCTGCCAGCCACAACGCCCAGCTACACCTCAGGCACCTCACCCACATCCATCTCCTCCCTGGAGGAGGACAGCGACAGCAGTCCCAGCCGCCGGCAGCGGCTAGAGGAGGTGAAGCAGCAGAGGAAGGCTCGACATCGTTCGCATGGTCCCTTGCTGCCCACCATTGAGGACTCATCTGAGGAGGAGGAGCTGCGGGAGGAAGAGGAGCTGCTGCGGGAGCAGGAGAAGATGCGGGAGGTAGAGCAGCAGCGCATCCGGAGTACAGCACGCAAGACCAAGCGTGACAAGGAGGAGCTGAGAGCTCAGCGGAGGAGGGAGCGCTCCAAAACCCCCCCCAGCAACCTCTCCCCCATCGAAGATGCCTCCCCAACTGAGGAGCTGAGGCAAGCAGCAGAGATGGAGGAGCTGCACCGCTCGTCCTGCTCTGAATATTCACCCTCCATTGACTCAGAGGCTGAGAGCTTTGATGCTGTGACCTCCAAGTTGTACAAGTCAGGCAGCGAATACAACCTTCCCACCTTCATGTCACTGTATTCCCCGACGGAGAAGGGAGAGAGCAGCCCCAGCCAGACCACCAGCAAGCCCCTCAAGAGTGCTGAGGAAGCTTACGAGGAGATGATGAGGAAGGCAGAGATGATGCAGAAGCAGCAGGTCCAGCAGGCCCAGACAACTGTTTCCTACAGTAGCACCTACCAGCAGGTCAGCTACCGTGGCACTGGGGGCCAGAATGGCTTTGAGTACCAGTATGCAGAGGAGTATCAGTATGATGGTGACTCCTCATGCCCCTCCCAGCCCAGCTATCCCAGTGCCCTGCCAAAGGTGGGAGCGGTGTATGAGGAGATCCTGCAGACCTCACAGAGCATCTCCAGGATGCACCAATCCTCCTCCTTTGATTTGGCCCTTGAGCAGGGTGAGAAGGCAAAGGGGCAGGAAGAGGTGTACCCAGAGAAGCACTTCCTCAATGCCGAGAGCGCCTATGCTGACCTGATGAAACAGAATGGTGGTCCACTCACCCCTGGCACCAGCCCCACACAGCTCTCTGCTCCTGTCTCCTTTTCCACCTCTGACAGCAGCACAGGCAAGGTCATTCCTGATGTCCGGGTCACCCAGCATTTTGCAAAAGAAGGGCAAGACCTAGCCAAGCTCCAGAGCACCCCATCAGCACCCAGCCCACTGTCCAAGGCTGCCAGCACTCCTTACACCTACAGCAAAGGTACCAGCACGGTGACAACAGCGGCAAGCAGCCCTGGGAGTGCACCACGGAGCTACAGCTCTCCAGCTCCAGAGACCCCATCCATAGCCAGCAGAAGCTACACTCCAGTGAAGAGCACTGTCAGCTATGGCTCACAGACACAGGACACCAGCAGAAGCAAGGCAGTTGTGGAGATCAGTGTGCAGACAGCCAGGGAGAAGCTCCCAACAGTGAGTGACAGCAAGCCCCTGGCACCCAAGACATACCCCTTCTTCAGGAGCTCCAGCCCTCCGCTCTCACCCACCTCTCCCACTCAGAGTCCCACCCGAGCCACAAAGGCCACAGCAGAGTTTTCCACGCAGACACAGAGCCCACTTCTTCCCTATGAGGGTCTCTCTGCCGCCACTGCCAGCCCTGCCACCTCTTCCCCCATGGTGGCACAGGGAACACAAACACCACACCGGTCAGGCTCACCACGTCTGACTCGGCAGGCTTCCTCACAGGATGCCCCCTTCATGGTGATCACTCTGGCAGCCGATGCGGCCAGCCAAACCAAACTGGTCAGCTCCGGCTGCTTGACGTCCCCCACCTCATCACCCACCAGGCCGAGCCGGCAGCTGCCAGCACACGGCTACAGCCAGACACCAGAGCAGGAGCAGCCACCAGGTGCCTACATCAGGGCACAGTCAATGAAGGAGCATGCCCAGAAGGCACCTGCTGTGACTTCAGCTGCTGATGGCATCACTGGGCTGTATGGCTGGGGAGCACTCCCTGCAGAAAACATCTCCCTCTGCCGCATCTCCTCCATCCCCGGTACATCTCGGGTCGAGCCAGGGCCCAAGGTGCCAAGCACTAATGCTGTGGACTTACGGACTGCACTCAAGTCTGCCCCCATCATTATAACAGACCAAGGCATGGATCTCACCTCCTTGGCCACTGAGGCCAGGAAGTACTGTCTGACCTTGGACCACATCCCAAGTCGGCAATCCACTGCCATCCAGCCCTTGATTATCAACCTCAATGCCCAGGAGCAGCCCCATGCCATCATTGCAGCAGCCAGCACTGCCAGCCTGGCCATCGCCTCTCCCATGATCCTGTCACAGTCTAAGCAGCCCATGGTCTATGGAGACCCTTTCCAGAGCCGGATGGACTTTGGGCAGGGGACTGGGAGCCCTGTGTGCTTGGCACAGGTGAAGCAGGTGGAGCAGGGTGTCCAGACAGCTGCTGTCAGAGCCAGTGGGTCAGCTAGCAGCAAGCCTGAGCCCACTGCAGCCCCTCAGACCAAGTTTGTGAGGTACAGCATGCCAGGCCAGATGATGAAGAAGGATGTGCTCATCGCTCAGGCTGGCGGAACACAGAATGTCAGTGGCCTCCCACAGACCTTCCCGACAGAGCCTGGCTCAGAGTTGTACCGGGCAGTGCCAGTGGAGCTGAAGAGCCAGAGCCCTCTCCTTGCTCTGGGAGGCAAGAAGTCCCAGGTGATGATGGTGCAGATGGAGGAGGCGGCAGCTGGCCCAGTGACCAAAGTGCTGAAGGAGGAGCCACCAGCCAATTTGCTGGACCTCACCAGTGTGAAGCCAGAGAGCCAGGTGGCCTGTTGCGACATGGTCTATAAGTTTCCCTTTGGTGGCAGCTGCACTGGTGCTTTCAACCCCACCTCTAAGATGCCAGAGAAGAAAGCTGGGGAGGCAGTGGCACCTGTCCGGAAAGCCAGTGGCCCCCTCTATAGCAGCAGAGAACCAGAGCTGCCAGACACTTTCCCTTACCGGGAGCAGCCAGCCCCAGCACCTCCACTCTATGAGGACCAGAAGTTTTACCCCACTGGCAACTTTGGCCGCCTCTACTCCTCTATGTCAGACACAAACCTCTCTGAAATTGGGATGAGCTACTACCCCATGAAGGGGGACCAGCCCTTCCACTCCCCGGCTGGTGATGCCGCTGTGGACCTCAGCACCATGAAGCACTCCTACAGTGTGGGCTTCGCTGAGGGGGGTTACCTGGGCCAGGGGCTGCAGTATGGCTCCTTCTCTGACCTTCGCCAGCCAGCAGACATGCTGGGCCACCCGCTCCCCATGCGGAGGTACAGCTCAGTCTCCAACATCTACTCTGACTACCGCTTCTCACCCCGGGGGGAACTGGCCAGCTTCCAGGAGTCCAGCCTGGCCCACTACAGTGCCACCACGGCACGTGAGATCAGTCGCATGTGTGCTGCTCTCAACTCCATGGACCAGTATGGGGGCCGGCACACCAGTGGCCCTGACATGCTGCCCTATGGCCCTGGTGCTGGGCCAGGGGGCACAGGAGGACTGACAGCTCAGCAGCAGGGCCCTACACCCGCCAAACCCAGTGGGATGTACAACCCAACTTTCCCTGAAGCACGGCAGGGCTTTGGCAGTCTGGCACAGTACAATGTCCCTGGTGTCCGTCTAGGCACTGTCCGGCAGATGTTCCCTTCCACTGCCACTGTGCGAGCTGCTGATGGCATGATCTACTCCACCATCAACACACCCATTGCCTCCACACTGCCCATCACCACCCAGCCCGCCTCAGTTCTGCGACCCATGCTACGTGGTCTCTACAGACCCTATGGTCCCGGGGGCATGGCAGCTGTCCCCCTGGCCAGCCTGACCAGGCTGCCAGTCGTCACCCCACGTGTCCCACTGGCAGCACAGGGCCTCTATCGCTACCCAGCCCCAAGCCGGCCAGCCCCAGCAGCCTCACTGATGGAGACACCCGTCTACCTTGGCAAGCCTGTTAGCACTGCACCAGCTGCAGCAGGTGCTGGTCCCACTATCAAAGCCCCTTCTGCACCCACCAGTGGTTTGCAAAGAGCAGAACCAGCAGGAGCTGCTCCTCGTGCTGAGGCACCAGTGGCATCAGCAGCACCTGCCGCAGCCAGCAAGGAAAGTGGGCAACCAGCCACAGTGCCCAAAGCATCGCTGGAAGGGACTCAGCGGGAGGAGCGGGACCGGGAAGAGGAACGGCAGCGCAAGCAGCAGGAGCATGTACTGCAGCTGGAGCGGGAGCGTGTGGAGCTAGAGAAGCTGCGACAAATGCGGCTGCAGGAGGAGCTGGAACGGGAGCGTGCAGAGCTGCAGCGGCATCGGGAGAAGGAGCAGCTGTTGGTGCAGCGGGAGCTGCAGGAGCTGCAGTGCATCAAGCAGCAGGTGCTGCAGCAGCAGCAAGAGGAGCGGCACGCACAGCTGGCCCTGCAGCGGGAGCAGCTCGCCCAGCAACGCCTCCAACTTGAGCACATCCACCAGCTCCAGCACCAGCTGCAGCAGCAGCTGGAGGAGCAGAAGCGTCAGAAGAACATCTTCCCCGCGCCTGCCGAGCCCACTTCCCGCCTGCCCGAGGGTCCCACTGAGGTGCCACGGGGTGTGCCACACAATGGGCAGGCATGGCTGCCACCAAGCCAGGTGCCACCAGAGGGGCCCACTGGCCCTCGCTACCCCATGCCGCAGCGGCCACTCAGCAGCTCAGCCTCGGACATGTCGCTGCAAGTTGAGGAGTCCTGGGAGCCTGGCCGGGGCATCAAGAAGAGGAACTCAATGCCACGGCTGCGGGATGCCTATGAGAAAGAGGCAACACGAGAGGCCTTCGCAGCAAGGAAGACAGCGGACAGCAGCGTGCAGACAGATGAGGAAGATGGAGAGGAGCGGTACCTGCTATCACGGCGGCGGCGGGCACGGCGCAGCACTGACTGCAGTGTGCAGACAGACGAGGAGGACAGTGGAGAATGGGAGCAGCCTGTCCGCCGCCGGCGACCCCGGACCTCACGGCATGCTGATTCTGGCACTGAGGGCAAGGCAGAGGGGGGAGCCCGTGGCACAGCCAGTGTGGGCATTCAGACCATCAGTGACTGCTCAGTGCAGACAGAGCCTGACCAACTTCTCCGCGTCTCCCCCTCCATCCACATCACCACCCACGATCCCCGAGTGGAGATTGTAAAGTACATCTCGGCTCCAGAAAAGACACAGCGGGGCGAGAGCCTGGCCTGCCAGACAGAGCCGGAGCCAGCTCCCCAGCCCGGCATTGTGGTCCCCCAACTAACGGTCCCAACCACCATCCCACCTTACTCCACTAACATCCAGATGGTGAGCACTGGCCCTTTGGACCCTCACACTGTCCGGCAGCAGACTCTGGGCAAGTTTGAAAAGAAGAAACCGGATCCCCTGGAAATTGGCTACCAGTCCCATTTGCCTGCTGAGTCCCTCTCCCAGCTGGTGACCCGCCAGCCACCTCGCTCTCCCCAGGTCCTCTACTCGCCCGTCTCCCCGCTGTCCCCTCACCGCCTCCTTGAGTCCTCTTTCGCCACCAGCGAGCGGCTGAACAAGGCTCACGTTCCCCCGCAGAAGCACTTCACTGCTGACTCCGCCCAGCGCCAGCAGACGCTGCCACGCCCTATCAAGACCATGCAGCGCTCCCTCTCCGATCCCAAGCCCATCAGCCCCACTGCCGAGGAGGCCAGCAAGGACAGGTTCTCCCTCTACCAGCACCCGCTGCTCCCTGGCACCCAGGTATGTCCATGTGGGGAACAACCTTTCCCTCAGGAAACAGCCTCAGGAGGCACCTCGAGACATTTCAGTTTCATTAGTACTGCAGCAATTAATATTTTAAAGGGCTGGCTTCCTGTGGCAGCTGATGGCAGCCAGTGGGCATAGACTTTTACACCAACGCCACCAAACAGAGGGAGGCCCTGGAATTCCAACGGCTGCAGGAGACCATCAGCAAGCAGGAGCTGGTCGAAGATTAGGGCTGTCCCCTGCTGCAGTCATGTCCTCCTTCTCTCCTGAGGAGCAGCCACCAAGCATGGCTCCATTTTGGGTCGTGGCAGCTCCCATTCCCACCTTTTCCCTCACATGACAAGGTTGCCTTTGGGCTGCTGAGTGCCCAGCAAAGAGCCCTGGGGCAACTCCCGGGCAGCAACAGGCCCTGGCTGCTCCCTCAGGCCCAAGTGCCCAAGGATGAAAGGCAGGTCTTGTGGCAGGCGGCGGTTGCACGCGGACAGCTTGGCATTTGGCCAGCTACCACCCCTGGTAATTACTCATGGCAAGCGCTCTGCCTGTTACTTCCATCCTATTTATTGCGCTTTTACATAAACACTGCTTCCTCCCTTTGTGGGGGAACATGTGCGCAGTGGCTGCCTCACCACAACCTCAAGGCACAGGAGGAACTCTGTGATGCTCAGGGTTGAGGAATATGGGGAGACACCTACTTGAAAAGCCCTGACCAGGTGTTCCTTATCTTTGCAGGTGGCAGGGCTGCAGTCAAGCCCACTGGCACGCAAGGTGAAGCGGACGCTGCCCAGCCCACCTCCCGAGGAGCACCACGTTCCCCTGGCCAGCCCTGCCACGTCCCAGCTCTACCTGAGCAGCCTGGCCACCAAGGCCACTGCACCAGTCACCAAGGCCAGCCTGCTGAAGGAGTTGGACCGTGACCTGAGGCTGGTGGAACATGAGGCCACCAAGCTGCGGAAGAAGCAGGCAGAGCTGGATGAGGAGGAGAAGGAGATTGATGCTAAGCTGAAGTACCTGGAGCTGGGCATCACCCAGCGCAAGGAGTCACTGCTAAAGGAGCGGGGTGGCCCACGGGACCACCCTTACCTGCACTTCCCTGGGGACCGCCGCGACTACCTGTCCGACAGTGAGCTGCACAGCCTGCGTCTTGCCGCCTACGATGGCACTGGCTTGCGCCCCGCACCCACTGGGCAGTACCCTGACTTTGCCTCCACCCCTGCCTCATACAATGCCTACCCGTACCCCACCCCACAGGGCCCCACCACCTTCCCACAGACGCGTCTGCAGCCTCCCCAGTACCCCACAGCCAGCACCACACAGGATGAACTGCAGGCAGCTCCACTGCCCACCTTTGCCTCATCCAGCGCCTTCCCAGCCCCTGGCACTGCGTACTCAGAGCTGGGTGCTCCAGGCCAACCAGGCTTCCGGCCCCAAAACCCCTACCAAGCCCCAAGCACCTTTTCTGGGGCAGCCACTGCACCGGTAGCACAGCCAACCCTCTTCCATAGCCCTGCAGACACAGCTAGTGGGCACCAGAAGCCACGGCAGACATCACTGGCTGACCTGGAGCAGAAGATCCCCACTAACTACGAGGTCATTGGCGCGGCTACCAGCTCCTCTGCTGTTCCCGATGTCACCTTCAGCACTGCACCAGCGAGTGGCAGCTATGAGCAGTACAAAGCACCTGAAGCCCGGACGGCTGAGAGAGCCAGCACGGCACAGGGCCCCTCTGCCAGCTTCTCTTCTGAGTCCCTCTACACCAGCCTGGAGCAGAACATCCCTCGTAACTACGTGATGATAGAAGACATCAGTGAGCTCACCAAGGAAAGCCCAGCAGTGGAGGGGCAGAAAGGGGAGCCAGTGGGAACAGGTGCTGACAGCCGCCATGGCAGAGAGAAGACTGAGCTGGGGG
Organism: Eubucco bourcierii; assembly: GCA_013396675.1. Classification (NCBI taxonomy): domain Eukaryota; kingdom Metazoa; phylum Chordata; class Aves; order Piciformes; family Ramphastidae; genus Eubucco; species Eubucco bourcierii. Next base: position 244,236 of record VWZE01006470.1, on the reverse strand, counting down.
ATGCTGAGAGCTCCAGCCGGCCATGCTGCTACACCAAAGCTGAGGAAGAGTCTGAGGAGGACATCTATGACCACCATGGCTCTGACTATCGAGGGAAGAACAGCTACCACAGGGGCATGGAGAGTAATGGCAGAGTGTCAGGGAGCTCCACAAGCTCATCCTATTACTATGGGGACAGTGACTACCGGCACTCCTCACGGGTGGACAAGCATGGCCCTGGTGCACCACTACCAAAGCATTCATCCAAGAACCTGGCACCTGCCGTTGTGTCCTCAAAGCGCAGCAAGCACAGGAAGCAGGGCATGGAGCAGAAGATCTCAAAGTTCTCCCCCATTGAAGAAGCCAAAGATGTGGAATCTGACTTGGCCTCCTACGCAGTGACAACCTCAGTTGGAAGCAGCAATGTGGCCTCCAGGGCTAAGAAGATGCAGGAGGAGATCACCTATGGCCTAAAGAAGAACGTCTATGAGCAGCAGAAGTACTATGGTGTCTCCAGCCGGGATCTCGTGGACGAGGAGGAGCGGGTCTACTCTGCCAGCAGCAGAACCCGCTCCTCTGGCTATGGGATGGAGAAATCCTCCGGCCGGGAAGTGGGCAGCAGAAGCAAGTCCTATGAGCGGGAGGGTATGGAGCGCTCCCAGAAAGGTAGCTCCAAGCCCTCATCCCTTGGCATGAGCCAGAGCCGTGGGCGACCACCCATCCGCACACAGCCCTCAGAGGAGGAGAGCCCCGTCAGCCCTCTGGGGAAGTCAGTGGGTGGGTCACGCACTGCAGGGGGACCCGGCCCCCAGTCGGCGGGGGACCCCTGCTCCCCATTCTGCTCCAGCCACTCGTTGCCTGATGTGCAAAAGCACATCAAAGACGTGCCAAGGAGTCACTCGTACAAGCACGAGGAGGGCTACGGCATGGACGATGCCCATTGTGTTGTCTCGGACAGTGAAGGTAACGGCTCCCCATGGTGACAACCCCACAGCATGGCATTTCCCCGGGGCATGCCATCCGTTCGTACGCAGAGACACTCTCACTGCCTCAGTTTGCTTGACATGTGCCTTCCTCCCCCCTCCCCGGGTGTTCAGTGTTAACCGGTCCCATGCGGTGCTGTGCCGTGCGGTGTCCCATCCCTCCTAGCACGGGCTGACCCTCATGCGCATGCCCGCTGCTTGCCTCACCCGCCTCATTGCATGGCTTCCTCCCAGGCAGCCTTGAGCAAGAGATTGACTGTGGTTTGTTTTTGGTTTCTGAAGCCTATCATTTGGGTCAGGAGGAGACAGACTGGTTTGATAAGCCCAGAGAGGCACGGGCGGAGAGGGTGAGGCACTACGGTGGCCACTCTTCCTCACAGAAGAGACCCCCGGTTAAGCACACCTACCATGACTACGATGAGCCCCCTGACGAGGATATGTGGCACCACGATGACTACCCCCAGCACCGTGAGCACCGCCACCATGGGGAGTATGGGCGCCACACTGGCACCTCCCGGCATGCCAGCGATGAGCCCCCACGCCGCTCAACCAAGCAGCATCCACGAGAGCCTGGCCGCCACGAGCCCCGTGGCCACGAGCCTCGCACTGCCCCCAAGAAGGCACAGCAGCCTGAGTCCCGCGCACCTGCCCCCTATGGCCCGAGCTCTGGCGAGTATGGCCCGCCATCGCGCAGCAGTGCTCACCACCATGCTGCTGAGACCTCCAAGACACAGAAGCCTTCCCAGCCACATGGGTCGGCCACCCCAGCACTGAAGCCGGAGCCCCTTGCACACCCACAGCAGCCAGCGGCCAGGCAGCAGCAGGCAGGGCAACAGGCGGCACGGCAGCAGCCAGCGGCACGGCAGACTGCCCAGCCAGTGGGCACAGCACAGCCTGAGGCCAGGGGCAGGACACAGGGACCTCCATCATCCCGACCACCACAGCAGCAGCCAGGGCCAGCCCAGGCAGCAGGGAAGGCACCGGCCACGCACCATGCACAGCCAGGCGGGCATCCAGCGCCAGCAGTAAGTACGAGCTTGGCCGTCTCAGCTGCCTCCCTGCCTCATGGCTCTGTCTGGAACCAGCCTTGTTCAGCCATGGCCAAGTGCTGGCAAGTGAAAGGTTGGGGACGGGAGCCATGGGGCAATGCATATCCTACTCATGTCCCCATCAGTCACTTCTGGGTGTCACAGGAGCAGCCATCCCCTCAAAAGAACCCTGGAAGGGACTATATTCTCCCAAGTAACAAGAGATAGAACAAGAGAAAACAGCCTCAAGCTGTTCGAAGGGAGGTTTAGGTTAGACACTAGCAAAACTTTCTTCCCTGAAAGGGTTGTCAAGCCCTGGAACATGCTGACTGAGGCAATGATGGAGTCCCTGTGCCTGGAAGGGTTTAAAAGCTGTGTAGATGTGGTGCTGAGAGACATGGTTTAGTGGTGACCTGGGAGCATTGGGTTAATGGCTGGATTCGGTGATCTCAAAAGTCGTTTCCAACTTAAACAATTCTGATTCTATTCCCATGCTCTGGATCCCTGGGTGCCTCTTTTGGAGCTGTGGAACAGTGTTCAGGAGTTTCAGTGTCACCTCCCAGCCCACGCCACCCATGAAGGATGCTTTGCCAGCAGGGCAAGCTCTGAGAGCTGTTTTCTCTTTACAGCCAAAAACAGAGCAGACGGACACATCCAAACCTGCAGCTAAAGTGCCACAGCAGCCGGGGAGGGCACCCACAGCACAGCCTCTGGGAGCAGCAGGTCAGTAGGCCCAGCAGCATGATGCCATTCCCCTCTGCCAGCTGCCCAGCACCCCAAGGGCTTGGCTGAGCTCCCTGAGCTGGGACTATCATCAGCCAACAATGGCTTAATTTGTTCCCCAGCAGACAGCAAAGCTGGTCCAAGAGTGGCCGGGCCACGTGGTCCCACCGGCATGGGTACAGGACAGCCTGGGGCAGAAGGAGAGAGTGTCTTCTCCAAAATCCTGCCAGGAGGGGCAGCGGAACAAGCAGGCAAACTGACTGAAGGTGAGAGCTGCTCCCCGTGTGGAGACAGAGTCACAATGCTTCTTGGCACCAAGACAGGGTGAGATGCCATGGGAGTGACTGGATACAGCTAGTGGGATGTGATGCTCCTGCAATCTGGGGCTCGGGGACATGGGGTGCTAAGGAAGATGGGAGGTCTAGGGAGGGGAGGGGCCAGGGAGGTGGAGGACCAGGGTACCTGCAGCATACTGACACTTCTCCTGGCTTCCCTGCAGCGGTGTCGGCTTTTGGCAAGAAGTTCACTTCGTTCTGGTGAGAGAACAGCACAAGGTGAGTGAAGCCAGTGCTGGGTGCTGTACCATGGACTCTCTCTAGCCCAGCTGTGCCTGATGGCCTCCTGCTCCCTCTCACTGCAGGTGTTTGGGAAGTGAGTTGGAGATCGAGTCATTGCAGTGGAAAAACCTATGAAGAAACCAGTGAATTCAGCATGCAGCAGCAGACTCTGAGTATAACAGTAAGTTATACCTCCACCATGCAATTCCCAGGGCTCATGCTGTCACCTCCAGCGCTCGCTCAGCCTTGCCCTCCCACACTCCTGATGTTCAAGCTGAGAAGGACAGAGTGTAGCTCACTCCCCTTCATTCTGGGCCACTCATCCCCATTCTCAGACCCAAGCACCTGCCCCAAGCCAAGATGTTGGGGCTTGGCCTTGTTCCCTGATCTCAGCAGTGCCGCTTGGACTGATCCCATGACCCCAGGATTGCAGGGGAGGTTTGTGCAGCCCAAACTCTGCTCTGGGAACTCATCCAGCATGGGGTTGGCAGCAGCTGCTCCACTAGCAGAACCTCTTCATTCACCATTGCAAATTTGCTCAGGCTGGTGCTGGTACTGCTTCTGGGTGGTATCCCCTCCACAGGGGCACTGCCACTTGGGCTAACACCTCTCTCTTTGTCTCTCACAAGCTTTTGAAAGCAGGGCAATCCCTGGATGTTGGACCAAATGGCAGCCAAGCAGGGGCCCAGCGGACACCTTGGGGCAGGTGCCCCCCATGCCTGGCAAGCAGCTCCGTTGTGGCACACGGCAAGCCCCAGCAGCCACCACGCGGGAACAGGCCTGATCCGGACCGTTTGGTCAGGCCCCGTAGGCGGGCCATAGCCCTTTCTCAAGATTATACGCAGAGTTGCTCCCCCCGAACCCCAGCTCTTGCCTCTTCATAGGTTTTTCCTCCCTGCTGTGAGCCGAGGGCTGGGCGCCGTGGGCACCTCTCCTCCTTCCCAATCCCATCCACCCTGCCGGGGCCATCCCCATGCCCCCTACACTGCAGCCTGCTCCCGGCTCTGCCAGGGAGCCCCTGGAGCGTGTCAGCTAGGACCTAACACTGTTTCACTACCAAAATACGAGGCCATAGGACTCTGACAGGCGGCGTGGCCGGCCTTTGTCGACGCTTTGCCGGCTGGGTGCACATCCCGAAGCCATTGGAAGTATTGAAAGGGCTGCACTCGCCCTTGCCGTGCAGCCAGCATGCCCGCCGCCAGGCACCCCTTTTCTTTCAAGAACAGCCTTAATCATCCCACTTTGATTTCTGTGTATACCTCATCCGCACTTGGGGGGGGCATGGGGCGTCGTTGTGGGGGTCCTTTTTTCTCAGTTTCTCTGGATTAATTTTATTTTTGTTTTGGGATTTTTTTTTCTAAAATTTATACCAAATCCTCTTCCCTCTTTGCTTTGTGCGATGAGTTAGCACACACGGGCTGTCGTCTGTAGAAGCAATAGAGTGCAGGAGGCTACAAAAGAGCACAAATCCCGTGGAACAAGATCAGGAGAGCTTTGCCTCCAGCAGTATCCTTCCTCTTACTGTGCAATCCAAGTCCTTCTCAAGCCATTTAGTGGGGACGCGGGGACGGCCAGCATGGCGGCTGGAGGCCAAAGCCCACTTCACCCTGCTAGGAGGGGATTCCCCAGGATGGGGGGGAAGGCAGCCCAAGGAGGGGGCTCGTCAGCATACAGCCACGTGCTGCCTGCAACCTGTCACTTCCCTGCACCGGTGGCATCCCCCCTGGTGCCCTCCACGGTGGGTGGCAGCCGCCCGCTCACCCGCCTGATGTTCTATGCAACGAAATAACACGACTCCAGAACAAGACCTGTGAATAGCTGATCAGTTCAATGTTGCGCCTAAGGGTTTCATCGCAAAGCGTGCCGCCGAGCGACCCGATAACGACTCTTTATCAACCACCCGTGCGTATGAATTTGTGGCATGTTCGACCCACGGAGGGCCACTTTGCCAAAGGGCAGCCCTAGTGCCCATGACTGTCTGTCCCGTCGTAGAGCATGGCTTGCTACTTCTCTGCACGGTTCCACCTGCCTTTCAGTGCTTGCTGTTCTTTGCCTGGACTTTTCTTTTTTTCTTTTCCATCAGTCCATCGCTGTACTGAAAGCTCTTAGCAGATTGATGCACTTGTTATTGAGGACTCGGTTGCCATCAGAAGCCCACACTCTCCAGCAGGTTCCTCACAGGGGGGTCTGCCTGTGCCCAAGGCTAGGGGAGAGGACGGCGGCTGTGGGACAGGGGGGAGGGTGATACTCCCACAGGACAGCCCCACAGAGGACAGCCCCAACTCTGCGCACACCCACTGCCTCTCCCCACTGATGACAAGTGCATAGCCTGAGTGTGCCTCCTCTGGGCCCCCACCGCTCCTCGCGCTGTAAATACTTGTACAGTGTGTAAATTGCACGCGGGACCAAGAGCCCCGCCGGGGCCCATCTCGCTGCCCAAGCACATCTGCCACTTTGCCTTCGCACCCACTGGGACCAGGGGCCTGTCACCCACCCTGCCAGGTCAGGCCCTCAGCCCAGCTTGTGGCAGTCTGCTGGCCAGGGCAGTGGGGGGCAGAGGGTGCAAAGGCAAAGGGCTGCGCGTGGCCAGGTGCAGTTTCCAGTGGTAAGTGCGATGTCGGGTGCGCTCCCTCTGAACATTGTGACGGTGTGCGTGTCTGCTGTGCTCTGTGCCACCCGTAGTGACCCTGTACCGTGCCGTACCGTGCCGTGCCGTACCACCCCTGCCGCTGTGTCGTGACTCCCTCCCAGAAGCTGCCCCCTCACCAGGTGTTTCTGTGGGAACAGAATAAAAAGGACTTGACACAAACCATTGGATTGGCCCCGATTCCTGTCTGCTTGTAGTAAGGGGGATTAGGGGGGTCTGGAACTCTGGCATGGAGGGGTAGAGGGACTTGGGAGCCCAATGGACCTGGTTGGCACTAAGCACCGGCGGGTTCTGCAGCTCACTCCTCCAGGATGCTAGACAGGGATGTCCCTGTGAGCCCCCAATGACCCAACACCAACACCCAACTGTGCAGGCAGCTAGGCTAGAGGAGTGCCTGTATCCCTGTAGGAGCTCAAAGGCCTGCTCTGCTCTGGGACTGTACGGTAGGCTAGGGGTACCTGTAGGCTGCCAAGGGCCTCGTTGGCTGGCTGCTGGACTGGAGGTCCCCGTGGGCCCCAACGGGCCAGATCCCCTCTGGGTTGAGTGGTGGGCTTAGGGTCCCTGTAGTCCCCCAAGCCGGACTTCCCTCGGCTCATCTACGGAGCCCCTGCGCTGCAGCCGAGGAAACCTGCTGGGTCAGCCCAGGGGCTGCGGGGCAGTGTCCTCGCCCCTGGGAACGGCTTTCAAACAAGGCCCGGCGGATGAACCAGCGTCTCTGCGCCGGAACACCCGCCTGAGTGCGACAGGACCAGGCGGGGTGAAGCGCGGAAACGGACGGCAACACTTCCCGCAGCTACACTGCCGCACCCACCAGGAGGCGCCGCAACGTGGCCTATGGCCCCGAGCGCTGCAACCAATGGGAGGTGCCACGCGCCGCCGCCCCACCCCTTCCGCTCCGGAAGTGGTGTCGCCGGTGTCGCCCCCACCCCGCCGTCGCGACATGGAGCCGCCGGTGAGGGGGTGAGGGGCTGCGGGGAGGGGGGTGTGTGTGTGTTTTACGTCACTGCCCCGGGAGCCCACCCTGCCCCCGGGAGCCCTCGCGGACCTGCTGCCCTCGCCCTCCAGCATTGCAACCCCCAGGAGCCCCACCCCGGGAAGTGTCCCCGCCCCAGCAACTTCCCGTCCCCGGTGCTCCGTGGGCTGCACTCCCCCGTAATTGTCCGTGACGTTTCCCTAATTCCCTCATGCGCCCCAGTAGATGTCTCAGATCTACTCTTTCAGGTAATGTCTCTGGTACCCCAGTAACTGCCCCCATTATGCCCCTAATCCCTGTGTACACCCCAGTAACTGCCCCAACTCAGCAACCCAGATACTGCCCCCGGTACATCACTAACTGCCCTGGTATTCTCATGACCCCCTGCACCCCTAATACTGTGCCCAGTCCCCCAATAGCTGCGTCTACGGCCTTGAACCCACTTACAGCAACTGCTTCAGCTATGCATCCCCATCATTTCTCCCGGTACTGCCACAATGCCCCACTAGCTGCCCCTGTACTCCCCTGTTTCTTCATGTAGCCCGGTAAATTTCCATCCTAATTTCCATATCCTCAACTGCTCCAGCACTTCACCTCCAGGCAGTGCCCCCAGCACCTCAGTAACTGCCCCCAGTATGCTCCACATCCTTACCATGTGCCCTGGTGTCCCAGTAGCTGGCCTTTCTGTCTCACCACTACCTGATTCTTGCCCCTCCTGCCCCACTCTGGCATGGCCTCATACACCATGCCACCTCTCTGTCTCCTACAGGTGCTATCAAGCACAGAGGAGATGGTAGAGGTATACCAGGAGCTGAGCAGGCACCCAGAGCTCAGCACTGCCTGCCTCGGCCCTGATGTCACCACCCAGTACGGGGGCAAGTACTGCAACCTTTACACCGGTATGGGGACAGGGCGGCCCTCTGGGAAGCCCAGGGGTGTCCAGGGGGTCTTTGCCTGTCCGACGGGCACAGCACATGTCCTCACCCTGCTCCTCACAGAGTGGACACAGCGGGACCTGGCACGGGCCAAGAACATCAAGTTCTGCCGCCAGTACTTGATCTTCCATGATGGGGCCTCGGTTGTCTACTCGGGGCCTGCTGGCACCTGCTCTGAGATCAAGGACGAGTGAGTCACATCCTGTCCCCATCACTGGCATCCCCTCATGATGCTGATGGCAAGCGGCTGATGGGCGTCCACTCACTTGTAGGCTCCTGAGCCAGGAGTCCCCTAGTGGGGCACTGAAGGCTGTCCTGCGCAAGGTCCCTCCTGGCAAGGAGAATGAGAAGGAAAAGCAGTTCCTGGAGGTGAGGAGGGGGCCAGAGGAAGACAGATCAGCTCTGGGGCTTGGGGCTGAGTCCACACTGGGGTTTAGGTCCAGATGCACACTAGGACTCGGGGCTGCCCTGGCGTATCTGCCCGCAGGTCTGGGATCAGAACTGCAAGGTGAAGAGCATCAACCTGACAGCACTGAAGAAGCACAGCAGTGTCTATGACAACGGTGAGGGGCCAGGGACACTGGGGGACATGGTGTCCTGAGGGAATGGGATGGCCAATGCCTGACCCACTCCTGCAGAACAGTTTGGCTGCCTGGCCTGGTCACACTCGGAGACGCACCTGCTCTACGTGGCAGAGAAGAAGCGTCCCAAGGCCAAGTCCTTCTTCCAGAGCAAAGACGCTGAGCCGGGCATCTCCGACGAGGACACAGGATGCCCCGAGAATGAGGATGCACCCCTCAAGGTGGGGTCCCCCCACCCTGGGGTAGGCAAGACCCGATGGGGCACCATGAGGCTGACTGGGGTATGCCACAGGGCAAGCAGTTCGTGTACCATGAGGACTGGGGGGAGGCACTGAGTACCCACAGCGTACCCGTCCTCTGCATCCTTGATATCGAAAGCAGCAGCATCTCAGTGCTGGAGGGTGTTCCAGAGCACATCTCTCCTGGCCAGGTCAGCATGGGGAACTCTAGGGAACCAGAGGAGGGAGGTGTCAGGGTGCAGCAAGAGGTTGAGCTGCTCGCCATCCCCTCTTCCTACAGGCTTTCTGGTCCCCTGATGACACCGGCGTGGTGTTTGTGGGCTGGTGGCACGAGCCTTTCCGCCTGGGGCTGCTGCACTGCACCAACCGGCGGTGAGTCTCTGTGTGGCACCCTGCCCTACAGCTAGGGTCCCCAGTCCCCCACTGACACTTGTCCCTGCCGGCAGGTCAGCACTCTTCTACATGGACCTGACGGGTGGGAGATGCGGTGAGCAGTACACACCTTAACCCCGCTGGTGCACTCATTCCCTGCAGCCCCCTCACTGTGCCCTTGTGCCCATGCAGAGCTGCTTTCTGAGGACACCAAGGCTGTGTGGTCCCCGCGGCTCAGCCCCGACCGCTGCCGTATTGTCTACCTGGAGAACGATGCCTTGGGCCCCCATCAGCAGTGCAGCCGCCTCTGCATGGTGAGCAGCACCAGGAGGATTGGGAAAGCACCTGTGTCAGGACTGGCAGAAGGGCAGTCATGCCCTTCTCTGGGATGCAGCAGGGGTGGGCAGGCTGAGACCAAGCAAAACTTACCTTGTCCCATGTCTTCTGCAGTACGACTGGTACACCAAACAAACCAATACAGTGCTGGAGGTTGTCCCACGGCAGACGTGGGGTAAGTATAGCCCTGGAGGCAACAGTGGGGGCACAGAGGGGTGCTGAGCACCACCACTCCACTACTGTCATTACAGGTGCTTTCCCGGGCATCTATTGTGGTGCTCTGCCACGGCTGTGCTGGGCAGCTGACAGCCGCAGGCTAGTACTGGATACATTCCAACGCAGCCAGCAGGTGAGGGCTGCTGTACCAGGACAGCATGGGGGCATGCAGGGTGGCTGGGCTGGGTGAGTGCTCTGCTGGACTCTGCCCTTCTGCCCCTAGGACGTGTTCGTGGTGGACACAGTGACGTGCACCACAACCTCGCTTACAGCTGGTGAGTGCCAAGCCAGTGACAGGTCTAGGGAGGCAGTCATGCCTGCAATTTATGACTCCTCCCCTCCACCCCAGATACCCCTCAGGGAAGCTGGTCTGTCCTTACCATCGACCGGGACCTCTTAGTGGCCAGATTCTCCACCCCTAGCTGTCCCCCAACACTGGTAAGGCAATGTCCCCCTTCCCAGCACCCACCACCCCTTGGCACCCTCACCAACCCCTCTTCCTGCACAGAAAGTGGCCGTTCTGCCTGAGGCTGGCCGGGAGGCGCAGATGCACTGGGTCTGCCTGCAGGATGCACCTTCTGTGCCTGGCATTAGCTGGGGTATCCGCACCCTGCAGCCGCCAGCAGAGCAGGAGCACCCCCAGTATGGTGAGTGCCCCAGGGCACCAGGCCTGGCTCCACTACCCATTCTGATCTCTGACCATCCCACTTAACTTCCACAGTGGGTCTTGACTTTGATGCCATCCTGCTTCGTCCAAGCGAGGGCCCTGCCACCCGGAAACTTCCCTTAGTCGTGATGCCCCATGGTAAGAGCTGGTGAGGGGGTCACACCTCAAGTCTGATCTCCCATCCCCAGCTGCCTCCCAAGGACGCTGATCTGTCCTAACTGTGGACTAAGAACTCTCGGTGGCCCTGTCTGGGCAGAGTCACTCCTTTTTGCCTTTTACTTTCACAGGAGGTCCCCATTCTGTATTCACAGCCAGGTGGATGCTGTACCCAGCAGCGCTCTGCCGTGTTGGCTTCGCAGTGCTGCTGGGTGAGTGGTGCCAGGGGCTAGGGCTGCTGGGTGGTAGGGCGCCTGCAGTGGGGCCAGGACAAAGGGAAGAAGGGCTCTGATATTCCTCTACAGTGAATTACCGTGGCTCACTCGGCTTCGGCCAGGACAGTGTGGCCTCCTTGCCAGGCAACGTGGGCACACAGGACGTGCGTGATGTGCAGGTATGGCCCCAGCATGTAGTCTTGGTGCACTCTGTACTCCTGTGGAGGAAGGAAGGAAAGGGCTGCTTACCTTAACGGGTGTGCCTTGTGGTGACAGTTCTGTGTGGAGCGGGTGCTACAGGAGGAATCACTCGATGCTGGCCGTGTGGCACTGGTGGGTGGCTCTCATGGGGGCTTCCTGGCATGCCACCTCCTTGGCCAGTTCCCTGACGCCTACCATGCCTGTGTGGTCCGCAACCCCGTGGTGAACATTGCCTCCATGGTGACTGCCACTGACATTCCTGACTGGTAAGTTGACTGGTAAGTGTCATTGCCCCTAGTCTGCTGTCACCCTGACCCTGCATGTGACCCCATCCCTCTCACTTGCAGGTGCCTGACAGAGACAGGGTTGCCCTATGTGCCTGATGCCCTGCCAGACCCAGCACAGTGGACAGAGATGCTGAACAAGTCACCTATGCGCTACATCAACCAGGTACATCCCTGTCACCATCCCTGTCCTTGTCCCCATGGGCAGCGCTGGCTCTGAGACTGTGCTGCTCCCACAGGTCCGTGCACCCGTGCTGCTGATGCTGGGGGAGGATGACCGGCGTGTCCCCCCCAAGCAGGGGATGGAGTATTACCGTGCCCTCAAGGCCCGAGGGGTCCCCACACGGTGAGTGAGATGCTAGATGCTGAGGTTGGGGCTGTGGGCATGGCTTTAACCCTACTCTCCCCTCCAGGCTGCTCTGGTACCCGGGGAACAACCATGCTCTGGCTGGAGTTGAGGCCGAAGCCGACGGTTTCATGAACATGGTGCTGTGGCTGCTCGAGCATTTGCAGTGCCAACAGCCTGCCGCTGCTGCCACCCTCCAATAAATTATGTAGTTCAGCACCCCAATGTCTCTGATGGTGGTGCTGCCACTGGTGTCACCTCTACTCCCAGTGCCCCAGGAGCTTGTGATCACTGGACCCTCTCCAGGACAACTTGGCATTTGTGCCATCGGGGATGAAGTGTGCTATGGCAGAGGGGGGAACCCTGCCCAGTTGCCCTGGGCATAATGGGCAGAGAGGGGCAGCTGGAAGGCTGGCACCAATGAGGCTCCTCACGCCAGCTGCTTGCTCATGCCTTGGCACCTCGCCTGCTGTGGAGCGGCAGGCACCAGCAGGCTAGTGCAGTGGAGCAAGACCCCATGGCCTCAGGGACTGAGTCGGGCTCAGAGGTGGGCAAGGGCCCCAGGGGGACTCTGTGGGTTAGCACAGACCAATTTTGAGGGGGTAGGCACAGGCAGAGAATGAGCTCACTCCACATCGCAATGCTTCTTCACCACCCAGGCGGCCAAGGGCCCTGCCGCCTGGTACCGGGAGCTGAGCTGCTTTCCTGCTGTCACCCGTGCCGCCCTTGGGGCCACCGCGGGGGCACAGACTTTCCTGCTCTACACCGGTGAGTTGCAGGCGCGGCCGCCCTGCTGCTTTTGACTCGCAGGGCCGGGGATGGTGGGCGCTGATGCACTCTCACCTCCCCCGCAGAGTGCAGCCGCCCCGACGTGTCTCGCCGCCGGCTGCTGCGGTTCAGCCGCCACTACAGCCTGCAGCGCACAGGCAGCGGCGGCCTCGCCGTCAGCCGGGCAGCGCTCAGCGCCGAGATCCGCAACCAGTATGGCACAGACGGGCAGTGGAATGGGGGAGTGTTGCTGGTGTCCATGCCATGGCTGGTGCCCGTGGCGTGACTGATACCCATGGCGTGGCCAATGCCGGCAGCATGACTGGTGCCCATAGTGTGCCATCCACCGCAACCTCCCTCCCACTCACAGGCTTTTCAGCCAGGACTCGCCCACGGGACGGCACCGTGCTGTGCTCAGCCGCTGCCCATGGCTGGGCCACGAGCTGCTGGAGGTAACATGGACTGCCCTCATCACGGCACCCTTTGGAATCCCCCAGGGTGGCTGGAGTGCCAGCACCAGGCAGTGGGCACCGCAGCCATGGTGTGCCGTTCCTGACCCCTGTCCCCCAGGTGTGGGACAGCAGTGGGCGCAGCCACAGTGTGGACCTCACAGCACTGGGGAAACATGGGGAGGTCTACACGGAGGGTAGGTCCCATGCCTCATGCCCCCTGTGCACAACACAGGTGAGGGCAGCACAGTCAGTGACTCCAGTGCTTGCCTGTGCCTGTGCCTGGATGGGCTTTGGCACCCTCTTACCGTGCCAGGGCCCTTTGCCTGTCTGGCCTGGTCACACTCAGAGACATGGCTACTCTACGTGGCTGAGAAGAACTGGCCCAAACCACAGACCCCCTGCCCCTGGGATGTGCCAAGAGCAGCCATGCCAGAGGAGGAGGACAAGGATGAGCAGGTGGGTGCCATGAACCCTGTGAGAATGCTGTGTGCTCCACAACCATGCTGTGCACCCTGTGAGCATGGCACTTGGCCCATGGGTTCAGCATGTGCCCCATGAGTATGCCATGTCCAAAGCCCATCCCTGTGACTGCCGATCTAGTGGCTAACAGGATTGTGGCACAGGATGAACGGTTTGTGTATCATGAGGATTGGGGGGAGGCACTGAGCACCCGCAGCATGCCTGTCCTCTGTGCCCTGGATCTGGAGGGCAGCAGCCTCTCAGTGCTGGAGGGCATCCCGGAGCACCTCTGCCCTGGACAGGTCAGGATGGGGTGCAGGGAGATATGCTGTGGAGGGCAGCCTGGTGCTGTGGGACCGAGCCAGATCTGCTATCACACAGGCCCTGTGGTCCCCAGATGACCACGGTGTGGTGTTTGTGGGCTGGTGGCATGAGCCCTTCCGCCTGGGACTGAGTGCCTGCTCCAACAGGAGGTAGGTCTCCTCCGGCACCCAGTGCCATGCCAGGACACCTACCCCATGCCATCATAGCTGCGAAGCTCCAGCCTGACCCAGGTCTCCCCCACCAGGTCAGGGATTTTCTATTTGGACCTGGCCAGTGGGCACTGTGGTGAGCACTGGGGACATGGTGGGTGCCAAGAGTCCCAAGAGTCTCCAGGGTTCTAAACCTCTGCCACCTGCAGAGCTGCTGTCATCTGAGCATGCTGCTGCTTGCTCCCCACGGCTGAGTCCCGATGGCCAGCGCCTTCTCTACCTGGAGGGAGACCTGGGGGGACCCCACCGGCAGTGCTTGCGACTGCACATGGTGAGAGAGGCCCTGTGGACAGTGGGCACAGCTGTCCCCCCAATGTGAACCTGGGCCTGACTGTTACGGCACCTTGTAGTGCCTGGCTAGGGTGGGGGGTGGTCTCAGCCTATAATCCTTTGGCCTCAGTTTCCCCACCTGCCAACTGTCCCCAGATCAACTGGCAGACAAGGCAGGCAGTGACTGTTCTCGATGTGGTGCACGAGCCTACAGAGGGTGAGCCTGGCATGGTGGGCAG
>VWZE01006470.1:164471-229972 GCA_013396675.1 Eubucco bourcierii | reverse complement strand
GAGCCTGGCATGGTGGGCAGTGCCAAGCACTGCCAGGAGGCCAGAAACCCACCCCACCCCCCCATGCCAGACGCCCATGGCCCAGCCTCACCATTGCTCTGCTCTGCTCTCAGCCTTCACTGGGCTCTATGGGGAGGCACTGCCGCCACAGTGCTGGGCAGCTGACAGCCGCCGAGCAGTGCTGGGCACTCCACAGCGAAGCCGCAAGGTGAGTCATGGTCCAGGGGAACAGGGAACATGGTCCCCACATTTAATAGTGCTTGGGATCTGCCCCTTTGCAGGACCTGCTGCTTGTGGACACAGAGACAGCCATTGTCACCAACCTCACAGCAGGTATGTCACGCCAAGCCACCCATGGTGCCCTGGTGAGCATCCAAGAGTGCCAGCATGCTCTCTGTCCCCAGGTTCACCTGAAGGATGCTGGGAGCTGCTTACCCTCCAGTGGGACGTGTTGGTGGCCACCTGCTCAGCCCCACACCACCCTCCCAGCTTGGTGAGTAGAGCATCACACAGCACAGCTGCCAGTGCATGGCACTGGGCAGCTAGGCAACAGCATGGTATGACCAGGCACAGTACAGCATGGGCATGATGTGGCAGTGTAGCACATTTGGGCTAGGCATAGAATGGCATAATGAAGCATGTTGTAGGACAGTGTTGCCTGGTGTGGCATGGCATGACACAGCCAGGCATGGCCAGGCACAGCCCAGCATGCTGTGGCATAGCCAGATCCAGCATGGTACAGTGTGGCAAGGCTCAGCAGAGCCTGGCATGGCTGGACTGGACACAGTACAGCATGTCAAGGTGAAGCACAGTTCATGGTGAAGCACAGCATGGCACACCATGACACCTCCGGGCATAGCACAAGACGGTACCTCGGAGCACCGGCGCGCTGAGCCAACATACTGGGGCTGATCACACCCCAGCCGGGGCCAGGTGCCCTGGGGCAAGGGTGCTACCTGCTGCCCACTTCCAGGTGGTGGCGGTGCTGCCTCCAGCGGGCAGAGAGCTGCCGATCCACTGGGTGCCAGTGGAGGACAGCCCAGTAGTGCCCGGTGTCACCTGGAAGACCCTACAAGTGCAGCCACCACAAAGCAAGCGGAGCCCCATCATGCGTGGTGAGCGCCTAAGGGTCCCCGGCACCCGAGTGCTGCCTGGGTGACGGGGGCCCTTGGGTGTGTGGGGGGTGGGCAGGGTGAGGGGTGCAGAGAGTGGTGGGTGCCGAGTAGGATTCTTTCACTGGTGCAGGCACCCAGGCTTTCGAAGCCCTGCTGCTGAGCCCGCCAGACAGCATGGTACCACACCCCCTCATCGTTTGCCCCCATGGTGAGTGAGGGGACAGCAGGGACTCTCTGGAAGCACTGGTGGCACCCCAGGTGACCTCTCTGCTGGCTACAGGTGGCCCTCACTCTGTCTTTGATGCCCGCTGGCGCCCAAACATGGCTGCATTGTGCCGGTTGGGCTTCGCTGTGCTCCTGGGTGAGTACCAGGGAGCCCAAAGAAGTGTGGCCCCTGTGTCCCACTAGGAACACAGCACCCACAGCCTTCATCTCCCCAGTGAACTACCGTGGCTCCCTGGGCTTCGGCCAGGCCAGCATCTGCTCCCTGCTCTCCCGTGTGGGTGAACAGGATGTAGCAGACACCCAGGTGAGGGTCACTGGGCTGGGGAGGTGCTGCCAGCAGGATACTGATGGCAGAGTCTGTTGGGAGGATGGTGATGGTAGGATGCTCCTGATGTTTGGGTGCTGCTGGTGGGGTCTGCTGGGAGGGTGCTGATGGTGGGTGCCAAACGGGTGCAGCTGGCAGTGGAGCAGGCACTAAGCAGTGAGCCCCTGGACCCACATCGCCTGGCCCTGTTGGCTGGTTCCCATGGAGCCTTCATTGCCCTCCACCTTCTTGCCCACGAGCCTGAGCGCTACCAAGCTTGTGCCCTGCGCAGCCCTGTCTCCAACCTGCCTGCACTGCTGGGCACATCTGACATCCCCGACTGGTGAGTGCCCCCCCATTCCATGCTATGCCATGCCACATCTCCATGTTGCCAACCAGCACCTTCATGCCACAGGCGCTACACCTCCCTGGGGCTGCCCTACTCCTTTGAGCGGGTGCCGCACACTGAAGACATGGTCACCATGCTGCTGCACTCACCTATTGCCCAGGCAGCCCAGGTAAGACACGGGTGGAATGGGTGTGGGCCATTTGATGCAGGGTGCCAGGCATCCATTGCTGTCTGTGCCACAGGTGCAGACGCCAGTGCTGCTGTGCGTGGGGGCCCGGGACCGACGTGTCAGTCCCACACAGGCACTGGAGCTGTACCGGGTGCTGCGAGCCAGGGGGGTGCCAACACGGTGAGTGGGGTGCAGTGGTACAAGAGCAGGGAGGGAATGCCAGGATACTGGCTGAATAGGTTTCTATACCATTCATCCCACCCCATCCTGTCCCACAGGTTGCTGTGGTACCCAGAGGGTGGCCATGCGCTGGCAGGTGTGGAGATGGAGGCCAATGTCTTTGGGAACTGTGCCCGCTGGTTCCTACAGCATCTGGGGCAGCCCCAGCAGGATGGAACAGGCCAGCACATCCACTAGCACCTGCAGTGGCCCTGTGGCTGTGCCAGCCCTGGCGTGACTGCTGGCCTTGGGGACCACACCAGGATCAGAAGATGGAGTGAGTGTAGTCAGGAGCAAGAAACAAGACCTGATTTGAAGTTGATGCAAAATAAAGGTGTGAGACTCTTTGCAGTGTCAACCCTTGTGGCCACAGCCAATCCTTTATCGCCTGCTAGCAGCTGTGCCAGGCTGAGGCTGAGCCAGCTCAGCCCATCTTCATCACCTTGTGGATCCAGTCAACATAGAGGGAGATGCGGATGAAGAGCGCAGGCTGGTCAGTGCGGGCACAGACGCGGGAGGGGGTGATCACCCCCTCCAGAACCCAGCAGTCAGCAGTGAGGCAAGCCAGCGGCCCTCCATAATCTCCCTATGGCACCCAGAAAGAGGAAGTCACCCCACTGCTGGCACTTGTGGGCTCCCTGAGGCAGTGGTCCTCACTCTGGCTCACCTCGCAGGCCCCCACACCAGCACGCAGTGGGGCTGTGCACAGCTCACTCTCCTTCAGGCGTCCGCGCAGTGCTGCATTGCACTCACCCTGTGCCAGCACAGGCAGCCGTGCCACGTTAAGCACACTGTTGTCTGCTGTGCCTGTGGGCAGAGTGCATGGGGCAGCAGGCATGGGGCGCACAGATAGGGGATGTCATGGCAGGGAGATGGTACAGGCAGGTGCCATGACTGCCATGGGTAGGCATTGCATGCATGGGGATGCCTTCAAAGGGAGAATGTAGTCAAAATAGGTAGAGCAGCCAGGGGATGTCATGGGCAGGGAGATGCATGCACATGCAGGAAGAGGGTGATAAGCAGAAGGATGTCAGGGGCAGGTGGATGCCATGGAATAGGGATGCCATGGATAAAGGAATGCTGCAAGCAGAGGCTATTATGGTAAGGTTGGAAGGGACCTCAAGGATCATCTAGTTCTAACCCCCTGCCATAGGCAGGGACACCTCCCACTAGTACAGGTCACTCAAGGACACCTCCCACTAGTACAGCTCACTCAACACCTCCCTATTATGGACAGGTCATGTGGTGAGCAGGGGAATGCATTGCTGGGGAATGGCATGGGCAGGAGGATGTTACACACAGAAAGATGTTGTGGCAGGGGGATGTCACAGACAGGGAATGCTGTGGAAGTGAGATGGCATGGGCAAAGGGATGACATAGGCAGGGGAATGGAATGGAAGGGGAATGATATGAGCAGGGAGATGCCATGGACCTGTGGGTGCTGTGAGCAGGCAGGTGCTGTGAACATGGCAACATTACAAGCAAGGGACATTCCAGATGGGGCGATCCCATGGATATGAAGATGTTGTGGGCAGGGGGATGCCACTGCAGTGGAGTGGCACAGGCAAGGCATGTGTTGGGCATGGGATACAGTTGCAGGGCTGCCCATGGCAGGTACCTCTAGTTTCCCCCCAGCCAGCAATCTCGCAGACAGTGCCCGCAGGCACCACATAGCGCTCGGGTGGCAGGCAGATCAGGGCCACGCGCCTGTTCAGTGTGGCTGGCCTGTGGCAAAAGGAGTGATGTGATGCAGTGCGAGCCCAGCTGTCAGCAGTGCAGGACGAGGGTGCAAACCTGGCCTCTCACCTTGCCAGCTTCAGCATCACCAGCTGGGATTCAAAGGGGCCACAGACAATCCGCACAATGGGGATAGTCTGCTTGTCAGGGTCCCCAGGGCCAGGGTCCTTGAAGAGTGTCCCCAGCTGCACCTCATAACCCACCAGGTCGGCATCGCTGTGGGAGGGGGATGTGAGAGCACAGAGGGCTTGGCATTGCACCCCACACCCCAGCCCTGGCCTTACCAGGAGGAGAAGCACTGGCGTGTGCTGATCACCCACTGCTCCTTCACCAGGGACCCCCCGCAGAAGTGCATGCCAGCCCTGCAGGGATGAGTGGTGAGGTCCAAAGGGTATGCTGCCCGCATGGGTGCCAGCAGGATGCCTGCTCACCGGTTGCGGATGCTGACAGTCCAGGGTGAGTTGCCGGGCTGGCCACCAACAATGCGCCCTTTCTGCTGCAGCCTCTCATCCCGCTGGCCACACTGCTCAAATGCCACTGCCTCTGCAGGCAGGTTGGGCATCAGCCACGGCCACACCACTGGTGGCCACACCACTGGCACCCACCCAGCATCCACAGACCCTCACCTGCATTCTCCAGGATGGAGGGAATAGTGCTGCCAGCTGCAGAAACAAAGTGTGGCATCAGGGCAGGATCCATCCACCCTGGGAGGACAGTCATAACCCCAGTGGGTGGTTAGGGAGCCCCACCCCAGGGCTGCAGGTAGGGGCTTACAGCAGGGCTTGATGGCACAGTAGTCAAAGGGGGTTCGGGGATCCATGGTGTAGCACCAGGGGCCGTGACTGTCATTATCAGGATTGCGACAGTAGTTCTCCTCCAAGTGTGCCTCAGGGTGGGTGACAGGCGAGATCCTGCCAGAGGGAAGTCACCATCACTGTCACTATCTGTCTCCATCCTTATACTCCTCCCCATCTCCATCTCCACCCCACCATCAGCCCCATCCTCAAGTCCATCCTCAAGTTCATCTCCACCCCTCCCAGCAAGCTCCTCTGGACACTCACTGGGGCACATGGGGTGCCTGGGCAGCCCACGGCTGGCAGGTGATGCCCTTCCGTGTCTTGCTGATGCGACCGCGGTAGTGTTCACCATGGCCATGGTAGCACTCTGGGGATAGGCAGATGTGGCTGGCACCCACATCAGGCAGTGTGAGGCAGGGGTGTCTGAGGACAGCTCACCTTGAGCAGTCAACTCATCAGGGCAGCGGCGGATGTGGAAGCAGAAGGCAATGCGGACAGTGGGCCGGGCAGTGAAACACCACGGTGCCTCTGAGCCATCAGGATTGCGGCAGTAGTTCTCCTGCAGGTCTCTGGTAGGGGTGCCACGTGGGTGCCCCCCCCCACCAGCCCACACTCATGAATGATTCCCAGTGCCCCCCTCCCCAGATACCTCCTCCCCAAACTCCTTACTTGCATGAGTATTTCTCAGGCACAAAATGGTGCTGGTGGGGGACCTGGGCATCCCAGCGCTGGCAGGGGATGCCCGACACAGTGACATTCACTCGGCCCCGGTAGCTTTCACCTTTTCCTCTGAAGCAGCCAGTGGTGACGTTGTGGGGCCGTGGGCGTTTCTCTGCTTGCATGACCAGAGAGTACCAGGGTTAGGCTGGCACCTAGGAGCCCTCATCCCAGCTGCATGGTGACACCAGCAGGGACTTACTGCAGATGCGGATGTTGCAATACTCGCGCTCCCGCCTGGGGTCTGTGGTGTAGCACCAGGGCCGCTCGGAACTGTCCGGGTTGCGGCAGTAGTTGTCATCCAATCCCTTGTCAGGGTACCTGGGCCGGAGACAGAGTGGGTGGCACCATCACCCTAATACATAGGGGTGCCACGTGGGCCATATGCTGCTCAGGGTGGCCACATGCTGCTCAGGGCCAGGGGCCAGTACTTGTCAGGATGGTAGGGGTGCTTGTGTGGGTGCTGCAGGTCCCAACGCTGGCACTCAGTCTCTGATTCAGTGTGGTCCACGGTGCCACGGTATTCCTCCCCATTGCAGGTCATGCAGACAGCTGCCAAATGCCAGAGACCTCAGTGAAGGGGTGACACATGGCAAAGGGTGTGTATAGGTTGCAGCACTCACCATCCTCACACTTCTTGATGCCACAGCTCTGGTGCCGGACATTGGGGTCAACAGTGTAACACCATGGGCCCCGTTTGTCCTGGTCAGGGTTTCGGCAGTAATTCTCTTCCAGCCCATTGCGGGGGGATGGCAGAAACCTGATGGCAGCAGAGTGGGTAGGAGGGCTGCCAGGAGCCCCTTACCCTGAGGCAGGCACAGCCATGATGCTGTGCCATCTCTTGTTTGTGCTGTTGCCCCCATATTGTCCCCATTGCCCCTAAACTGACTCCAGCCCATTTCCCATTGTCCCACACTGCCCAGGGCCACTGGTGGGTGCCACAGGGCAGATGTGGACATGGAGGCACCTGTGGTCATGTGGTGTTGTGGCTTGCCAATGTTGGCAGCGCAGACCCTTGTCTGTTGTGGCTTGCGTGCCACGGTAGTTGGAGCCATCACCTACGATGCAGTTCCGAAGGTAGTCTGGGCAGAGACGGGCACTGTGTCAGAGCCCCAAGGGCTAAGTCAGAGCACATGGGCAGTGGGAAGCCCAGCCCAGAATGGCTTGTGCCTGGTCTGTGGTGTTCCCATGCCCACTCGTGGCACAAGCCTACCTTTCTTCTGATACAAGTCATAGTGGATGTTTTTCTGCAGCTGGACATTGGGTGAGTGCTGGGTCCAAGGCAGCAGCTGGCACAGCTGGTTCTGCCGGTTGTGGTGGAAAGCCCTAGGAAGCACAGCAGGAGCCTGGCATGACACCATGCAGGGCCAGAACCTGCGAGACCAGGGGCAGACACAAGGGCACCCAACAACCAAGTGTGTAGAGTGACCCTGGCATCATGGCCCCTCTCTACTCCCACTTGACCTGTGGTGTCACCACACCCCACTCACCGGCAAGCCAGGCTGGTGACACAGCGCTGGGCACACTGCTCTGCAGAGTCCTGCCCTGGCGGTGGGAGTGGTGGGTCTGTGGGCACAGCCAGCAGCTCGGTGGCTCGCAGGCGCTGGAAATCATTGAGGGGTGAACGGTGGCCTGAGGAGTGAGGCAGAATGCTTGTGGGGGCACAGCAAGGACACCTGGTCCTATAGAGTATCAGAGCCCTGCCTCACGGAGTGGGACATCTCTGTCCTGTGGCATAGGGGACCTCTGCCCCATGGAGCACAGGATCTATGTCCCATGGAGCAGGGGATCTCTATCCTGTGGAGCATGGAATCCCTTCCCCACGGACACAGGACCCGTAGTGGTGTCCCTGACCTATGGGTACTCAGCACCCATTGCAGCTCCCTAGTTCCTGCTTCACCCCTCTGCTGAAGGACAGGACAGTGGCCTACAAGCTTCTGACCTGGCCTCTCGAATCCACACTGCCCCACACCCTCCAGCCCCGCGGTAGCCCCAAGGCCTGGCTGTGGCCCTACCTGAGCCCAGGGCTGTAGCCAGGGCGAGCAGGACCCTCAGTACGGGCTGCATGGCGACGGCCCTCATGTCACCGGGCTGCTGGACCCGCCAGGCCGGTCCCGAGCAAATATTTGCCCGCAGGGACCGGGGGTCACCTCGCGGCGGGGCCGCACGTGGTGCGCAGGGCGTGGCCTACAGTGCGGAGGCGGGGCTCGGCGCGAGGCCCGAGGGGAGTGGCTGCGGCGGCGCGGAGGGCGGGACCGCAGAGCGCGGGTCGAGGGAGGCGGGGCCCGCGCGCGGCCAGGTGAGGCGGAGCGGGAGGCGGGCGTCTGACACTGATTGGCCGCGGCACTCTCGTGCCGCTGGTTGCTAGGCGCCGCGCGCTCCGCCCCCAGGTACGTGCCCGCGCGGGGTCGCGCTCGCGCCGCGCCGCCCGCTCGGTGCGTCGGGGCCGCTGGCGGCGAGAGCCGGCGGGGAGCGGCCTCCGGGGCCGGCCGTCGCACGGTGAGGGGCTGCGGGGACGTGAGGGGAGAGGGCCTCGGCCTCCGCCCCGTAGGGCTGTGGCGGCATCACGCGGGCCGCCCTGCCCTTGGCCTACCGGGTGGGCCGGGAGCGGAGCTGGGAGCGGAGGCGCGGCCTGGGCACAGACGCGGCGGGGTCCGGGCCTCCGGGTACGCGGGCAGTGAGGCGGCCTGGCCCGGCCTGTGGGGGCGGCCCGGCGTTGTCTCAGTCCCCGCGCTCCTTCCGCGGCCTGTTGGGGCTGGGTGTGGGCAGCAGCCGGGGCTGGCGGCAGGGTCCGACGCCTCTGTCCCTGTCGTGCCGCGCTTCACTTCGCCTTCTTGTTTTCCCGCCGTCCCATATCCACCCTTGTCGGGGCTGCCGTTCGGACGCCGTTCGGGTTCCCCCAAGAATCTGAGTGGGCGTCGCGCCCACTGCTAACCAGTGTTCCGGCCCTGCCTGGTTGGAGGGCCCGGCCCCGAGCAGCAAGTGCTTGGGCCGGCGTTGGGCTGTACCGGGGAAGGTGTGGGGCTTCGCTGCACGCACTGGCGGGGCCAGTGGGAGTGATCCGAGTGCTGGAGGTGGCGGCAACCGGTGCTGGGATGTGCCGAGAGCCTGGTGAGCTGTGCCCAAGCTCCAGTAAGCTTCCCGGGCCCGCCCCAGTGCAGGCTGTACTGGCATTCGGCGGCTTTGCCTGCTCACCGGGCCTGCCTCGGCTCTACGGGAACACAGGTGGGCTGCCACGTGTCCGGTGTTCAGTGTCTCCCGGCTCCTGGTCTCTCCGCGGGACAGACCGATCTCGCAGAGGGTCTGTAGGGCACCACAGGCTGACCCTAGGTCTTCCTGCTGTGAATGAGACCAACAGCAATCCTCTTCTGTACTTAACAGACCCACAGTCAAACTCCTATCTGTAGTCACCAGTGCGGGCAAATAAATGCAAGTTCTGCTGCACAAAGGGATGTGAATGCAGAATGGACCCTGACTCCACAGATGCAACAGGCTACAGAGTCTTCAGTGCCCATCAAGTTATGGGCTATGAATCTGGCAAGTTTTGACACAGGTTTGCAGGTCATGTGTGGTTTTGGAGCTTAACCTGGTCTCTGCTGCTTGCAGGTGGGAAGGTGCTGGCAGGGGCAACAGGGAAATGCAGGAGGACATTGGAGGTGATGGCAGGGTTTGTAGTCCTACCCTGCGGTGCTGTCCTCCCTTTGGTCCTGGAGCTTTGGGCTTATAGCCTTTGGAAGACAGCACTGACATCCCTCACCTTTCCAAAATGAGCCTAAAATCCTCTTTCTATATCACAAGACCAAGTATTCACCTAGTTTCTCCCAGGCACTCAAGGCAGTTGCAGCCCATAGCTGTTACAGGTTGGACTGCCAGCATCTCGTGCCTTGGGAATGCTGTCATTAGCAAAATTCATTGTTAGACTTTATATATGGAAAGCTATCTTCCCAACTTTAGCTTTGCAGACTCCTTTCCTCACTTTAAGAGTTTCTAATTCAGCATAGGTTTCTTTGCATGGTCTCTGCTGCTATTCTGAGCACCCTAAACCGCTTATTCTTCCTGATGCTTGTCATTGCGCTCTTCTATCCTAAATATAGGGTAGTATGCCAACGGGAGAGGCTCGAGAGCAGGCTGAAGTGCTGGGAACACCACTGTTTACTCAGACGAGTAATCAGCAAAGCCTGGCTGATTCCAGGTCACGCTGTCTTCTTGGTGCAGGACTTTGTGCTTGCTTCTTTGGATGCTGCCAGGAAGCCTTGAATAACTGGAAGATATTGCTGATGCCACATGCCAGCCTAGAAGTACCCATTTCTTTAACGGAGTAGTTAATTCTCCTTAACTGCTGTGCTTGACCTGATATTTGAACTGGCTGAAGCTGTGGGGCTGATGTCAGTAAAGTTACTCCATGCATTGCAGCATGGGTTTTGTGTAGGGTTTGTTAACCCTGAGCAGGCTGAGCACTTTGACTTTAGAAATGGCCATCACTCATTGCTAGTTCAAGTGCTGCTTACCCATTTTTCCCATCTCACACTGCCCTGTGTGCTGGGCTCGACTGCTACAAAGAAGGAAGGAAGGAAGGAGAACATGTGACTGATAAGGTGAGACCTTTTGCCAGCTTCAGCTGCAAAGTGCGTGGGTAAAGCTGGCTCCAAGTTCTGATTGCAACTTGTCTTCCACGGACGGCTGATCTGGAGGAATCCCTGTGTGTCTCTTGCTGGCAGAGCTGCACTCTAGCAGTGAGAGACTAATGTTGGAAGGAGTGCTGCTGCACTCTGGCTTGTGCAAGCTTGCCAACTCACAATGCTTTGCATTAAAGGCCAGTGGTCCTGCTTTGGTCTGGCAGAGAACAGGACTGTGCAGTTGCACCAGAGTGCTGTGGGAATTTTCCTGCGCTGTGGCACAGGTGCGAAACATGGTATGTTGCCAGCCTTGTAGAGAAGGTATGGTTCTACCCTGGCAGGAGTGGTGGTGTTCAGCAGTAGGATAGATGTCTCTTCGCCTCTTCTATGTCCCTTAGAGAGATAACGAGAGATTGTCCTGGAGAAATACCAGGGTGCTCTGCCAGCCTGGGGAGAGCTTCAGCTGACAGGACTAAACATATCCGTCTCCTTTCAGTAGTGACAGCTATCTGAAAAGTTCCAGAGTGGGGATAATTCTGGATGGTTTGTGCCTTTACTCCTGCTAGCTGAGGAGTAGTATGAAGGATTTAATTCCAGTAATGATTAATTTGAGTGAAGAAACTGCAAACTCTGAATTCTTGGGCAAACAGGGGTCATGTAAATAAATGCCTCTGGCATTCTTTGTGATGCTTGCAGACTGTCTACCAATTACTTCTGGTCTCTTGCGGAATCAGTAGGAGGCTGTCGTTCCTTGAGCTCCGAGTACTTCAGCAGTGATTTGAGCGAAACACAAATAAACAGAGTTGGATTGACCTAGTGTATCTGAGCTCTTGGTATGCTGAAAATGTTTGTTCTTAGGATGTTTGTGCAGTCTGGAGAGGTCTGTATCTTAAACCCCATTCGCAGAGGACTGACCATGTTTAAGCTGTGAAAAAGAAAAGATCAAGCCGAAGGACCTGTTCTTTTAGGGCTTGTTCTGGGAGATTGAATAAGTTTGAGAAAAATACTAAAATGCTGCTGCATGGAAAACAAATATGTTAACCTCCGAGTATGCCAGATAGGTGCACTTCTCAATCTATCCGTATTTCTCCTTGCAATTATCCATTGGCTTAGACTGTCTCTGGTTCAGCTTTTCTGGGATAAAGTTCTAACTTGCTTGTGGGAAAGATGGTTGTGTAGATTTGATGTTACCACTTTTACTGCATTTCACGTGAACATCCAAGCTGATCTGCTGGTGCAGTGCTGTCCAAAGGAGATGGTTCAGGCCCTCTATTTGGGCAGACTCAAACCTTTTCTTTTGCAGGTGTCTACTGTACCAGTGAGCTGGTCACCTGGGGGACCAGTAGAAAACCTCCCTGGCTCTTACGTGGTTTGTAAACTGTTTGGGCAAAGTGAATGGTGTGGCTTTGTTTGGGGTTTGGGGAGACAGTGGGAGCTTCCTTCTTCTCTTGGCAATAACCTACTCAGATGCATAGATGTAGCTTGAAACCACAACCTCAATTAAAGCTGGAGCCTCTTGTCTCATGGTAGCTTCTGCCCAAGTTATTAGCTGGGGTACACAGGATGTGTGGTACCCTGTTTTCCTAGGTGTCATGTCCAACTCAAGGTCACCTCTGCCCAGCAGTGCTGGTTTCTGGAAGCCAGGCTTGATTCATGCTAGGAAATTCCCCAGAATTGCTGCCAATGGCAACAGTGCAGCCTTGCAGCTCTTCCATATCCGTGGGCAGTGTGCTGGGACCTAACTCGGAGAGCTCACAATGTCCCCCCAGACCTTAACACTAATGGTGTTCTGCCATGTGAGCCTCTGAGCTGTGTCACTGCCAGGGCATATCAACCCCTGATGGTGAAGTGCGGATGGGTTGGGCTGGTGTAAGGCTTTTGGAGGGGAGAGGTCTGGCCTCCAGACAGGCTCCTGTGGTTGTGGTGCCTGCGTTTGTTTTGCCAAGATGATAGTGTTTTATTCCCCCACTTTGGCCTGAGTTAAATTTCTGAAAGTACTGCATTGTCCATGGAGGGATTCTGTAAATGTCCCAGACAGAAGGAGCTTGTCAGCACCCTCACAGTGCAGGTTGACAGGAAGTAAGGCCCTACCTAGATAAGGAAGAGGTGGGCATGCCCCCTGTGCTGGAGGTTGGTGGTCTCTGGCAGCCTCATGGTTTGATGCTCTTAAAAGAGTCCTTCTCTTTCCCTTTCAGCTGTGCCCTTTTGCCTCCTCCCACGTGCCAGCTGTGTTACTGAGCTGATGCATTGATCGACTGATCCTGCTAACTTGGTGTAAAATTGTTCTTTTTTTCAGCTGGATCCTTTCGTCACTGGCTTAGGAAAGTGGTCAGGAGAGGAGTTCAGCCACACTTGAGTCAATGTGCTGTTGTGTCAGCAGAGCTCTTGCCCTTGGGATGGTGCTCTGAGCACTAAAGGTTATTTTCTTCTTCAGGGTTGAGTTGTCTCACTCTTCTGCAAGTATTCTTTAGGCCTGGAGAGTAATTCTTAGTGGTACTTAAGGTAGATAATCTCTGTCAGACTTCCACACACAGAGAATGAGGTTCGATAACAGCAGAACTTGTCACAGCCCTGCAGATGTACAGTGTTTAGCTTTGCTTTGGATTTTCACTTTGAAAAACAAACTCCTAGCCTCATCTGACTTGTAAAGACAAATCTGAATTAAGGTTTTCACTGAAGAGTTCTGCTTTCTTACCCTTTTGGGGTGTTTGGGCCTCACCAAAGTGCTCAGCAATGCCATTTACCATTGCTGCAACCTCAAGTATGTGTATTTTGTACTGTGTCTTCCAAGAGGGCTGGGTTACATGGGCAACTTCAGGAATATTTTGGATTCTGGATCCTTGGAACTTTCCAACAAACTGGCTAAGTTGTTTCTTCCTACAATTCTTGATGTTTCAAATGGTCCTTGATAAGGATCTGATGGACAGCATTCCTTCCCTCCCTCCTGGGGGCTAAGAAGCGTTAGGGAAGAGGTTTTAGTTTGCTTTAGCGTGGCTACAGGTCCTGCGAGTGTGGAACACATGGAGGCGTTGAATTCACACCGGGTCTTTTTTTTCAACTGGATTGTGTGTTCAGGCTTCAGAAAGCTTAACCTTCTGTAAAGTGTGTTCCTTAAGGGTGGAGTAATTTTGGTGAGAGATTCCACTAGCAGACACTGATCACTTTATATCAGTCCCAAGAGCTAGGGCTTGATTTTTGGATGAGCTTGAGTGAGAAGCAGCTGGATGATAGTCTGAACCAGCAGCTTTCCACTCAAGTGTGGAACCGCGACAGGTGATGTAAAAGCCTCATGCCACTCTCACAACTTCGGATTGTGATATGTGGAGTGACACTGCTTGCTTCTTGTCACACAGACTTCCTCCCTCTTTCTTGTATAATGTCAGTCCCCTAATGGACTCTTCCAGGCTCTTAGAAAACATATGAGCTCCCAGGTTTCCTTGTGTATGTGTGTCTTTGGGACTTGTCAGTTACAGGGGAGAGAGACCAAGAGTGGTAAACAAAACTGAACCTGTCTCTCACGGTTGCTTTTTCAGCAGTCAGGATGTGTTGAGATAACTCTTTAATCACAATGGAAATAGTTGTTGGGTTTTTCCAGTGTGGCTTCAGTGCCTCTGTGGTGAACTTGTTCTTTACAGCAACCCTTCAGTGCTGTTCTTCAGCTGAGTTTCTTCTGCAGCATGGAAAAGTTTCATCAGACCCTCTCTACTTATTGCTGAAATCATGTATAAGGTGAGATCTTTCCTTGACATTGCAGCCTCTGGGGTCCTAGAGGAAGACCTTGCACTGGTGTCCACTACTTGATGTGTACCAAGAGGTGTTTTGAGCTAGGAGGCCGAAGATCTGAATGTGTACTGATACCGAACATTTTGAGGCTCTTTTTCCTCTAAGGAAAAGACCTTCCCTCAAGATATGCTTTCTCTTAAGATGACTACTTAGCTTTTCCCAAAGTAAGGGATTTTTCTAATAAGATGGTCTGGCAACCATCAGCAAGCACAGTCTGATGCCAATGGAAAATCTGACACAATGATTTTTGAGGGTGGGATTGTATTTGTATGAATATTCGAGGCTATGATGGTTACATATTTGTGTCCCTTAGACTTTCTAGTGAGGTCTGAACTCTCTCTGCTGTAGGACCCAACTCCTGCATGACAGCCCATGCATGGTACTTTCCCACCCCAAAGGAAGTATTTCCAGTGGAATTTTTATAACTGCCTGAGGCTAACATTGGAACATGAAAGGTGGTTATTCTGAAACCTCCTCTGAATTAAACTTTGCAGGATCCTGTTGGGGAAGATGGACAGAATCCGTGTAGCTGTGTCTCATTTAAAGATTAGACCTCTACCTCTGCAGACGCAGGGTAAAGACTGGTTGTGGAAGAGGTTGGAACTGTGCCAGTTCAAAGGGAGAGCTCGTCCAGTATTTTTCCCCAAGTTCAACACCCCCCTCACCTATCCACTCTCAAAATCCTCAGTGTTTTCTCCTTTCTCCTGCAACCCGTATGGTTAAGGCATGTTGGAAAGTCTAACCTCAGTAACGCTGGCAATAACTGAACTTAATAAACACAACCAACTTGTATTGTTGATTTTTTGTTAGCTCTCGCTGTGGGTTCATTGCAAGCCTCTACCATGTGGTTTTGCACAGGATAGCTGTTGTATGGCGTATGTAGGTGGGCCTGTGGGTTTGAGATTGTGGTCACAATGCAGATCTGTCCATCCTGTGTGGAATAAAGCATCCGGAATAGCACAGTGAGCCTTATTTTAGTTGGTGTCCAGGTCAGATCAGGTTTTTTCCAGGCTTGGCACTAATGTTTGTGGCAGTAATAAGTGATTCAGACCAACAGTCTCATGTAATCCAACGTAAAGCTCTGTGCCATGGTGCTGTACATGTTCACACAGTAACCGTTTCATTCTCCAGCTGTTCGGCCAAATTGTGAAACTTGGTGTTCTGTGCATGGAGAATTTGGTGCTTCCAGTG
Source organism: Eubucco bourcierii (assembly GCA_013396675.1). Lineage (NCBI taxonomy): Eukaryota > Metazoa > Chordata > Aves > Piciformes > Ramphastidae > Eubucco > Eubucco bourcierii. Next base: position 214,750 of record VWZE01006470.1, on the reverse strand, counting down.
GTGTTTGTGAAGTTCTGGTGCTGGTTGCTCTTTCAGGAACATCTTAGAATAAAATTTTGAGGAGTCAGGGAGGTAAGAAGCTTGATCTTCTGAGAATAACAATTGCTGAGAATAAATAAGAATCTGCTTCAGAAATGTACGGAGGAAGCCGAAGCAACATGTTGTAACAGTACTGCATGAGAAACCCCATCAACCCTTGGCAATAAACTGTTTGTAAGGAAAGTGTTAGAACAGGGCTTTATAGACTCATGAAAACTTTTTTATCAAATGTAACGTAGGAAAAGGTCTTCATTTGCTGCTGGCACTAGAGCATTGAGGAGAAAGCAGTATTTCCCCTGCATGGTGATGGTGATAAGTGGGGATAAAAGTTGTGTGCAGTTCTGTCTGTTGAACGTGGCAGAGCAAAGTACTCCGTGATTGCTGTGGCTAATTTGGGTGTAAGAAGGCTTGCTAGAAAGGTCCCATCAGAGGTGGGACAGATTTCTGAAGTCTAGAAGCAGTACTACAGATCTCTAAAGAGATTCAGGCACCACTTTCCCTCAGACTAGTGTCCCAGTGCTGGTACCATAGTTCTGCACGCTCTTTATCCCTGGTAACTGGAATCCTAACTCTTCTCCCTGCCATACTGCTTCTGTGCTGCCACTCCAAAGACTTCCATGTACCCAAAACACCCTAGTTGTTGAAATGGTGTAAGTACTGCTTGCCTCTGCCTCCTGCTCCTGCCTCCCCGGGCTAGAGAAGGACCTGCTGGGACAAGTAGGGCCATGCATCACTCCTCAGTGACTTTTGATCTGCAGTCTGGATGTGGCTGTATGTGCTCAGCCCAGTCTGGCAATCAAGCAGATGGTGCGTGGCCATGGGCGTACCTGGGGAGCAAGGCTGTGGTCCTGTCATCACAGGAAGAATCTGTTTCCTGCAGACCTCCACACTGTGTCCTGGTGCTGAGTGCTTCACTTCAGTGTGACCTGGTGCAGCAGCCTCCAGCTTGTTTCTCTTCCATGATTTGCAGGCTCCTAAAGCTGTTTCTAGAGGGGCATAACTTTGTGTAGAGAACTTCATCCTGCTGACTTCAGGTAAGTCTTTTCACACCTTTTATGGATTTCTTATAGTCTGTTCACATGCTAGTTGAAAACCATTGCCTTGATATGATGCTTTAGGAGATTACTTGAGGCTCTATAAAGAAAAACAGAGAACAGAGGAGGAGGTGGTGAGATTTAGGATCTTATTTTTCCTGAAGTTTAAGATGAAATCAAGGTCCTGCAGGAGTGCTTTGGCACCTGTGTTTTATGATGGGTTTTTATCTTGGATCCTGCTGGAAAAGCAGTCCACGACCAGCAAGAGGGAGATCATGGAGAGCAAGGTTGGGTGCAGAGCTCTTCACTCTGAGCGTCTTTTGGACCAGTGTTGTATGTAGCTTGGTCACTCCGACTGAGAGCCCGGGAAAGGGTGCTGCATTGCTTAAGTCCTGTTTTCTGGTCATATATGGCATTCAGGCTGGCTGAGCCTGTGCAAGTGTTTAGGGATAGGATTCTTCTTTAAGCAGTGACTTAAGATGATTCTTAGTGAATTCTGCACAGCTGACTCGAAGCCCTGTTTGGGACAGCAGTCATAGACTGTGCCAACTGGAAAAGGTCAGCTGAAGCTGGGAGCTGCCTGAGCACACAGTTAGGTGTCTGGTTTGGAGTGAGGAAGAGCCACCCTCAGTATTGGTAGAAGCAGATGGCTCTGCTCTGCAGCCTGAGCTGATCTTAGGAGCAGACACTGTTTCCTAGTGTGTCAATGTCTGCTGCAGTTGAAGGCATTCACAGAAGCTTGTAAGCACACAGGTCCACATCTCAACAGAGCAGAGAAGCTGTCTGCTCCCCTGTGGGGGTAGGGGAGAGTCTTGGTGGAAACACTGGTGGTGTAAATCGACTCTAGAGAGATGGGCTTGAGAATCAGCTAGAGTAATTAAAGCGACCAGTGTCCTCCTGCCTGGGCTTTGTGGTGGCAGGCAGCCGAGCTGATTTGCAAAGCACTTTCCAAGACAAATAGTTGTCCTGTTTACCTCGCTTCTCTTCAGTGGAGAGGAATTACCTGTGTCAGCAGAGCTGGGAAGTTATTTTTCTTCTTTAGGCTTTGTTGGGAGGTGTGCATACTTGAACTCTTCTGGGTGTAACTAGTTAAAGATCCTTCTGGAGCAGAAAAAAGGCAAGGCATTGCAGCTCCCTGGCTGGCTGGCTGGCGATCCTGAACGGAAGCACAGCCCTTTGAGGGGGAATGCTGCTGCATCAGGAGCAGACTGAATCTTGCAGGATTTTATTTTAGGCTGGTCCAGACTCAAAGAAGTTGATGATGCCTAGGCTGTTGGTGCAGGAAAGAGGTCTTGCAGCAGTGTCTTGTTCCATTTACTGTTGGCAGGCTTTAGAGCAGTCCCTTGCATAGAAATGTCACATGAGAAAAGCATTTAATGTATTTTTAGATGTCTTTTCAAGTGGCTTAGTGGCTGAAAAGAAACCTGCGTCAGGTCACTTGCTTACTTGCTGCAGCTTGCCCAGAAGTGCTCGAGCAGACTATTAATGTGGAATGCATCCAGTCGGGAGTTCTGCTGTGAGGGAATTGCACTGCCTGCTACCAGGATGCAGCTGGCTGTGGGAGGTGACCCTCTCTGTCAGTATGTGCTGCTTGGATGCTAACTGGGACAATAGTGGGAAATGAATGGGAGATGTCCAGCTGAAGGGAGTTTAATTTATTTTTACCTTTATATCATTTGAATGGTTTGGGTTTTCTTTGGTGACTCTGTGCAGTACTCTTGCACAGCACAGTGTTTTTTACAGGGTCCAAAATTGGTATGTTCAGCTTTTTTGGTTCATTTGTACTGGTGCTGCTGGAGGTATTGCTCCACTTATAGTGGTACAAGAGAAAAAAAAGATACAGTCTTGCATCCACCCAGGAAACTGAGCCAGATGGAAACTGACTTCTTGTTCGTCTCTTGCTCAGTTCCTTTAGTGTGTATCAATTCCCACGTCCACTTTTCCATGTGGCTGTAACACTTGTATCACCACAAAGTACCATCTCAAGGACTGAGATGCGAGAGGTGGAAATGCTTCCAACTTAAAATGACAATGAAGCTGACTGTGATGCTGCTATGGATCTTCAGGCAGGTCAGAGCACATCTGCCCTGTGAGGAAGAGTCAGGACAAAGGTTCAGCCATTCCTTTTTTGGAGTTTCCAAGTCTTTGCCTCTGCAGGAGCATATGTGCCACTTGTGGGCCCTGTGATGCATGATAAGCTCTTGAGATCTTTGTGGGCTATTGAATAGGAGCTGAAATCCTGGCTGTGTGTGTATGGGAGAAATTATTGGTGTGGTGGTTATTTGGTGTTTGTTTGTTGGCTGGGTTGTTATATCAGTGCCTGGCATATAAGGCAAAAACTAATTTCTAGGAGTCTTGCCCTCACAGAGTAAGCTGAAAGAATGGTAGGTGAGGAGAGCAGGGTACTTGAGAGAAGCCTCCTTTAGGAGCAGCAGTGTTTATGTAACAGCTAACACAAAATATTACTGTAAATAAGACAAGCTGTGATTTTTACCTTGAAGCATCTGGTGAGGTGACTCTTCAGAAATAGGGTGTACACAGGTGGGATGAGAGAGATGAAAATTTCCGAATCTCCCTCCCTGTTCTCTGGAGCAATTTTGACCATGAATGATGAAAGTCTGTGTATACCAAGAGGAGGAGGAAACCAAAGTAAAACCTGGGAAAGGAGCATTTCTTTATCATTTATTTACTAGGGTGCTTAGTAGTGGGAAGAAGCAGCTGATGAGAAACCATGGCTTTCCATCTCTTGAAGCCTTTGGCTCCAGACAGATGTGCAAGGCTGACTTAGATCAAGAGGTGGGAACTTCAGGGACCCATGTGAGAGATATAACCAGACACTGGCCTTCAGTGTGATGTGGGCACATGACCTAAATACAAGCATCGATGTTTTCAACATGACCAGTTGAACTAGATGTGTATTTAGCAGGCAAATTTGTGTTTCCAGTCTGTCACTTAAAATGAGTGTGGCTGTGCCTAAGAGCTCTTCTGAGATGCTGCTGCATCTCACCCAAAGCCCTGAATTGCTGCTTAGTTTATGCCACCTCGATTGGAGCCCAGGTTCCTGGAGATGAATTTCAATGGCGAGCACAGAGCCGGTGGTGGAGCACAATGCTTGCAACTGGCTGTGCTGAGGAAAAGGTGGGTTTTAGGGGTGCCCCAAACCTGGTGCCTCCCATGAGTCAAAGCCTGGTGAGAGCTCTCGGGTGGAGGTGTGCCCGGGAGTGTGGCAGCAGATGGAAGGCTGCCTGTGCCACTGTGAGGGCTGCCTTGTAGGGTGATGTGCCGGCTGCCGGCTGTTTCTGGGAAGGCTCCTGGGGCTGGTGGCTCAGGCCAGCTTTGTCTGTGGGGCTGGGCATGCCTACGCCTGACATTTCCCCTGGCACCTTTCAGTGCCTGTATAAGTACTAGGTCTCAGATGCATTGCAGATTCTCCCCTGGTGCTTTTTTAAGCCTGAGTCATAAATAGGTTGTGGGTCTGGCTGGTCTGTCATTAGAAGTGATGTAATGATTAAACTCAGCTTGGTGACGACTTTCCTGCAGAGCTGCTCTTCTAGGTTTGTTTTTTCTGTTCTCTTTAGGCCCTGAGCATCACAGGTGCTATGTGAGATGCATTTAGACTCTGGGAAAAAAAGTTAATTTAGCAGAACTTGCTGTGCAGTGATGTTTCTTACAGCGAACCAGACTGGCTACAGTCTCTCTCCTGCTTTTGATGCAGACGCTGATTGTCCTTGCTCCGCTTCCCGGGGAGCCCTTCCTGGCTGCCATGCAGCTTTGCACCAGTTTTTATAGTTGGAATCTTTGGAATAATTGTTGTTTAAAAAGTATCCAGCCAAGAAAGAGCACAAAATATAATTCCAGTGAAGATTTGTTGGTTGTGGTTTTGTTGGTTTTTTTGTGTGTTTGGTTTTGTTTTTTTTTTTTTTTCCAGAAGAACAGTAGTTTCTATTAAAGGGAATTGACAGTGCCTGGCCTTTAGCCCTGGGTGGAAGAGGAACTTTGCGGGTTTGTCCCTTCACTGCAGGCTGAGGTGGGTTTCTGAACTCCTCCAAAGAGTGCAAAGCTCAACTGAAGACATTTCCCTGCACGCCTGGTATTTTTACAGTTAACCTGTGAAGCTTTTGCGTACGAAGCAGAGGTCCTGGGAAGGGATAAGAAACAAGCTATTTTTACTCCATCACAAATAGGGCTTGGCATGTTTATTTTAGACTCTGGAGCCACTCAGGCCAGTGTGAGGTTTTTTAATAGTCTTGTACTGTTACTATCAAATTGGAAAATAGACTTGAACTCTGGAAATCACAGGAAAATAGGGTGTCCTGGTGTACTTGGCTCTGAGGAAGCTGCAGGGAGGAGTTGGTGGCATCGTCTGTGTTGTGCAGCCAGCTGGTCTCAAGGTCTCCTGTGTATCAGAGGAGCCTTTGCTGAACCACCAGCTGAGGATGGGCTGTGTGCCCTTCTGTTGCATAAACTTCCCTGCAGAGGAACGGTTGCCTTGTTGGGGCCCTAACTAGATTTAAAAGAGTCCTCAGGTGAATAACTTGAGAAGCTGTGGGTGCAGAGCTTGGCCATTAGCAATGCTGCAGCAGGTCATTTCTCACCTCCTGCTCCAGGTTGGAGCTGCCAGGTCACCAGCATAGCTTTGAATTTTTTTTTTTTTTTTCTGCAGAGAAGTTCACCAGGCAGTGGGTGATGAAATTAATGAGACTGGCTCGTTTTCCTCCTGCCACTGGTGTCTGAAAAAGGGAGGATTTAGGTCAGTCCTGCTTGCAGAGTGGGAGGACCCAAAGTGGACCCTGTCCCCAGCCCCACTTGGCTGACTCTCTGGTTTGGCTGACGTGGTGGGCTTGAGGTGTGTCCCATTAATTGCAGATGTGCTTTACACAGGCAATTCAAAATTTTAAGCTCTTTATCTCAGTTTATTATTAGAAGGTATTAAAATTGTGGCCAATGATGTGCCCACACCATGGTGGGGGCATATATGATTTTCAGTGATAGGTCACAACTTCAGGTCAGGCATTGTACAGACATGTAACCCAAGCAGCTCAGATGGCATCTGCCCACACAGGCTTAACCAAGCTCATTTTCTGAGCAGGGATACCTAGACAGTAGCTATCAGCTAGGGAGGTCCTGGCTGAATCCCTGGGCTGGTCCATCCCAGTTGAGTTCTGGCTGGAGGTGCGGCTGATCTGAGCAACGGCAATGTGTATTGTGAAGCAGTACTTCACTGAGAGGCTAGTTGAGCTATCGACTGTTTAATTGATTCACTAATAAACACCACTGATAGTAATTTACAGTTAGAGCACTTTGCAGGCTTAGAACTCCAGAGCCCCAGTCATCATCACTGCTAAATCTGACAGATCGATCTGCTGCTGAATTGCAAACCTGTCACCCTCCCCTCCCATGCCACTTCACAGGAGTGTGTGAGTCCGTCCCAGCTGGTCTTCCCACAGCAAGTCCCTTGGACACAGATTGGGTGGAGAATCCAGCAGGTTGTCCATGGGGGTTCCCCTGCATCATGGCAGTGTTCAGTCTGCACACTCAGGTCCTGGCTGTCCTTAGGTGTCTCTGCTTCTACCACAGGACAATCAACCCTCTTCTGTTCTTCATATTACATTTTATTCTCCACATTTCCTGTTTCAGGACATTTCATTGCTTCTGTCCCTTCCATTCTCTTCCCAGACCTCCAAACAGCCCCTTATTGTTTTTTTGCTCATCAATTTCAACTCCCCTACATCCATACTCAAATCTGGTGTTCCTTTTAGATAGGCAATCTCAAACTGGCGTGACTGTATCCCTGTTGTAGTCTTCTCAGTGCAAGTGGCCTTACAAGTCCTCACACCCCAAAACTCCCTATCAGTTATGTGGCACACCCAAGACAAATGCCCCTAAGACAAGTGACTCCAATTCAGCTTCAGTTCCTCTACCTGTACCCAGTTCAGTAGTTTTTCCAGTCTGCACATCAAGGCAATAAACACTTTTCCTGGTTTTTTAGGTTTACCCAGCATCCTTCCCTTGGAACTGCTGGAACTTGCTCTGGCTCCCAACCACAGCACCTTGTGGTGCTCCCAGCCAGCTGTGTCCAGCACTGCTGCCCCCGGACCTCCTGCTTGCAGCTGCCCCCAAAGAATTTACAGCCTGGGCTGAAAGGATGGGAATGCAGATAGAGGGCTTATCTAACCCTGCTCCTGCTGAGTGGTCACGGAGTATCTCTAACCTGATTGAGCTAATAATTCATGAGGAACGCTGACAGGCAGCTGCCTGTCCCTTATACCTGACCCAGCAGGCATGTCCTTTCCCCATCTCCCTGGTGGGGCAGGGAGGGATGGCCGCCATACCTTGGAGGTGTTTTCCCCCTTACAGTAACAACCAAGAGCTTGAAGAGCAGGAGATTTTGCGGCAAGGGTTGGTGTTTCAGCCTGTTGGGTTTTGGTTTTTTTTTTTCTGTTGGGTTAAGTCTGCCTTTGGAAAATAGGTAAGGCAACCAGGCTTGGAGTGTCTGGTCTGTTCTCCAAAGAAAACACATGCTTGGCCACATCTCTGTGTGTTTTGGATTAAGCAGGCCTGGCTTTATCTGTGAATATTAATATTTGTGTACTGTAAAATGCCAGTGGGAATCTCTGCTGTGAAGGGTAAGCCACGTTGTGTCTATCTCTGGTGCACAAGAACCCGCAACCGCGCTGGATTGGGAGTTTGGAGTGACAGAGCAGTCAGCAGCACTGGAGTGCAGGATCTGCCCTTAGCCATACTCGGCTAAACAGCTGCTTGGAGCTTCCCAAACCACAACCACTGTGCCTGGGTTTTCCCTTTTCTCCTGCCAGGCAGGAGGGTAAGACCCTGCTGTGAATGCTGTGTTTGGGTTGGAGGAGTGTATGGGTCTGGACCTCTTTGCAGGCAGGGTGCCTAGGGTAGGACTCAGGAAGATCCGTTTTTCCTCTGCAGACTGCTTTGCCATGTTGTTGGAGAAGAGCCTTTGGGGAGCCTTGGCATGTCTGCAGTGCAGTTGGCTTGTTACATGCAGCCCTTGTGTCCTGGCAGCATTGTGCCTGCTCCAGCAGGGCTCCCAGAAATCACTGCCAGTCGTATGTACTGTGGCTTTGTCAGTGACAAAAATACCTAGCTCCAGAAAGTCACTTTGCATGCAGAATTACTGGTGTCTTTTCTCTTGCTTATTGGCCTGTTAAAAATTTTAAAAAAAAAAAGAAAAAGGAAAAAGAAACAAAAATGTAGATTTGAAAATAAACTCACTGATGTTGGTTTGTGAATAAAGATGTGTTAATCCACAGAGCTTAATGTGTTGGCAGAGGCCTAATGTTGTAACACAGAATAAATGTCTTTGTAGAAGAGCACCTGAAAAAGGCCCAAGGATGATCCTGTGCTGTACCCTGGGTAACATGGCACAGATTTAAAAGCTGGCAGTAAATTTGGCTGGCAGCCTGTGGGTCTAAGATTTGAAGTACTGCAGAGCTCTTGACTAATAAGGTTTGAAACAAAGTGCCTTAAAATGCTTATTTATGGCAAATATACTTGAGGACAGGAATACAACCATACTAATGCTCGAAATGTCCCTGGAAGGGCTGTGTGGCTGGTCACTGTTTGCTTCTCAAGCTCTAATTTCAACTCTTGCAAACATTCCCTGGCTTTTCCCTGGCTCTGCTGAGCCTCCCCCAGCACAGTGAACCTGTTGCTCGTGGCCAGCAATCCCCACAGCAGGGTGCTCGGGGCCTGTGAGTCCTTTCCCTGGCTGGCATGGGTCCCATGCTCGAGACAGGTGCAGCTGTGGATTTGCCTTTTTGTGTTGCCAGAGGAATTCAGTCCTTCAGCCAAATTACTTGCTCCTCTTTTCTTGAGACTAGGCAGGTTGTCCCCTGATGAAACAGCCCTTCCCAGGGTCTTTGCTGCCAGGGACTCTGCTCTTGTGGCTTGGGGTGACTGTAGGGAATGAGCACCCCACAACACACATTGGTCCTTCTAATGCACCCTAAGCAATTTACCTTATTTCTTTTCTTCCCTGTGTTTGCTGCTCTGGCATCACGCTGGCTTTTCCAAACCTCCTGGTTCCTCCATAACCAGGAACCTGTCAGGTGCATTTTTACCACCCTAATATCACTAAGAGGCACCTTTAATCTCTTGAGCAATCCTTAGGAGGAAACCAGAAGGGTTGGGGACAGGGTCTATCACCAGCTTATCACTTCCATGTTGGGGAGGAGTTGAAGTCACCGTGTCTGTTGCTCCCGCAGAGGAAGCAATCACACGAGGACTTTGGCAAGCCGAGCCGCGGCCGTCTTTGCAGGGCAGTTGTACAGTTTGCTTTCTGGGACAAAGGCTGCTTAGACGTCTGGATTGTGTTGGGGGTTTTAGGGGAAACATAAATTATGAGTTTGCTGTGAATGTAGAATGACTTTGATTGCCTGTGAGCGTGCTTTTGGCAGCTCATTCCTGCAGGGGCTAAATGTGCGTTCTCCTGCTTCGGAAGGAGAAAACAACAACTGCAGAGGCTGCTTCCCATGTCCTGGGAACAGGGGGCTGAGCAGACCTCTGCCGACCTTCTGGTGTGTTGAGAAAACATGCTTGTTTTATGGACAGTTAATTTATAGAAAGTTCCTGTTTAAATTTCCTCCAAGAGCCATAAAACCGGAGGACAGCTGCACCCATTAGCCAACTAATCCAGTGCTGCTCACACCTGGCTTGCCCTCCCCTTCCCCTCCCCACTGCTAACCTTTGGCTCCTTCATAAGAGAGAGAACAAGGAAGGGGGTAGCTTCACAAAGTGGTCAGGAAGCTGCTCTGCAAAGGGGGATGGCTCATGGTGTTTGAGGTGTCCTGCTTGCTGAGCCCCAGCTCCTGGGACCTGGGCCCTTCCCAGGAGCATCCAGGATAAATCAAGGGTTTGGATTGCATTAACCTTGGTTCTAAAGGTATAGTTGCACTGTCTGCCTCCAGGAGTGCTACTGCTTATTGATGGAAATAACTACCCCAGGCTGAAATAAAATCCTGGTTTGTCTTTCACTCCTCTCCCAGGCGTGGGGAAAGCTGCATTTACTTCCTTCTCTGTCTTTCCTCTTTCCTGAAGACTGCAAATAAGTAAAAACTTGTGTGCTTGTCTGTGTGTTCATCTTTCAGGGAAAGGAAACCACTTCTAGGTGGGTGCTGGGGTCACCAAAAATCCAGAAACACCACTTTGCCTGGGCTCCTTGCAACAACTGGGCTGATAGAGCATCTGCTTGTACTGAATTCCTAATAAATTTGATCCTAATGGGTAATTTTGATCTAGTTTGACAGAGAGCTTGGGATATTAAAGACTCTGAGCTCTTGAGAACTTCGAACTGTTTTTTTTTCCTTTCTGATAACAAGCAGGCTCATGTTCTACCCTCTACTTTGACACTCTGCTGTAATTTATTTACCTTCTTGCCATGTTAAAACAAACTTGAAGAAAAAGAGGAATTTCCAGGCCATGTCCAGGGCTGAATGCCAGAACTGAACTCCTGCCCTTTGCTCCCAGAAGTATCTGCTGCTGCCCCCAGCAGCTGTCCTGCCACAGCTGTCCATGCTCATCAGCTCTGCAGAGAAGGCAGTGCAGCCTTCACCCTTTTGGAGAGGCTGGCATGTTTTCACCCGTATCTCTCTTTTCTTCCTGGGGGTGGTTGACTGGTGCAGAAAATGATTTTGCCATGAGTGGCTGGAGGCTACAGAGACCTTTCTGGAGCCCTCTGCTTTATCTGCCAGGAATTAATAGAAGTACAGTGGCAGGAATGAGCAAAGGGGAGTACTTAACACCCATTATGAGATTCTGAACCTGCAAGAGCGCCTGGAATGTTTAATCATAGAATCATAGAACGGTTTGGGTTTGAAGGGACCTCTAAAGGTCACCTAGTCCAACCCCCTTGCAGTAAGCAGGAGCATCCTCTACTGGATCAGGTTGCTTAAAGCCCTATCCAACCTGACCTGGAGTGTTTCCAGGGATGGGGCATCTACCACTGCTCTAGCCAACCTGGGCCACTTTTTCACCACCCTCATTACAAAAAAATCTTCCTTGCATCTAGCCTGAAATCTCCACTCTTTTAGTTTAAAAACCATCATCCTTTGTCCTGTCAAGGAACAAACCCCTTCAGCAAGTTCCCCAGTCCGATGCAAGAAAACGACCTTTGGTGTGCCTGGGGCCTAAAATCTCTTAATTTTGTTTAAACTGGGACCTGTTTTCCTTCTTTAAATCTACTCTGCAGCAGTTGATAAGCAACCGGTCCCTTCTCCGAGAGAAAATGCTGCAGAAAGAAATGCCAGGAATGTGAACAGCAGGTGGGGACTGGCAGATGTACTTATCAATCACGACAGCCTGAGGAGTGGTTTATTCCTCTAAAGAGCTACTGTTTGCCTCTGGCTTGGTTTGCACGTGTCCTCTCCAAGCCCCTCCAGCCTCTGCCAGGGTTCAAGATAAGAGCCAGGGCAGTTCTCTCTCTTTTTTTTTTTCTCTTGTTGGGGCATGGTATGCTCCATGCAGGATTCCCTGCACCAGGAGGCCAGCAGAAGGGGCTGGCAGAGACAGATCCTGTAGCTCAGGCTGGAAGGTCGCAGCAGCATACCTGGTGATGAACATGCAACGTCTCAGTGGTGGGCTTTGGGAAACGTTACTTCCGTGTTGACCACACAGAAGGCAGATTCGATTACTTAGTTGAATTTGCTGCACTATTGGTTTTCAAAACATGACTTCATATCTCTGAGGAGTCTGAAGTTACTTCTGTGGACAAACCTCTGTTTTAAGGTGGTGATACTTAGAGGAGATCACCTGCATTGACAAGTGAGGAGACTGTAGCTCCAGTCTGCAGAGCTGCTGCTCTAAAAAGGGGAGCAGGGTCCTCTGAGCCGTGAAGGGGTCCAGCCATGGTGTGAGCACTTCTGGAACTTGTTTTTTGCTGTAGCTTCTTCTGAGTTTTTTGAACACCTTGCAGTTCATATGGAGAAGCCTTTTTGTAGCAAGACAACCCAATTTACATGAAATAGCAGGCTGAATGGTGAGAAGCCTTTATCTGTTGATCTCCAAGCAGCTTTCCTGGCTGTGTTGGCAGTGTATGTTACAAGCACAGCAAACCTGCTGTCACAAATGACATTATGGGTGTTTTTCCCAGCCTCTGAGCTCTCACTTTGGCTGTTCTTGTGTCAGTATATGAGTTATCACAGTGCTTCAGATTCACTCCAGTTCTGTTTGCTGGTCCTTGCAAAATCCAGAATAAGAGATAGACTTGCAGGTGATGTGATTAGACCTCTCCCTCTGTGCCTTGCGGGTTGTTTTGCAGGGCTTCTTCAGTCAGTCTGGATGATGCTGTTGCCTGCAGTGCTTCAGGGCACCCATCTCCAGTGGTTTGCCTTCCCAGGGACACTGCTGATGTAGATAGTTGATATCTTCTTTTAAAATGACAGCGCATCTGCCCCGGGTCCTCTTATCAGTTTTTCTTCAGATTGTTTCTTGCTTTTGTGAAAGAGCAGCGTAAGAAAGCAGTAGCTTTCCCAAGGAAGAAAAACTGTCAGAAGGAAGCAAGCAGTGCTACTGCACAGGATAGAGACCTCAGGAACATAACTTCTTGCAGCAGTGAAGTGGTATTTTCAAACTCTGCTCAGGCAGCCTAAACTGGGCTTGTGTTTGGGAAGTGCTCCCTTCGGATTTCAGACCAGTTTAGATTCTAGAGTGAATGCAGCAGCTGAAGCAACGATGCTAATGGCAGTGCCGTTTGCATAGCTGCCTGATTGAGTTCTCCTAGCACTTCAGTCATGGATTCAGTTGGAGGGCAGCATCCTGCCGCCGGCTCCCGCTGCAGCTCCGCTGTTCTACCCGCTGGAGGTGGGGTCAGCAGCCGGTGACAAGTGTCCCCAGGGAGCTGCCTGCATGGGGAATTACCCAGCGGAGGCTGGGACGGAGCAGGGCGTAGCAGCAGTAACCTTGGAGAACACACATGCTGAGGCTGTCAGCCTGTTCTTCAGAAGTTCCCTCCCAGTTGCAGTGATGTGGCCAGAGCTGTCTCTTGCAGGACTTTCCAAATGAATTCCCATTTGCAGTGGGTTTAATCCAGATCTCTCGGCGTGGGGTAGCCTGCCTTAGCTGCTGTGGAAGATTTAGCTCCGGAGCGGTGGTGACACCAGTCACACCCTGCTGCAGAGTCTGTCTGAGATGGGAGATGCTTTTAACTCTTGAACTTAATTGCTGGCACTGGAATTTCCCATGCTGTGTCCCTGCCTCAGGCTTTGTTTCGGGTTTTCAACTAAAGCAGTTCAGCCATTTCCAAGAACTAGACGATGAAGTGAAGGGGGGGAAAAAAAAAAAAGAAAAAAAAAAAAAAAAAAAGCTTTAGGTTGTCAGTATTTAAAACCCCAAAGAGACCCTAACTGCTTGCATTCAGAGGTGCTTGGTCTGGCACAATGGCTGGGGGGCCTGCAACCCCAGATCTGATTGCAAGGGATGTACCATCTCCGCTCCCAGCAAATGTGCCCCATATCTTCTGTATCTTATCAGGTTATAGGCATCTGAAAGGCTCGCTGTTCAGCAGGGCTTTCTAGATTTGATCTGCTGAGGTAAGGTTTTCAAAGCTCCTGTCCAGACAGGGCTGAATCCAGCCTGGGGCTGGAGAGGCTGAATGTTTGCTGGAGGTGGGAGGGAGGTGCTGCCACATCCCCGGCTCCCCAGCACTAGGAACAAGGTCCTGCCTCTCCTAGGCTGCTTGCTGACACTCGTGGATGGGGAAGGGTTTGCCTGGCTCACAGGGAGTGAAAACAAAAAGCTGGAAGAGGGGTGGAGAATAGTGGATTGTGGTGCTTGCTGTGACCAGCTCCTACACAACCTTAATTCTCAGGTATTCTCATTTTTTATACTAGTTATTTCCAACCTTGAGGTTCAGGTAGTGTCTGTATTACCTACAGCAGCAGCTGCTCTGGGAGGGGGGGTGGGGGGTGGATTTAGGCTCAGCCTACAGCAGTGAGCAAAGCTTCTGGCTGGCATAAGGTCTTGAGTAAATGAGAAGCAGGCTGCTGTTGCTGCCCTGCAGTGGGAGGCACTGCTGTTATCTTTGACAGTTTTTTGTTTTGGTTTGTTTTCCCTGTGTTTTATGGAAGTTCTGTAACCTTGTTTGCTCTGGATATTGCTGCAGTGGGATAGCAGAGGGATTGCAGGGGACAACACTGAACTTAAGATTATGCTTGAGAAGTTCCAAAACTGAATCATTTTTGTTCATTGGAGTGTGCTTCTCACTACAGCTGCTGACCAGCTGTTGTAGAACATGACTCTGGGAAGTGCCAGGTACAAACTGCCTGAGGAGTCCAACCTCTCTAGCAGGAAGGCTGAAGATGCAGCAAAGCTGCAGCAGAGACCTTGTCTGAGCTAGAAGAAAATGCTTCCTCCGGGAAGGCTGGTGAATGAGTCCTGACTACCCGCTGTGTTGCAAACCACTAACTGCTCTACGTGAAACATCCCCCTATGCTCAATGTGCCGTTGGGAAGGATGTCCTCTCCTGAACAGCACCAAACTGGTGATGATGGTGATGCTGTGGTGCACACAGCATTTTGGTCCCTGGTCAGAGACCTCCTAAGTGAGTGCTGAGTGACTGTAACTAGTAAGCCAGGTTATTTTTGGCATAGTATCTCATTTATGAGGGATGGACTGAGCTGCTAAACCCACATTTTTCTTCCACAACCCATTATTAGGTTCAAACACTAATCCAGAGTCTCTCTTCAGGGAGTGGGGTTGTTGTGGAGCTGGAGGCTGACCCTGGCTGTGGTGTAACTGCTTTTTATTCATATTTAAATTTTAAGTCTAGCCCCTGCAGGTGAAGAACGGGTGGTTGTGACCAGTCATCCAGCTGGCTCTGCTGGATGACTTTTAAGCCACCTGCCCACATCCGAAGTGGTCTGCATCCAAATGCCATGTAAAAAAATGCATCTAGGTCCTGTGGAACTCACCTATATTGGCTGAGATCTTACAGGTCATCCACAAACCTACAAATTTTTAACAACAGTATGCCAAGGAAATGCATTATAGCCACTGAAAACAGTGGTGAGACAACATGAGGGTTGAGAGGTTTTGGTGCAGGGAATTGGGTACCGAGTCGCTGTGCTTGCCACCTGGGGGTGGGAATTGCACTCCCGCTTGGGAGGCTGAATGGGACATACTGCCATAAGCAGTTTTAATTGTTTCCCCACATCTGCAGCAGCACTGTAAAGCATCTGAACACACCTTCAGAGCTTAGCTTTACGGCCTCTCTGCTCCAAGACTGCTTTATTCCTGTGGTGCTGGAGCATCTCTCCTCACATAGCCCATATGCTCTCGCTAAACTGTCAGTGCTCTCCTGTGCTGTTTGACGGCAACGAGCTGTCTGTCAGGCTTTCCTGAGAAGTGCTTCAGATGTGCTCAGAGACATGAACAGCCATAGCAGTGTGAGTGAGGAGTCTCCAGTGGGTGCTGGTAACGGGATGCCCTTTTAAAGTAGTTACTGGGAATTGGGCATCATGTTAATAATGAAGATCAGAGAACACTGCGCAAAAATCAGAGCAAGAGTGACTTGAGTAGGGGTGGGAGATTCAGGAGAAAAGGCTTGGAGCGAGTAAGGACAAATGTATTTGTTTGCAGTTACACTCTCAGGAACACTCAGCACTGTTGTGGGTCGTCCTTAGGCTGGGGAGTGAGATTGTCCTCGATTCTGTCCCAAGGTCAGCATAGACTGTGCCTAAGACTGCGCTGTGCTCTGCCCTAGTACCTCGAGGCAGAGAAGATGGCTCTGTGGGTGTAGAGCTCCAAGTAAAATAAAATGTGGGCATAGAAACATTGCTGTTACAAAGGATGACAAAGCCTGAGTATAACCTGACTTGGCTGAGAAATGCAGGCATGAAGGGGAGAGTGATTTCAGGGTATCTAAAGGATGTTCCGTTGAGCAGGAAGAGGTGATACTTGACTCAAACTTGTACAAAACCCAGATGAGTTCTGGTTTAATTTTTCTTGTCTCAGAATGGCATCTGACTCTGTTTTCCTGGGACATACATTGGAGCTGTGATGACTTTGCCCCCATTCCTGGGATTCTTGCCGAGGGAGTTGTTAGTCATCACAGGCTTTGCTGTGTTACTTTGCACTGGGAAGGAAGTTGGTACATGATCCATCCCACCTTCTTATTCCATGTTTTTCTTTTTGCAACTTAAACTCATGTTTTAATCTGCCCACACTAGTCAGGAGGAGGAGGAGGGACACAGCTGTTGTCATCTTCCCTGTCTGTGTCCAGCTGTGAGCCCATGCTGTCCTCTTGCAGCTGTCTGGACTGTCCTTTGGGAAACAGTGGGACACTGTTGGTGTGCTGGGAAGGTAAGGCATAGTTCTTCATCTTCTATGTGAGAACTGCTATGGAAAGTCAAAACAGAGGGGTGCAGCCTGTGTGCACTGTAACTGAGGGACTTTCAGAAACATACACAGGTCTTCAACCGTTGTGACCTGTGCCAGGGAAAGTTCCTGTGAAGAAGGGAGACATTTTTCTGTTGTGGCAAAACCTTGGGACTGTTTTTTGAGGACTGATACCAGATGTCATGCCAGCCAGTTTACTATTGCAAATGTGTTGTGCTATGCAGCCTCTGTGGCTGCTTTGGAAGAAAACTGTAAGTTTTCCTGGCCTTGCTGTTTCTCTGCCTTCCCCTTTTCCTGTGAGCACTCTGCCTTTACCCAGTTTGTCCTTGGGTCGCAGTTTTAAATAACTCCTCTAGTGGCTGAGCAGGACAATTTGATCCTATTTTTAAGTCCTTTGGACTTTCTTGTTCTTTGCATTTGGGTACTGGGCATGGCAGGGTGTTTGTGTTGGAATTGCTGCAGGAGGATTATTTGGAGCAACCCTCCAAACTTCACTGCCATCATGGGTGCAGTGCTGGGCTGATAGTGTTGGCTTTGTGTGTGTCAGGGTTGTTTCTCAGGCTCTTTTTGGCCAGGCTAAATGCCAGGTACCTGGTGTAAGGAATGAGCTTTGAGCATGGTGACTTATTTGGTCTTGTGTCCATACAGATATAGCAGAGGGTTAGTGTTTATAAACAGCCTAATTCTGACTGATACTTCTTACAATGAAGCAATCTGGTCTTACCTTAAAATAATTCAACTTGTCTCCAGATTTCTCAATACCAGAGCAGGGTGCAGCTATCTCTGTGTTGGCAGACCTGTGATGAGCAGCTCCAGCCTTCCCCACTCCTAGCTGAAGCCATAAAAGCCATGGTCAAAACCAGATGAGAGCTATTTTTTAATTTGGTAGTGCAAGTAAACAAGAAAATTGAACTGAAAAATAATACAGTAAAATTAATGCTGCAGGAGTGCTACGCAGGCTCCCTTGCCTTGTCTTTTAAGGTGCTCATCTTTGCTTTTTCATTTAAATCAGTCTTCTAGTTCCAGAGCAGTTGGGAAGCAGATGGACCTGTGAAGCCATGCATTGTCCTTCTGCCTCAGTAAATTTGTGCCAGGGGTGGTCTGTTGCTTTTGGACTTAACTGTGTGGAGGAAGGGATTGTCTGCCTTGAGCCAGGGGTTACTGTGAGGAGCAGGCAGTTTTACTAAAGCAGTCCAGCCTTTTGCTCCCTGGTTTCTAGCAAGAGGAGAAGGCACCTATAAAAATGTGCACTTGCAGGAAGAGGTTATCAGTTCGATGGGATTTTGGTGCCTCCTGAATTTCTGCAGATTTAAGGGAACGTGCTGCTCAGCTGGAAGCTGCTGATCTTCAGGGAGGTAATGCCTCCTTCAGAAGCTTTCTGCGCCTCTGTGGCATGGGAGCAATGCTGCTTCATTTCGCAGCTTTCCATTTTCTGCTTGATGGTTAAAGTTGGAACATTTATATCTCATTCTGCCAAGAAGTGTTTAGAATAGTTTTCATAGGAAACATTGCAAGTTGCAGGTCCACAGCTGATGCCCTGGCTGCTCTGCATAAATCACTGGGTGGTAAATATATTTAAATGAGGAGCTATGGCAGTCTTGCTAGCTGAGTAATAAATTGGGACTGAGCAGCTCCATAAAGCTGAATCTTAATGCCTTGGCTTGGAGTTGTAGGGTGGGGAACTGATGGAACAGCAGAATGTTTCTAAACAGAATGTGCCTGCCCTTAGTTACGCTGCCACAAAGAATATAAATCATGCTGCATACGTAACTGAAGTGCTGAAAATGGCTTTTTGTTGGTGTTGCTTGCCTTGTTCCGTGTGTCCGCTTAATGTCAGCTGTTTGTGCTTGGCTTCTTGGTGGCAACAGCAGCAGAAGATCTTGTGCCTCGAAGTCAGGGCCCCTGGCATGTAGGGGAGCACTCCTGGGCCCTTGTCTTCCAGTCCTGTGCTTAGTGCTGTAGCCCTGGTGCTATGACATCAGCCTATAGGAAATTCTGGTGCTTAAACACTTTCAGGGACCGGCTTGAAATATTTCATTATCTGAGGAATTTTGTGGAATGCCCAGAAGGTGATCACAAACCCTTGGAATGCAGCTGCCTCTCCTCAAAGCAGTCCAGCCAAACAGCATTTTGAGGTGACTCTTGACTACAAAACCTTCATCAAGATTTTCTTATTTTCAGGTTTGGGTTTGATGCCCACAGCCCTCAGGCTCTTTGTTCCCACTGCCCACTCTCAGGCACTCTTGCCCTTTCCCATCTGCTTTGGAACCATTAGCAAAGCCAAGACTTGCCTGGTGGCTGAGGTGCTGTTGTGTGCTAGGGGAGCCTGGATGCTGTTCTTGCTGCACAAGGCTGTTCTGGTGATGGAAAAAAACATTCTGCCATTGTGTGGTCAAAACGTGGGCAGGGGTCCTTCTGCAAGCACTATAGCCAGTCACAGAAGTAGCACCAGAGCTCGATCCTCAGGAAGGTTTCATTCAGAACAGGGTTTGGAAGTATGGTCAGGTTTCCTAAAATGGGAATTTGCAGGACTGCCCTGCCCAGCAGTCTATCACTCCTCCAATAGCTTTTGCTTGATAATTTGACAGAAAGAGCTTTATACCATTTATATATTTAGAAAAAAAAAAAAAAAAATTAGAAAATAGCAGCCACATAGGTGGAAGAGTTTTGGCTAAAAGGACACACAAAGCTCAACACACTCCTCTCTAATGTCCTCTGAAACTGCAGCAATGTTTCTTGCCTCGCCAGACACAGGAGTTTATTCCTCAGGATCCTTCTCTTTTTTGTGTGGGCTTTTTAGTACTTAATAAGAAAAAATGTCCAGTGGAAGCTTCCTCTCTGATTAGGATATTCGTCATTTCCATGTGGATTCTCTGAAGCTTCATAAGGAGTTTTGTTCAGCCCTTAATTCAATTAAGAAATCAAGCAAGAGATGTAAATCTTTTTAGCCTCATTGGTTGCAGTGCTCATTACTACATCTGAAGGGAACATTTCCTGCATAGTACAGCAGGGGACTGCACTTTCCAGGCTTCAGCTGAAATTTCAGGTGCTATTGGAAGCTTATGGATAATTTTGTCTCTTTGGAGCATGGAGTAGAGGAAAGGCTGTGGTCACCTGTTGGTGGTGGTGCCTTGGTTTAAGCCCATTTCCACAGCAGCAGCTTTGACAGAAACTTGCTTTCCAGCTGGGTGACTTCTATCAGAGGTCATTAGCTGGTGTGAATTAGACTTGAAACAGCTGGTGGATGGTGAGTGATACCAGAGGACAGGACATGAAGTGGTGTCTGTATGACAGCTGCTCCTGCACGTGTCCTTTAGCACTAGCTGGGGAAGGATCTGCCTATTGAGAAACATGGCATTGGGCTCTGATACATTCCTCACGTTGAATAAAGTGCTGTCTTTGTACCTTGCTTCTTGTTTTTATTTCAGTTCTTGTCTCGTTGGGTGCTTCAACTGTACTCTCTGACTAGAGCTGCTGAGAGGTCCTCTAGATATCTCCTTTTAAACAAAGATTATTTAGCCTTTAGAAATCAACATTTATGCCTTTTGTGGACGGTGATGGCCAAGAGGCAGGCTGGACTCATCTTTGTATACTTGCGTTTGGGACAAAAGTCCACATTAGTTTTAAAACAACATAAAACTCAGCTTTATTCCTGCAAACTCCCTTGTAAACCTGGTGGAGCCCCATCTAAATTGTTTCTAAACAGTGCACAATCAGACTTCATTGAGCACAAGCTGCTGTGGTTATGATGAGCTCATGGAGGATAGGGAAATTTCTCTTCTACTTTCAACGTTTCTAGCAATCATTGTCCCTCAAACCCAAGTCCTGTGGGCACTGGTCTGGTGCCTTATATACACTAACCATTGAGATAACTTATTTATGGTCCAGATGAAAACTTGCTTTANCCTGCCAGCCCCAGATGCCCTTTTCCCACAGGGTGGCTTCTGCTAAAATGCTATTCTGTAACATCATGGTCTTTATCTAGAGAACTGATATCAAACAAATCCAGCAAGGTATCTTGGTACCTTGAGTTCTGTTTTTCACTATGTGTTTGCATGTGTCTATACATGTACATGCCCGTTGTGTTTATCTTCAAAACATGCATTTTTGTGGCATGTGTATGGAAGGATCTTTTAGTCCCATCTTTTTGCTCTGGTTTTTTTTTTTTTAATACCTTTTGTAGTTTAATTTCCTGTGGATTTTAGTACCAGCTTTATTTTACATCTCCTTCAAAATAGAACTACACATGAGGATTTCTACACTCTTGCTCTGTTTCTAGGCAAACCCAGGAGTAGCGAGTAGTGTTTTGAGGGGTTGGCTCCACACTGGAAACCGGAGTGAAGGTAAAGACACTTTAGCTTCATGCCCTTGGGCGGCAGTCCCTTGCTCTGCCCTGCTACAGCTGTAAATTTAGCCTATATGCCCTTTCCAGTAACAGCTGGGAGGAGATGCCTGGAGAGGAATGCGAATCATCGGTTCCCTGAACGCTGTCCCAGGATCCTGCTGTCTGTCACAAAGTGCTGCCTGAGCCAGAAACGCTGCCTTGGTAACTCTGCCTTCTAGAAAATTGTCCCATCCCACCCTGGTGGTTGGTTGGTTGTTTTTTATTCCTGAGCTGACATGAAGTTTTAACATTCATGTTCACAACCCCATTGGGTCCTTGGGAAGACTCTTCTGCTTGGATTTGAGCCAAACTCTGGTTAGTTTGGCTTTTGGTCCTTCTATTGGAGGAGAGCATGGGCTTTTGTTCTGCATCATCCTCATGCCTAAGTGCATCCCAATTTTTTCCAGGCTTTCTCCAGGAAGGATCCATTTCGTACCTTTACTCTCCATCACTTTTCTCTGGTAGACTTTCCCTAAAGGTGGGACTTGCTTGCAGAATGCAGGTAGTGTGGGGTGGCACTGGTGAAGCTGTTCCCCTGCTCTGTCTGCTTTTGGTGGGTGTTCATTTCCTCATTTGCTTGCTGCCAGCAGCCAGGAAAATGGCAGTGCTACCTGGCTGCTATGTTTGTAATTACAGGGAAAAACTGATCTCTGAGGCCTTCTAAATACTTGGGAAGATAGTATCTGAATTTCCTTTCAACTGAATGCACTTGGAGATATGATCTGAGTTGGCTGTCTGGGAATAACAAAGTGGGAGGAAGGGATTGATTGTGGTTGCTGAAACTTTCATCAAAGAGTCAGAAGTCTTGCCTAGCCAAAATCTGCAGCTGCCGATCCCAGCAGCAGCCAGTCAAGGCGCGGCTCGAGTGTAGGATGTGTGGCACACATGGGCTGCAAGGGGCCACTCGAGCAGTGTTGGCGAGCATGAGGGCATCCATATGGGTCTTCCAGCAAATGTGTCAGGTCAGCCTGCAGTGTGTAGTCAAGAGGTGCTTGTGGGTACTGTACTCATCTCCTCTTTCCTCCCGAGGGCTGCAGGAGGCTGGGGAAGGTCCTTGCCTCCAGAAGTCTTATCACCACACCTTGCAGGGGAAATGTACTCTGCAGGGAAAGAAAAACATGCTCCATGTCCAGATGGCAGAAGGGCTCTGGTGTCCTGTGTGCTTCTGCTGTGGCTCTTCAGCTCTTCTTGCTCACATCTCTGCAGGACTGTCCCTGGCTGGGAGTTCCAGGGGCTGTTTGGGTCCCCTGCACAGTCCTTGTTGGAAGGAACCTATCCTCCATGCTTACCCTTTCTAGGGCAAGGAGTCTTCCCTTCCCCAGCTGGAGACATAAGATACAGAGGAGAGGGCTGTGACACGGCCTCTGTGCAACCCTCTTGGTTGCACACAACTGTAGTTTTCAAGCAAGATGTGATGGAAGACAGTAAAAAGTTTCTTCTTAACTACAGGAAAGTTAAATATCATAGCACTTACTCTGGCAGGATGAAAACCACTGTGAGGTGTCGATTGCTGTGACCACTTCCTGTACAAGCTCTACAAAGCAACTTGTGACATGTGTGACTTGAAGCCACCAGTCAGCAACAGTTTCCAGCTGAGTTCCCCAGCAGCAGAAGAGTGCCCAGCACGTATTTTTAGCACTGCTGTTTCTGGATTCTTTGGTTTTGTTGGTTTTTTTGTTTTGTTTTGTTTTTTCCCTTAGCTTGTTTTTGTGTCAGGTTTTCCTGCGACTGATACCAGATGTGCTGAAACAATAAACAGTGCAGAAGGGATGAGGCTGAAAAGGCATTTTCTGTGTCTGTCTGTCTTTTGAACCAGGTGTCTTGTTGGGCATTTGACTTGGTGACAATACCAGGTGGACACAGCAGCAGAAGAGTGTGGTGAAGTGCAAGTTTAGGGCAAAGAATCAAGTCCAGCTTGGTTTGTACTTCATGGGCTAATGTTGCTTGGGGTGACCAGCTAATGGTAGCAACCTTGTCAAGTGGATGAGAGGACATAGTGGAAGGGGCTCCCAGGGTTTCAGGAGCACTGATCTGGCACTCTTTAAGGCAGCTTTCTCTTGCAGTCCAGTCTGTGGTGCCAAGCTGCCTGCCACTTTGGTTTTGAGATATGTATGGCTGTAAGCAGGCAGCTGGAATTGCAGCCTTCAGTCAAAGACTTGTGAATGAAACTTGGCTTGTGGAGAGACATCTACTTTCAGTATAAAGCCTCCTGGCCCTGCAGATGCCTCGTTGGTGCCATGTGGGACAGGGTGTGATCCGTCTGAGCACAGTGAAGCATGGAGCTTGTTCCCTTGCAGTATCTGCATGTGACAAGTGCATGTCCATGCAGTCCCATCCCAGAACTCATCCTCAGCACAGCAGCATCTGGGGCCTGGGTCATCTTCTGCAAACATAAGTAGCTGAAGCGCTGGTGGCTGGAAATAACCCTAGCTGTTTGCAACAGGTTGCTTATAGCATAGGAAGGGCTGCAGACTTTCCTCCAGAGTACATCTGCAGAAACTTCTGTTCCCTCAGTTTCATGCTCCAGAGGCTCTTTGTGTGTATGGCAGGTTTGCAGACTGGTATGCTCTTGGTCTTAAGGAGACTGTATCTGTTCATACCCTTAGTGATGGGCTGCTCTGTTGCTCCCTCCTGCCTCCCCACTGAGGCTCCTTTGGCAGAGCACAGACATGCACCAAACACCAGCTGCCCCTGCCTGTGCTCACCAGCCTGTGCTGGAGCACATACGGCAGAGTATCATCTTTGTGTGCCTGGCTGGTGGCGCTGGGTTTCATCATTCCTCCTGTCTGCTGCCTTGACATGCAGATGAGCTGTAGCTGATGGGACTTGCCCAGAGATCCTCCTGTGAAAACACGTATGGGAGATCTCTGCAGAGACAACAGCTCTGCTCTGGAAAGTTGCACTGGCCCTTCTTAGCTGAGTCTGAGTTTGCTTCCTTAGAGAAAGGCTGCTCGTTTAACACTTCCTTTAATTAGGATATTGTTAAATAAGCAATCAGGTAAGTGGGATCCTTCCTAACTCTCCTAAATACCTTCTTATCTGGAGCAGAGAATTGCACGCAGTTACCTGAGCTTGCTGCGTGCTAGGCTCAGCAGTGTTAATGTGCTGGCAGTGATTAATTACCGCAGCCCAGTGATGTGATTGTGCTTGAGCAATTGGATTAGATGCAACTGGACAGACACTTCACTTTCCCTGGTTCATGCTGAAGAGACAGTGTAATTGGCCAGAGAGCAAGAGGAATTTCCAGGACAGCCATGCTCTTGCTGCTGGGATGCTTTCCTACTCTCTTCACTCCATGCTGGGCTGAAGGAAAGGTCTCTGAGAAGGTGCTGGCATGGCTGGCAGTAGCTACTTTGTCCTGCTCTCAGTCCTTCCTTACAATCCCATCTTCCATCTCCGCTGCTTTGTGTTCCTGGATAATGAAGATAGAGTATGTGTGTAACGTGGGACCTTGTAGATGTGTGGAGAAGGAGCAAGCTCCAGCATTGTCTTGACAAGTTAGCATCATATCAAATTGCAGCATCATATCAACATAACTTCATCAAGCAGGCCCAGTTCTGTGTCTCTGAGATGAGGGGAGATTGGCACTGGAGATCAGAAATCAACATTGGCACGTGCACCAAGTGCTAGGACAGAAACAGATGTTGATACTGACTTTGATGTTTCATCCAAAGTTGAGACCAAAAGAGCTCTCTCTGAAGCAGGAGGATAAAGAGAAAGTAATTTTTTTTTTTCAGAAGATCAGACAGAAGGAAACATCCTGAAATTCAGGACTAACCTGAATCTTTGTGTTTGTTCTGCAAAACTGAGCAGTACAGAGCCTGCTGGAGGAAGGAGCACAGTGCCATGTAGGGAAGCCAGGGTGGTCTAGCCTTCCCTCATAACTGGAGAATGCTAAGTCAGTCAGCCCTGTGGCCTGATCCTCATGCAGCTGGGATTATGTCTCAAACAGGCCACTCTGAGTTTTGCCCATGGTAGTGCCGTGTGAAATGGTGTGGGCTGCTGAACGCGGTAGAGAAACCACACAAGTCCTCAGTGCTTCTTCCAACCTTGCTGCAGGAAATAGTTGCCCTCTTCTATAGCTGCTGAGCTTGCTTGCTGAGCAGGACTAGTGGATTTTAGTTGGAGGACCTTCTGTTTCAAAAAGTGTTCTACCTTGAGGCAGTAGTTCATGTGGAACTCAGCACTGTGGGGCAGTGCCTTGTTCCAACTATCTGCAGAACTGTACCACCCTGCCATTCCTTCTTAGCACACTGTGAGAAGCTGGCACTGTTTCAGCCTCTGTCAATTGTTTGGTGAGGTGGAGCTGTGTTTGAGAGGGTTTTTTGGTGGTGCAAGTTTGTTCTCAGCTCTCCTGTTGTTTGGTTTTCGTTATCAGTTACAGAATTCCTCCTGTGCCTCCTGTGTGCTCCACTTTTATATGCTGAGGCTGTTCTTCCGTGGTTCCTCTAAAATGAAATTACGAGTTTGTGTGACTTGCAAGTGTCACATGAGATTTTAATGGCCAGCATGCGAGGTGCTTGTCTGAGAGACATATATGTATCAGACAGGCAGTGTTTGTCACCTGCTCTGATAATTGTTTTTTAAATGGGTGAGTTTCTTACTAAACACAGATATCAAGAACCAGCTCCTTTCTGCCTAAATACACCACTCCATCCCTCAAAAGCAACTCAAGCCAGATCATGTCATTTGGCTGAGCAGCACAGAGCTGCACCATGCTCCACTGCAGCCCTGACAGACCAAGGGCAGGGTCTGGCATGAAGATGTGGTGCCAGACTTCTCCAGCTCTGTGCGGTTGTGCGGTGGGTGTCTGTTTGTCCTGAGCATTTCTCCTCTGCTGGGGTGTGCGCAGCTGCAAGAGGCAGCCATGTTTCCATGCTGATAGCATCTCAGCCCCACAGCAGCCGTGGCAGTGCTGGGCTCTGCTGCTGCATTCCTTCCCTGGCTGAAGTCTCTGACCCTGCCTATATTTGCTGTGTGGGTTGATTTCTAGTTCCTTATGCAGCAGGGCTTTCTGGTGAGGAGGCTTCGGGAGAAGTAGCTCACAGGTAAGACATTACCTCTGCAATGTCCATACTCCAGGCTACATAGAGTGTGAAGTTGTTTGTGGTTTTCTCGAGGCACTGTGTGGGGATGAGAGTCTCCTCATTTCCTGCTGTGATGATCGGTGGCCTTCTCAGGAACTCTGCTCCATCTCTGTAGCTCACTCATGCAGTCTGTTGGATATTCTCCACTAGCTCTCTGCTGTGGTATTAGTCTACTTGCTGAGCTGATTCTAGGTTCATTCAAAATCAGTCGATGTGTGTTAGGTCCTTTGACCATGCACGAGCTCTTGGGAGAGATGTGACTTGTCCTTACCTACCCAGCCACTTCATGGTGATAACCTCTGGAGAAGTGGCTCAGACACTTCATTCCATGTGAAGACCACAGTGTACTCGGTTGTCTTTGGGAAGAACCTGGCCTTAGCTTCCCTGTTGTTTTGTCTTGTGTATTCCTGTCCCAGTCGGGTCAGGCAGTTGGAAGGACATGAGCAGCAGGGGAATGGGCTTTCTTCTGGCACTGGCATCTCACACCAGCCGTCCTCCCATCTGTCCTGTGGTTTCCAGCAGTGTTCTGCTGCTGCTGTCTCTTTTGCCTTTCACTTGAGATAAGTTGTCTGCAACTGACAGTGGTCAGATGAGGCATCTGCCTCCTGGATGCTGTATAGCCAGAGGTGATTGTACTCAGCTCATAATTTCTGCTGCCCACAGCCCATTACTTCAGCATGGGAGGTGTCAGCTCTTCTGCATCAGTGGTTTGTTGTGGAAAGGCCCATCAAGGGATGAGGATGTGCTAGTCCTTGAGTGCTGCCTCTCAGCCTCTCTAGAGTGCAGGTTTTAGGGTGAGCAACCAAATCTCCAAATCTTGGGCTTGCTTACCTGCATGGACTGGCCCTCTGCTCCTGTCTCCAAGCCCGTGGTGGGCAGTGACCTGGCTGCAGCACAGCAGGTCAGCTGGTTCTGCTGTTATGCCACCCTGGAAGCTCTGCGAAGGCAAGAAGCAGTGGGGATTTCCCTTCCCACCTGGTCTGGCTCCAAGGTCTCTTGGGATGGCCTGATGTGCATCACAGGAACAGCTGCATGCAGCTGGAACAAGCTAAAATGAAGCCATCCTCAGAGGGCTGGGAGCCAGTGCTCAGAAGTTGGGCTGGGTTTGCTCTGGGAATTTGAAATCACTTCTCTCTCAGCTTGGAAAAAAGGAGTTGGCTCAAGTCTTCTGTGTTTCTGGGGACTAAGCAGCACCCGCTTGCTCCATGTGTCTGTCCTTCAGTCCTGCATAACCCACTGCCCACTCCTTACCCCAAATTAGTTATAGAGGACTGTGCTAGCTGCAAGCTGAGATACCGGAGTGGGCAGTACAGCCTCTTGTGGGGTCCACATGGGTCTGCCCTCTTCCGTGAATCCACCTGCTCTCCTTCAAACAGGCCATGAAGAGGAACATGGGACGTGTACAGATCCATGGCTGAATGTAGTCTGGAGGGAAGACTGGCTGGGAAAGTGAAGGAAATAATGCCTCAAAAGAACAGAGGATGGAGAGGAGAGCTATGATTCAGGAGAGCAGAGCAGGCAGGGATGGAGAGGAAGCAAGCAGAAGAAGAGAACAGTGAGTGAGAGCTGTAGATGATTCTTGACAGAGTGTGAGGACAGATGAGCTGTGCAAGCAGGAGGGAGGGGCAGGACAACAGGTAGCAGTGTGTGTGTGCATAGTTTACTCTAGTCTGATTTTTGGGGTGTGTGTTGCTGACCCCTGAATCAAGTCTGAGCACACCAATACCAAAAACTGGAACTGAGAGGAGCCAGGTTCGTGGGTCAGAGGAGCAGGAGCATCTATTGTGCATCAGGCTGTCAAGATAGCAGCTTTGGAATACCGAAGGTTTCTTGGAACCTTCATACTGGCTAAGTGGCATCCACTGATGCTGCAGCTTGACTTCAGCTTGCCTTGGAATGTCACCCATTACAGCCCATTACAGTTGTGTTCTGTCTTGACTACAGTTGTGTCTGTTCTGTCTCCCTGCTTGTGGCTATCTCAGAGCTGTGGCTCCAGAGCAGCAGAACATGGAAAAGCAGAGGGATCTTGTATCTGTAGATGCTGTGTGTCAGAAGAGGAGCTGAGAAGCTCTTGCTTCCTTTAATGGTGGTAACTCTTGCAGCTAAATCAAAAAGCTGAAAGGAAGAGGGTAGATGTGCCAGGTGGCCCTCTGTCCATTGCAGGGAGGCCTGCATGTGTTAGCTGGCCAACTTCAACTTGGGAATTGTAATTAATGTTCTGATTTGGCTTCCTGTGTTTAACCAGGTTCCCAGGACTCTAAAATGAGGCTGCTGTGAAGGACTGGTGGATCCCTTGCCTGCACCGTGGTGCCTGCAGATTGCCTGACACCCCCTTTCCTGCTCAAGCACCGTCGTGAGGCTGCTGGGAAGAATGACTGTTGGATGCCTACTGCAGCCCCCTTTCCTGGGGAGGACATGGCTCCCCGTACTGCTTCTGGCAGCCTCTGCTCACTGCCACTGGCCCAGTGAGCCAGCAGAAGTGGTTCGGGACTGGGAAAACCAGCTGGAAGCCTCCATGCACTCTGTGCTCTCAGACCTCCGTGAGACTGTGCCAGCTGTGGTGGGCATACCGGACAGCTCTGCAGTGGTGGGGCGCTTCTTCAGAGTCTCCATCCCCACGGATTTAATTGCTTCCAATGGAGAAATCGTCCAGGTGAGAAATGCCATTCCCTAAGGCTCATGTTCAGTTACATTCTCACAGGAGTCAAACCCCTCTAATGGGCTGGGGCATGAAGGTTGCTGTGAAGCAGCCTTGTGCTTTTGTAGGACTATGGGAGAAGGAATTCTTTAAAAAAAGAAATAATTAAAGTTCTCATCTCATTGCAAGATTCCTTTCTTCTGTAAGAAAGAGAGGAGAGTTCTGAGAGATGACCAATCAGGCTTGCTGGTTTTATTTAAGCTGTGCAGTGCTGGCCCCTGGAACGATAGGCACGTTCATGAGGAGATGTTGCCTTAGGATCTGAGGAGCCACGGATTCCCTGGGGCTGCTGCCCTGAGGCTCAGGGAGTTTGCTCTGGTGTGGCAACAAACTATTGCTAGACAAGTACGCCTTGTTCTGCCTTCAGGGCTCGGGGCTGCCTTTGACACAGTCTCTCCTGACCTCATCCCAAAGTCCTATTGGGAAAGATGGGAGCCTTTTTATTTATCTGATTTACTTACCCTTATGCTTCTGGCGCTGCAGACACCTCAAAACTGAGTTGTGGAATTGGTCCTGAGGGCAAGAAAGTGTCAGAGTAGCCCAGAGGAGAGTAGACACACTGCTCAACACAGGCTTCCTCATCCTTCATTTCCTGGCAAGAAGGTGCTGAGACATTGTCCTTCTTAGCATCTGCTTGCTTGGATCATAGAGAGTTCAGAAAATTTTGGTTTTATAACAGAGTTACCTTCCAGTCTTGGATTTTTTTTTCAGAGCGGAAAATTGGAAAATAGTTACAAAAATCTAATTTTAGAAAACATTAAAAAAAAAACCCAAACAACAAACCCAAAACAAACAAACAAAAAAAACCCCAAACCTTCTGGTGTGTCTCAGAAGATCAGAGGGAGATGGAGAGCAACTCGGGAGAGAGTCTGACATCTCCACTTCTCCTGAAGGCAGATTTAGTTTAGTCCTGTCTACTGTCACACAGCTAGCTCAGTCCAGGTACATGTTCTTGCTGGCTCTAGCGAGGGTGTTGGGCCCGTAGTGTGCCAGTGATAGGCAGAAAATCTGAGGAACGCATCTGTTATGGACAGATAGGGAGGAGAAAGGTGATGGGTGAGCCCCTGGTGAGAAGCTGAGGAAGCGGATGGGCTGGTTTCAAAGCAAAGGCTGTGACACTTAACTGCCTGTGGCCAGGGAGAATGGCCCGAAGGGGGATCAGTGGTGCCTCTCCAGCTTTAACCACAGCTGGCTCTCTGAGCATGCAGCACCTGCACAGCACTGAGCTGCAGGAGTCCAGGTGGGTGCAGTGAGCCCAAGATCTTGTGTTACGGAAATCATAACTTTGCTTTGGGATTTTGCATCATAGTGGCTTGTTCCACTGCCATCTAATAGCTACTTTGACATCAGGAAGCATTTTCAGCGTTTGTGTAACACCACAGCTTCTTCCATCTCCTTATCCTGGCACCAAAATCATATGTGATAGCCCCAGTAGCTGCAGGAAAATCTTGATTGATAGGATATTTCCACTTCACCTTGCTAGCTTCAAACAATACCTCTACCACTTCGGTGTGGAGGTGTGTTTGCTAACACCAGCGCCTGCCTGAAAAGCCTCAAATGAACTGGGCTGGAGCAGGACCCACCGTTTGCTGGTTGTGTGTGGTTCAGCAAATGCTGGGAGCGATTTTCATGCTTGTCCATGGGCTCACCCAAATGCACGTTACATCTGTTCACCTTGAAATTGATTTTAGAAGTGTACTGGGCTGTGGGGCGCTGTTGGCAGCCTGGTGTGTCTAGAAGATCTCTCCCTCGCAGAGGAAGCATGTCAGCTGCTGAGCACAGCTGACCTTTCCTACAGGGATCTCATTCCTGGCTGGTGAGAACTGTGTAGGCAATTTTTTGGGTGCTGGGGTGCATTTTTATCTTACCAGAAAATTTCAGGGAAAGTTGCTCATGTTTTTGGTTTGTTTGTTTTTTTCTCAGGCTGCTTTGGATTTCTCAGATAGGGAAGGAAAAGGGTAGCCCTTCTGGATCTTGCTCACTGGTGTACTTAAACCTTAATGAGAAAGAATAAGGGCTGTGCTCTGTGAGATGGAGTGGGTCAGAGTTCATGATGAGATGTGATTGCCTATAGTTAGTACCATTAAATTTCAAAGAAATTGGCTGTAATTTCACTGTTTTTTTATAAAAGCTGACAGCTGATGTTTCCAAGCTCCCAGGAGTTTCCCATCTGGAGCCTGAAGAAGGTGCTTCATTTCTAGATTATTCCTGTTAATTATTTGTAGGCACAGTTTGTATTGTGGTGGGGATGGCTGTGAAGCTGCTGCTCAGAAGCTGCTGCTCAGATCCTCTCCCTGCTCGTTAGCAGATTCCAGCCAGCTGCAAACAAAATAGTTTTCGCTGCAAACTTGGTTGTGGGATGGAAACAACGCCAGGCATCTGCAGCGTGGCGGAGGAGTGCCTGGCAGGCATGCACTCCCAAACGGATCTGCATGCTGTGTGTGTCAGCAGGTATCTGCTCCTGAGAGCAACCCCCACGCTGCTTCACAGCAGGTGAGAGCTGCTGGTCACATACAGAAGCATGTTTGTTCTCCAGCTGCAAAGGAGGACATACAGAAAAACATTAAAAGTCTTACCTCTTGTTTCTACATTGCTCGAAGCCAGCTACCAATGAGGCTTTGTGGCCAATGTAGCTCATGCCTGGCAATCAGAAACCCCCATCCCCTGTGCCTTGTCTTGCAGAGCACATGCCTTGTTCAGGCATTAACGTGCTCTCTGAAGGGCAGCTGCAGCCTGCAGGTATTTGGAGGCAGTTCAATTCAGATGCTGACCTCCAGCTTCCTCGCTACAGCAAGGCTTCTCATTGCAAGATTGTTCTCCTGGAGTCTGAAGGTGTCTTGGAAATGAAAACTCTGTGCTGTGCCTTCCCCAAAGGATTAACATCAGCTTCTTTCCACACTGGTGATTTTACAGGAGTTGGGTTAAAACACCCAGCATCCACATACTATACAACAGGTAGTGTGAGGGCCTGCAGGTGGTCACTAGCTCCTGGCAAAGGCTGGCTGGAAGTGGTGTAATGGTTGAGCATTGATGCTCATAGCCTCACCATGAGCAGTTGTTGTTGGCCTCGTGATCTCCTTGCCCTGTGTTCACCAAAGATTGTACGGAGCCTGACCCCTTACCTCCCCAGCTGTGTCCTGTTGTTGAGGAACAGATTATGCAGGGGCCAAAGACCAGGTGGATTTCCTGTTCCTGCCACTTCCATTTGAAGCTGCTCCAGAATTTGGCTGCTCTGATTAAAAATGCAGCTTCTAACCTAAATTTAGAGATGGCTAGAAATATTTATGTGCTGCCCTTTAGTTTAAATCAATTCTATCTTCATAATATTTACTTCCTTTATGTATTTATAAGTGACAGGCATATTCCTCTGACTTGATTTTATTAGGTTAAGCAAGCCAGCTTCTTTAGTCTTTTTCATAAAATGAACTTTTTTTTCCCTCTGCTCATCTTTACAGCTGTCTTCTGCACCTCTTCCATCTTGAGTTTGTTTTCCTTATGCTTGCATGACCACAGTGATACAAAATACTCTAGATGAAATTCTGCTGGAGCCTCCTATACCGGCATCAAAACTTCCTTTTCTCTTCTGTAAATAACCTTCCTTGATACAATTGTTTGCTTTTCCATGTCCATCTTACTTTGGCTCAGACATCTTTGGCATCAGCTGAAATACAGTATCACAGTATCACCAGGGTTGGAAGAGACCTCAAAGATCATCAAGTCCAACCCATCACCACAGACCTCAAGACTAGACCATGGCACCAAGTGCCACGTCCAAACGCACCTTGAACACCTCCAGGGACGGTGACTCCACCACCTCCCTGGGCAGCCCATTCCAGCAGCCAGTGACTCTCTCAGTGAAAAACTTTCTCCTCACCTCGAGCCTAAATTTCCCCTGGCACAGCTTGAGACTGTGTCCTCTTGTTCTGGTGCTGCTTGCCTGAGAGAAGAAAGTAACCTCCCCCTGGCTACAACCACCCTTAAGGTAGTTGTAGACAGCAATAAGGTCTCCCCTGAGCCTCCTCTTCTCCAGGCTAAACAATCCCAACTCCTTCAGCCTCTCTTCATAGGGCTGTGCTCGAGGCCTCTCACCAGCCTCATTGCCCTTCTCTGGACACGCTCAAGCACCTCAATGTCCTTCTTAAATTGAGGGGCCCAGAACTGGACACAGTACTCAAGGTGTGGCCTAACCAGTGCAGAGTACAGGGGGAGAATGACCTCCTTGCTCCTACTGACCACACTATTCCTGATGCAATACCCAAGTCTGTAGTTTTTTCTGCTTCCAATTGTTGAGTCCCAGAAGAGGATGTTAGGCAAGGTGCATCTGGTGTTTTTTTGCAGTGCTGATACTGGTCTCCAGGAGGTCTGCTAGTCTTGTCTCTAAGGCTCTCTCATTTTTCTTCCTTGAAAACTTAAGCCTCCTGTTGCTGTCCATATAAGGACACAATCAGGTGATGACAGTGGTGCTAACACTGATAGCACCTCTGGCACCATTTGGGACAGTAGCTGTCACTCTAAATGGCTCTTCACTCATCCCACCAGCAGTGAAAACCTACCAGAAATTGGAAGAGTTGATGCTGGCCTTGACCCATGAAAGAATCACCACACCAATGAGGGCAGTTGCATGGTAATGACCTCCCTCCTGCATGCAGAATGTTGAGCTGACTCAGTGCAGAAGCTGTTGTAGAAAGCATCTGGGCTCTCCAAGGCAGAGAGAAGGGCTTTCTGACTTTGAGCCGTGGGCTGGAGGCTGCAACAGCATTTCTCCAGGCTGGAGGCAATGAAGAGTAGACATGTGGGCTGCAAATGTCTCTCCAGAAGAACCAGGCACTGCACTTGGATCTGAGTTTTAAATATAGCCCTGAAGTGGCATTGCTGTGATAGTGTCCCCTGGGATGCAGGGATTAATCCAGTGCCCTTGCACATGCAATGTTCTGAGCGCATATGGCCACAGTACATAAAGATGTGTGATGCCAAGGCACATCCTTGCACAAGCAGGTGATTTGCTGTGTCTTCCTTGAAGGTAATGTGAAGCTACTGCCCTGCCTTCATTGTGTCAGCTGTGGGATGGATCCCGTGGAGCAGATGTGCTCCAGGTTCTTTAGCCAGTGCTAAGGGGAAACTTTCAGGTGAGTTCTTGGCTGTGCTTTGGCTCCTGATTACTTTTGGGTTGAAGCGCACAGTCTCACCAGGGCTTTACTGGGAAGACAAATAAAACATGTTGCAGAGGCTCCAAGAAGCTGTCACAGTATGCAAACATAGATGGTGGCCAAGTGATTAGAAAATTGAATTAATTGGTAGGTGCAACTATGTAGCAGGTTTGTGGGTTAGCAGAGCACTGGAGATTAATCTGGGCAAAAAGGAGTCTTGTTTTCCAAGCAGTAGCCTGGTTTTCCAATGGTTGTTCTATTTGCTGCCAACTGAAGTGGCTTTTATTGAACAGCTTTGCTCTCGTTAGACTTCAGGGACTGTGTTTTGTGAGCAGGATCAGCAGAGACTAGGTTGTAGGAGTCCTGTCATTGAATACCTGCTGCCAGGGCTGTGCCTCATGTCTCCACCCTGCTCTGACCCCAAAGCAAAGGAGTGGATGTCAGCAACCAGCCCACAGTGCCAACACAAACTCCATTTCATGGAAGAAAAACTCAAAATAATGCACTTTTTAAACTTTTCTTGTTTCCAATAATCCTTGTTTCTAAGGTTTTTAACTACATATGAGTTTTATTGAAGTGGCATTTCTCAGAGGAGGAAGACAAGCAAAGAGCACTCCTGAAGATCTGTGCCATCAAGTTGGGTATCTTGAGATACTCTGTCAATACATTCAAGTTTTGCCTCATCCCTGGGGTCCTCAGTTGTCTTGGACCAACCAGGAGGCAAATCAACAGCTGCTATTTGCAGGAGACCGCACAGGGATAAATGGCGGTGCCTGGAACAGGTCCAGGCAACGCAGGACTTGGGCAGGGCTTTGCTGAGCTGCCATGCNGGGTGTGAGGGGGTTGCTTATCTTTTTCCTGCAGCAAGACAGACTGGGCGAATTTGGCATTTTCAGTGCACGCTTAGTAACAAGCTCTGAATTTGGAGGAGTGGAAAATGTGACTCAATCTAATTATAAACTAGCTTTTCAGACAGGATGGGAAGTTCTTTGTTTTGTCCTGCTCCTAGGGGTTGTTGCTCTTAGCATCTAGGGAACCTGAGAAATGCAGCAGTAAGGAGAATCCTGCAAAGGAACTGACCTGAGATTGTGAGACCTGGCTCGCCTTTCCTTGCCCTACTCCAGTGCCAGCCTTCCAGCAATCTGCTGATGGCAGGAATACATTGCCAGGGCTGGTTAGCTGTGCTGTGGCAGCACTAAACCCCCAGCACTTGGCATCCCTGCTGTGTGGTATTTTTACTTCCCTTTGGCCTTTTGCTTATAAAAAGTCGCGCTGACAGAGGAGCCCAACTGAACTTTTTTTCCTAAGCTGTTTGAGGCTTTTCCTGCCCTGTGCTCACCCCTCAAACAAGGGAGAAAGCAGGGTGTGGGCAGCCTGTGCTGACCCCAGTCCTGGTGCGGGCGGGCTGTGCCTTCCCGCTCCAACAATAAGGCTAAACAAATCCTTCCAAGCTGCTTGCATGAACCGATGAAAGGAGGATTTCTTGGGACACTCAGTGTTTTGTGGTGACCTCCCAGTGAAACAGCTGTTGTGTTCCCTTGCCCAGTCAGAGTGGGATGCTGAATAGTGCCCTTATAGCAAACACAGAGGCGCATCTGGAAAAGAAGCCGTCATAGTAGGAGTATGCAAGGTTGGCATGAGCTGGGCGTAGCTGCTCAGCCTGCGCTACTGCGAAGCCATTTTAGTGATGAGGGAGAAGTTGGTGAGACAAAGCCAGTGCTCCTCGGGCAGGCTGCATCCGCAGAGCACAGCCCTGCACTTGTATCTGCAAAGGAGGGGAATTGTTCGTTCTGCATCAGGCTGTGCTTGCCTGCTCAGTGCTGGGAAATGAGATTAGCAGCACACACCTGAACTTCTCATTTTCATGGGCACATGAAAAGCTACTTCAGATAGCTTTTCTGCCTTTTTCTTTCAGGGACTTAAGTTTAAGGTTGAGAACCAGGACCTGTGATA
This sequence comes from Eubucco bourcierii, assembly GCA_013396675.1. Taxonomy (NCBI): domain Eukaryota; kingdom Metazoa; phylum Chordata; class Aves; order Piciformes; family Ramphastidae; genus Eubucco; species Eubucco bourcierii. The sequence continues at coordinate 179,048 of VWZE01006470.1, read as the reverse complement.
CAGCCTCTGTAGCCTTGCTATCCCTTAGCTCCATGTTCTGAGTGTGAAAGGTTGATTTTTCTAAGGCAACAGCTTCAGTGCGCAGAGCCGCGCAGGAAGAGCTTTGCAGGGCTTTAGCTGGGACCAGCCAAAAGGCAGAGTTAGTTTAACCGTCCTGACCTACCCTGTGCACAAAGGAAGCACCAATTACCGGCTGTTCCCATATAGCTTTCAGTCTCTGAACAAAAGTGGTGATCTCCTGCTGGTAATGAAGACTCAGGTCACTGAAGCTGACGTATTTCTGAGAGTCGCTGAAGTCTCTGGGCTGTTTTTAGACTTTAAGGAGCAGATGCGCCTGCATGACATGTCCTGGAGCAACTTGTTTTCGTCTCTGAGTGCCTGTGCCTTTTATCCAAGCCATGCAGCAGCTCAGAAGAGCACTGTCTGCTGAGGATACCCAAAAAAGTTCTGACAGGTATTGCAGCCCCTCTGTGGGGAAGCACATGTGCTGTGATGTCTCCCTTCTCACTGTGCCAAGGAAATACAATTCCCTTCCTTCAGACAGAGCTTTCCCGTGGCACAACACTGTGCAGTGGCACTGAGGCTGTGTGTGGTCAGCAGAAGGCTCCAAGAAATGCTCACCCTCTTTTCACCAGTGTTTCTTGGGCCTTGTATTCCTAGGAAAGGCCTATCTGATGTCCTAGTTTGCAGTTCTAATGTATTTGAGAAAAGGAGGGTGGGGAGTAAGATTGGATGCTCCTTCTTTTGTCATGTGGTTGCTCGCTGTCAGAGCTGTTTCTTGGAGCCAGAGGCTTGCAGCCATTGTGTTCTGAGAGTCATCCAGCTCCTGCTTTGAGACATTGTGTTCTCTAACCCAGTGCAGCACCTCTGCTGCAGCAGGATCTCCCCAGGCCAGTGGTACCTGGACAGCTTGACCATATGTACACCCTGTGCCTGCAGTCACTGGCTCCATCTTTGTGTCAGTGAAGAAGAGGAACATTGCCAGTGGACCCGGCGACAGAGGGAATTCCAGAATGAGGATTCCATCCTTTGACTTGGAACCTGCAAGCCCCATTGTCTCATCATTTCTCTTAGCTTCCTTATCAGCAGTTACCAGCACTGTAAATCACCACAGCTCTGGGGTAGATCTGAAATCGGTGTCTATCACCACTTGTTTGGCTTGAGTAGCACGAGACAACCCAAAATCTTCCTGCCCACACATTGTGTTAGAGGCTGAGACTGCCTGTTGCTCTGCTGACAAAACTGCCCAGTGCTGCTGCGTTTCGAGGGAGTTAAGATGAAGCTGGGGCTTAGGCAAACAGCTCAGGTTTGACTCTGCAGTTATATTTGCATTTGAATTGCATCTGGATTTCTATTTTCCTTCCCCTACCTGCTGGTTAATTGCTTTCTGAAGCCTGGGTGTTGCACACCAGGTTTAGCACCGGTGAGGTCAGGTGACTGAGCACTGTTCAGCTTGCCTTCTGTTCAGATGCAGGCAGGGCTCTGCCAGAGTATTCTTCACTGCTGGTCATGTGTGTTAGGGCAGTGTTGAAAGAGCAACCCCTAAGGGGAGTCTGTCATACAGTAAATTGTATTTGGTGATTATATTCCAAAGGAAATCCCTGGCACAGAGTCTGTCTCTCAGCAACAGCTGGACACAGGGAGGGAAGGGGCAGTGGGAGTTCTGGCAGAGCTGCAGGATTATCCTTGCTCGCTCCTGCCCAAAAGCAGTCAGGAATGTTTTCAGGACTGATTTGAAAAAGTGCAGGAAGTAGCTGAGTCCCCAGCTGCTGCTACCCATGGGAAGATCTGGCATTACAGACTGTGAAAGATCCCATCAGATACCTCTAGATACCCATGAGGATTTCATAGTGGTGGTGCGAAAAGTATCCTACAGTACCTGCCTCCTAGCAAAGGATTTGCTGCCTCCTTTCTGGAGGATTCCTTCGGAGAACTAAATACGTGAAGGATCAGAGGCCACTCTTGTAGGCAAGAATGCGGTTTTTGCCCGAATTCCCTCAGAGGCAGCAGCTTTGCTCACTTGCTTATCTTTGTCTTGTTGGCTACAGGGCTTTAAGATCTACGTTGGGGCTGGGGAGGGGGAAAGGCAACTCAGATTGAGCTATCTTCTTTCATAAGCTGACTGCTCTTGGCCAACCTAAAAATAACAGGCCACGAGTATCTGAAAGGACTTAGGGAACAAGGTCTTCAAACCCAGCCAGACTTCTGTACGTATTTAAACTCACACACATGACTACTTTTTTAATGGCCTTCAATACCCTGCCAGGCTTGTGCATAATCTTTAGCTGATAAGTGTTAATTTACAATTATCTCAAATAATGAGAAAACAAAAGACAGATTTTTTATTTTCCTTAAGAAACAGAAGAGTTATTTTGAAACCAGACCCCTTAAGGGAGATGGCAGGGCTGAAAGCTCATATTTATTGCCTACACAGAAAACTGGAAAAATTTGTTACATGAAAACTAGAGATCTCAAATCATTAACTCTGTGTAGCGTTAACAAATGCCCTTTGAAGCAATATTTGAAGGCAGCTTTGCTAGAAGAGAGTCCAGGGCTCCCCACAACCGTGACCAGGACAGACCCATGCAGAGGGCTCAGCCTGGTGAGCATTCATTTAGGAACAAGTGGCTTTATTCAGCCCAACAACTGCTTTATCTGCTCTGATCTTGCTGGGCTCTTCCTTTACTACATGGATGAACCCTGCTACCAGGGCAGTGGCTGTGTTTAAAGAGGAGCTGTGGCATCGACTGCTTGCATCTTAGTGCCTTCCCAAAGATTTCCCAGGGGAGCACAGGCATCTTCATGGGCTTCATAGGCATAATTCACATAAATTTGATTTTCTTAGTTATCTCTTGCAGAACCTTTAGAAGCTAATCCACATCTCATTGTGTGTTGCGTACAGTTGAACTAGCTCAGCTCTTTAAATCAAGTTTAAATGGGTTCATATATGTTTTGCAGCCGTCATATCCCTGCTAAAAAACAAGTTGCCCCAGTAGGTGATTGCCTGGCCTGTTTTTGTTTTTTGCAGGAGAGCCTAGTTTTGAGTCTGAATCTAACTACAGTTCCATTTTCTAGTTGTGGGCCCTTAAGACCTTGAGCTGATGTTTAAACTGTAGGTTAAAAAAGGAGTTTTCAAGCAGAAATATTCAGGCTGACCAGTGCTTCCCTCACTCTGCTTTTTGCGCGTGGGGTTGGCCACCTCTCCTAAGTGAGTTTGGTTTTGAACATAGGACCAGAAATGATAGAAGAGAATCACCTCGTGATGTGAGATTAAAAGTGATGCTCATACATCTCCTCTTCAAATCATGTGCCATGCCCAGGGAGGAGGAGAAGGGAGTGGCAGAAAACCCCGGCTGGCAGGAAAACTCTGCATGAGTGTGTGATCCTCTAATTAAGGGCTTTCACAGAGCGCATGGAAGGGGGAGTTTTGTTCCAAGTGTAGCCCAAACTTCCACATTCAGCATGTATTTCACCACTCACTATTTGAGTTTTTATTCTTCTTGATTGTGTAAGCCTCAATAACACTGTGTCTTTATCCTGCCTCCTTGTATTTCTGTTCCAAATGTGTGTCTGGCCCTGCCCTTCCTCCTCCTCTGTGGGCAGGTCAGTGGCTAATTTTGGCACGAGGGGATAAAAGGTGGCACCGTTCAACTCCTGCTAATGTTAAGGGCACTGTCCTGGCATCTGGATTTTTGGAAGGTGTGATGAAATCACTCTTTTTTTAAAGGAACACAAGTGCGGGTCAGCCCTTCTGGCTGGGCAGGAGCAGACCCAGCCTTTGTTCTCACTTGGCAGGAGAGATGCCAAGGAAGAACAATTCGGTCCTTTGTTCCTGCAGGAGGGAGGCTTGGCTCCCAGCGCCTGTCCCAGGTGAAGGCCTGCTGTTCCTTCAGGCTGGCTGGGGTCAAAGCAGCTCCTGTTCTTGCTGCAGTCCATGGAGCAGCCCTGCCAAAACCCACTGTGTTCTGCCAGACATGTGGGTAAGCAGGAAGGCTGAGTGGAAGGGTGTTCATATCTCCATGCCTCAGCTCATGTTGGATCCATCTGGGCACAGGGCCCATGGGATGGCTTTCTCTGTCCTGTGTAAGAGCGAGTCTGAATTTCCTGCTCTGGGAGGTTGTGTCTGAGAAGTTAACCAAAAACTGTGATAACAGCTTTAAACTCTGCTCTATAAACTGTGCCCAGCACATGTCTCATGTGCTCTCCAGCTTGTAAAGGCTGGCCAAAAGCAGGCCTGATCCTTTGCAGAGGAGAGGAATGAGGGTGTTGTCTATGTGGTCATGGCCGAAACCTCTGCAGCTCCTGCACAAAAGCTGCTCTTCCCAAAAGACTTTGGGGTCCTACCTTATCCTTACAGAGCATGCAGAGCCTTCAGTAGCAAGGAATTTGAAACACACATACACGACCCTTCCATGTGCTGCCTGAATCCTTCCTGCAGCTGGAAGGGTGGGAGAAGTGCCCAGGATTCTTTTGTCCAGCCCTGCAGCACCAGGCATTGCTCTTGTCCATTCCAGAGTTTTTTCCCCTCAACAGGGCCTATGGCTGGAGAGGTCTGGTGAGTCCAGCTACATCTCTGTACCCACTGCCTGACTGGAGGGCAGTCATGCCAGGCAGGTTTCTTTGCGAAACTTCCTGCCCATGTCTGTGTTTGGATGAATTATGAAATACGTATGAGCCTTACAAAACTGCAGAGTAACCAAAGCACTCTTTCAGGAGAGCTGGAGCACAGCGCCTCAACCAGGCTGTTAATGTGTCTCCATGGGCCCCAAAGCATCCAGTTTCTGAGTGTGGGGGAAGATGTGTTGTTATGAGCTCTGTAAAGCCCAGCCAGAACACTTCCCAAATGCCTCCAAGCCAGGGAGGTGGCAAATCTCAAGGTACTTCTTATGGAGTACCTACAACTCTGGGAAATGTCACAGCCCACTGAGCTGACAGTGTCACCCCTTCCACTGTGCAGCCTAGTGGCTTTGCTGTGCTTTGTGGAGAGCAGCTGCACCAAATGGCTGTACTGCAGCTGGATGGACATCAGGGACCAGGGAGGTTTGGGGGTTTGCATCCACCCTCAGCTACAGCCCAGAGCAGGAGATGGGAGTCCCCTGGGCTCTGGGATGTGTGGCTCTGCCCTACATGGGTTGGGGAGCACCTTGCCAAGTGTCAGCCATGCTGGTGACATTTCAGTGAAAACCATTTCCATATGAGCAAAACGGTCAGGAGACCCGCAGGGTCTGAGCCTGGGCTGACTAGGAAGGAGACCTATCTGGAAGAAGACAGGCTCAGCAAGGCACGAAGGGAGAAACTGGGGAGAAACAGCAGCCAATGAAGTTACTGCTGGCTCCCTCCGCCGGAATGTGTGGAAATGCCATCGCTGTGTGCATTGCCCCTGCTGTTGGGCTGCACAAGGACTGCCGTTGACTTAGAAGAGTGCAGGAGTCCTGAGGAGTCTGCAGTCTGAGTCAGTTGCTTGTAGTCTGCGGAAGGAAGTTTTTATATAAAAGTTAAATCCCTGTTGTAAGGTAACTGGGAGCAAAGCCAGGCTGGCACGCCCCCCCTGTCTGATGTCCAGCAGTGCCCTGGCCCATCAGCTGTGTCCCTGCCTGCTTGCACTGGCTGTTGCAGTGCTTGGGTGACCAGATGCTGGGTCTGCACCCCTCCTTCATTCCCCAGCTTGCCATTCATCTGGCAGTGCAGGAAGACATGCCATGTTTTAAGCATCTGCGTGCCTCTCGGGATTTGCTGCTGTTTGTTGAGAGCTGCTGTGCTTCAACCAGGCTGGGGACTCTGACTCACAGTTTGCCAGCTTCTGGCCCCTCTAGCTCAGCCTGCTTGCTGGGAACAGTGGGACAACCTGAAAGTTAACAGAGAAAAATGTGTGTTCCTCTGGGCTGCTGGGAGCAATGGGCTTGCAAGGTGTGATCACATGAGGAAAGGAGCAAGACAGCAGGGCTGGGAGAGGAAGGAGTGGGAAGAGGACAGTTATTGAATCAGCTCTGCTCTGTGGTCTAACTTCACCATCAGCTTTGTAGCTGTCCACGTGACTTAAGCTCCCCATCTGCCCTTGGAGAAGATGAACCATTAGTGCTTAGTAGTTGCACAGCAAGTGACAGAGAGCAGAGAGCCGGTGCCTGTAGGTGAGGGACCTTTGCAGGACTTTGTGACCTCCCATGGCACCTGAAATCCTCTGGGACCAGTGTACACTGTAGAGCTTGTCTTTGCCACTATGCAGAGAAGACATGAGCTGCCCTGCTCTGGCCAGGAAGTTCCTTCCCCAGTTATGTTTTGGATTTTTGTCTTTAATCCTTTAAATTAAACATTATTGCTGTCAGAACCTATCCTAGTCCTGTACTTCTAAAAGCACCACCACCTTTTGTTTTTTTTCTTCTTCTTTGGTAGATATCTGAAGCTGGGAAGGACTCCTTGCCTTCTTGGTTACACTGGAACATAGAGAGTAGCTCCCTGGAAGTGCTACCCCTTGACACAGACAAGGGTGTCCACTACATCTCGGTGACCACGCTGCAGCCCTTCCCAAATGGGAGCTATGTGCCACAGGCTGCAAACGTCTTCTCTGTTGAGGTTCACCAAGAAGATCACAATGAGCCCCAGTCCGTGCGAGTAGCCGTCCAAGACACAGGCGATGCAGCACCGTTCGTGTGCGGCTCGGAAGAGCCAGTCACTATCCTGACTGTTATTTTGGATGCTGACTTAACAAAAATGACACCAAAGCAGAGGATTGAACTCTTAATCAAAATGAGAAGCTTCTCAGAGGTGGAACTTCATAACATGAAGTTGGTTCCTGTTGTAAATAACAGACTCTTTGACATGTCAGCTTTCATGGCTGGACCAGGAAATGCAAAGAAGGTGGTGGAAAATGGGGCCTTACTCTCATGGAAACTGGGATGTTCTCTGAGCCAAAACAGTGTCCCCAATATCAGCAAGGTGGAGGCTCCAGCTAAGGAAGGAACTATGTCTGCCCGCCTTGGCTACCCTGTTGTTGGTTGGCACATTGCTAACAAGAAACCTCATCTCCCAAAGAGGATGCGGCGGCAGATCAACGCCACCCCGACTCCTTTGACTGCCGTTGGACCACCCACCACTGCAGCACAGGAACCACCAACCAGGATTGTCCCTACCCCGACATCACCTGCCATTGCACCTCCCACAGAGACAACAGCACCCCCTGTTCGGGAGCCCATACCATTGCCAAGGAAGCCAACTGTCACCATTAGAACGAGGGGCCCCATTGTCCAGACGCCCACACTGGGGCCGATCCAGCCAACCAAGGTAGCGGAAGGCACTGGCACGGCCTCTGTGCCCATTCGCCCCACAATGCCTGGGTACATAGAGCCCACTGCAGTGATCACACCACCCACAACTACCACCAAGAAGCCCAGAGTCTCCACGCTGAAGCCAGCCACGCCATCCACAACAGATTCTTCCACAGCGACAACACGAAGGCCTACTCGAAGACCCAAAACGCCTCGTCCAACAAAGCCTCCCAGCACAACCAGATCCCCCATCTCCAAGCTGACCACAGCCTCCCCTCCAGGCCGTGTACGCACCACAGCTAGTGGACTCCCTCGGCCCTGGGAGCCAAATGAGCCACCTAAGCTGACAAACCACATCGACAGGGTTGATGCATGGGAGGGCACCTACTTTGAGGTTAAAATACCATCAGATACTTTCTATGACAAAGAGGATACCACCACAGACAAACTGCAGCTGACTTTGAAGCTGAAGGAGCAACAGATGATAGAGGAGAATTCGTGGGTACAGTTCAACAGCACCAGCCAGCTCATGTATGGCATGCCGGACCACAACCACATCGGGAAGCATGAGTACTTCATGTACGCCACTGACAAAGGTGGGCTCTTTGCTGTGGATGCTTTTGAAATCCATGTCCACAAACGCCCACATGGGGACAAGTCTCCAGTGAAGTTCAAGGCCAGGCTGGAAGGGGACCATGATGCAGTGGTGAATGACATCAATAAGAAGATCATGCTGGTGAAGAAGCTGGCTTTGGCTTTCGGCGACAGGAACAGCAGCACCATCACAGTGCAGAACATTGCCAGAGGCTCCATTGTTGTGGAGTGGACAAACAACACACTGCCCCTGGAGCCCTGCCCCCGGGAGCAGATCCGGACTTTGAGCAAAAAAATTGCAGATGACTCTGGTGGGCCAAGCCCAGCTTTCTCCAATGTCTTGCAGCCTGAGTTCAAGCCTCTGAACGTGTCAGTGGTTGGCTCCGGCAGCTGCAGGCACATCCAGTTCATCCCTGTGACGAAAGATGACAGGGTGATCTCAGAGGCAACACCAACAGTGGCGGCAGGCAAAGATCCCGAGAAGAGCAGCGAGGATGACGTGTACCTGCACACCGTCATTCCTGCTGTGGTGGTGGCTGCCATCCTCCTTGTGGCTGGCATCATTGCCATGATCTGCTACCGCAAAAAGAGGAAAGGGAAGCTGACCATTGAAGATCAGGCCACCTTCATCAAGAAAGGTGTACCCATCATCTTCGCCGATGAGCTGGATGACTCCAAGCCTCCACCATCGTCCAGCATGCCCCTCATCCTCCAGGAGGAGAAAGCGCCACTGCCCCCACCAGAGTACCCCAACCAGAGCATGCCAGAGACCACACCGCTCAACCAGGACACCATCGGGGAGTACACGCCACTGCGGGACGAGGACCCCAATGCGCCACCCTACCAGCCTCCCCCTCCCTTCACTGCACCCATGGAAGGGAAAGGCTCTCGCCCGAAGAACATGACCCCATACAGGTCCCCGCCACCTTATGTCCCTCCTTAACAAACGGGAGACTCTCGGGGGGAGAAGGGGCCTCCAGCTCCACACCACTGCTGTTCATGGGCCGGCAGCCCCCTCACCAGCCGGGAACCCCAAACCCCAACCCGCTCCCCAGCAGGCCCTCCCCAGCTGCGCCTGCCACACCGGAGCGCTCACAGAACTCGGGGGGACACTCGTTTTATTTTTGCCTAACAAGCTTTGGTTTTATTTTATTCATAGAAAAAAAAAAATGTCGGCTGAAACATGCCCTCGCAGCGGCTGGGCTCCTGGCCAGGGCTGGGGGNACGCCCTCCCAGCGGCTGGGCTCCTGGCCGGGGCCGGGGTGGTGGGCAGGGAGGGGGGACGGGACTGGGATGGAATGGGATGGGGCGGGAGGAGCAGGCAGCACTGGGGTAGCACTCTGGGTCTCCGCTGTTTGCCTTTAACACTAACTGTACTGTTTTTTCTATTCACGTGTGTCTAGCTACAGGACGTAACATGAAAGGTAGCCTAAAAATAATTAAATTCAAGGGACTTTCTGAAGTCGATGTTTTAAGTTTTTACATTTAATCTGCTGTTTACCTAAACTGGGATATGTAGTTTTGGGGAGGGAAGGGCAGTGCTGTGCTGCAGGAGAGCTCCAGGGGTGATTCAGGGGATGCCCTCAAGGACAGCCAGCCTCCTTCTCAAGGGGAATCAGCTTCTTGGTTTGGGGGTTTGATTTTTTTTTTTTTTTTTTTTTTTAATAATCAAAGAAAGCCTATTTTTCTCACACATCATAAAATAGTCATTGGTTGAGTCAAGATTGGCTTTGGGGTACTTAATGGCTAAGCAGGGGGCAGCTGCCCACACCTCCAGGTGCTGCAGCACTGCACTGAGTGGGGGGAGTTCACCAGGCCCCACTCCACATCAATTCCTCCACTTTCCAGCAAGCGCTGGGCGGGGGGAATGTATTTACCAAAACCCCCTCCCCATGAAGCGTTTTGGCAAGGGATGTTTTTTCCATGGGTCCTCTTTGTCTTGACTCTTCCATGAGAGCGGTGCTGGAACGGCCTCAGGGCCACATGCCTCTTCCCAGCTGCTCCACGCTGGGACGTTATGGGGAAAGATAAAAACTGAAAAAGGAAAAGAAAAAAAAAAAAAAAAAAAAAAGGAAAAAAAAAAAATAATTTTTAAAAAAGTGCCAGGAATAGTTAATAGGTGTGTGTATGGGGGGAAAATCAGCGAACTCTCGAATCTAATTTTTTTACTAAATTTTTGATACAGCCTCCAATTGTTTTATTAAAAAAGACTTAAACACCGGTGTACCGCTACCAGCAGTTTGTACCGGCTTAGCTTCCCTGTGCCAGCGCCCGGGACCCATCGCCCTGCTCGGGCCGAGCCGCGGGACCCCCGGCCGCCTCTTCCTTCACGTCGTTGGTGTTCTTTTCTCTCTCTCGACTCATCCGAAGCATGGAGTTATTTGGTGTTTCCCCGGAGCGGTCCTGGCCCCGTGCGCCGGGAAGGGTCCCAGCGCGCACAAAGCCATACCCACCCGTCCCGCAAGGGGTCGCGCATTGCCGCGGCCCGGTGAGCGGCTGGGTGGTCAAGGCCCCGCCCGCCTGTGCTTGTGGGGCTCTCTCCCTCGGCCCCTCCGGGCTGGCCGGAGGGAGGCGAGAGGTCCGGGAGGGAGCCGGTGGTTGCTCACCCCTCTACCCCGTCACCTCAGGCTCTGATTTCGGCGTCGCGGGGGTGGTTTCCGAGTTGTGTAAACGTATGGAGTCAATAAACCGTGTGCTTTACTACAGCCGTGCCTCTGCCACCGCCGCGGAACGGGACCGGGGCAGGGTCGGGGCAGGGACAGGCTCCAACCGTGGGACTGGTCGGCGGGAGCGTGGTGCCCCCTGCCGGCGAGAGCGGCTTCCGGTCGGCGCGGTGTGTGACGTCACTCCGCGCGTCACCCCGCCCAGGAGGGGNCCCTGCGCCCCCCGCCCCGCCGCTGCGCTCCAGCTGAGCGGGGGGACCGAGCCGGCGAGGCCTGGCGTGGCCGTCATCGACCTCCGCTTCCCCCGTGGCGCTCCCGCCGATGTGAGTGCGGTCCGGCGCTGGGCGGGGGGCTCAGAGAGCGGTACTGGTATGGAGGGGCCGTACTGAGAATGGTACCGACGGATACCAAGGAAGATGCCGGGGGCTGTCCCGCTGTGGGGCGGTGACGCCATGGCTAGTCCTGATGCAGGAGGGGAGATGCCGTGAGCGAGATACCAGGGCCGGCGACGACCCTGTATCGGGGGGATTCTGGGTCTACTGGGGAGGCAGAAAAGATACCCGTGCAGGGTTATCGGCCAAGAGCAGCACCAGTACCTGTGCTGAGGCTAGGCGCTATCTGGATCCCAGTATGAGCGGGAGGGATGCTAGTGCCCGGCCCAGGAGGGGTGTGGGCGGATGCTGATACTGGACGGGGGGTGATGCCGGTGGCAGTGCCGCTATGGGGGCAGGGGCGATTACGCTGCCGTTCCCTTTACGGGACAGAGGGATGCCGGTGCCTGTCCTAGTCCCAGTATTTGGGGGGTGCCGGTACCAGTGCCGGTATGGGTGAGGTGTGGTGGTATGGGGTGCATGTCAGCGTCAGTATGCGGTGTGGGCTACCAGTGTCAGTCCCGGTGCGGGATGCTGGTCCCAATAGTGAGGGGGATGACGATGCCTGTATGAGAGATGCCGGTGCTGATGCTGGCACTGGCGGGGGAACGCCGGTGCTGGGGCTGAGGCCTCCAGTCCCGCAGGTGCAGGAGATCGTCTTCAGGAACTTCTACACGGCGTTCCTGAGCGTGCGGGTGCAGCGGCCCAGTCCTGGCGGGTCCCGCCGCTGGGTGACCTGCCTGAGAGACCACTGCCTGATGCCCTGCCCACACACCGAGGAGGGCTCCCAGGACTACTTCTCCTTCCATCGCCACCAGGTCAGCGTAGCCGGAACATCACCCATACTCCTGGGGCTCACCCTTCTTTGCCTGTACCCCAAGACCTGGTCCCCAGGTCCCTGTGCTGATGCCCCTGCCCTGCCATTCCTCTCCTACCTCTGCCAGCCCCTCTCATCAGCAAGGTCTCCATGCTGGTCCAGCCCAAGTCCCACTCAGCCCAGCTACCCACCATGAAATGATTATTCCCCTCAAGCTCTTTCCATTTGGGGTGGGGGTTTTTTGGAGGAAGTACCCAAAGCTGCCCCAGAGCAGCACCAGCCTCTGTGGTAACAGTGTCCTCCTCGTCGCTATCCCAGCAGATGCTGTGTGACATGGACCAGGTGACAGCGGTGCGGTTCATCCTCCGGCAGCCCTCTCCAGTCTGGCTCCACTTCACCATTGAAGAGGTCCAGATTTTCCCCCCCGGACAGAAGGTGAGCCTGTTCTGGTGCTGCCTTCCCTGTCAGTTATGTGCAGTGTCCAGGACAGGCCATCACCCCCAGCCCTGCACCTGGTACAGCTTCAGGGCCTTCAGGCTCCCTCCAGAAGACCCAGGGGTATGGGTCTAAGTCCTTGTCATTTGCTGAGGCACTTGGGGTCCCCTTGTGTGCTGAGGACTGGGAAGAGACTGCTCCATCCAGCCCCAGCCCTGCCTATTCCAGAGGTGGACATTTGCCTGAGTAGTAAGATGGAGCTGGAAGTTGCTGAGGCAAGATAGAGGTTGAAAGCAATTACTCAAAAGACAAAGTTCTCTTTTAAAAAAAAAAATTGTATTTATATCCATAGCAATATAAACATGGGTGGACTCTGGACCACAGCAGCATAGACTCAGGACATCATGGACTCAAACCACATAAATGCAGCATGCTTCATGGCATGAGGGATGGGGGTGGGACTAAGGACAACGCTTGCGTGACCCTCTCAAATCTGTTTCAGAGCCCACAGAAAGATTTCGCCTCTTGGCTCTCCCAGCTGACCCCTCCAGAGCAGCCAGTCAGCCTGCATGAGGTGAGCGATCCCCACTGAGGCCTCAAGGGGAAGGAGGGACCTACATGAGGAGCTGCCAGTGGGTGCAAGCATCCCTTGTGACCATACTTGCCTCATTCTGTCCTGTTGGCTCCAGGAGCCCAGCAGAAGTAGTTTGTGGAGCCCTGAAATAGAGACTGAGGTTGGATGAGGCTTTGAGCAACCTACTAGAGTAGGTGTCCCTGCCTGTGGCAGAGCATTTGAACTGGATTTTTAAGGCCGCTTCCAACCCAAACCATGTGACTCTATGAAATAAGCCACCTTGTGCTGGAAGTAGTTTGCAGCATTCAGAAGAAAACTATTTCCAAAATGATGTGCTATTTGAGGTGATGTTCAGTTTACCTGCCCTCTAGTCTGTGGGCAGCAGTGTCCCCGTGGGAGTGGAGGCAGTACAGCATCACTCAGATGGTGGGTGGATGGGTGAGGATGGATGGCCTGGCTGGTCCCCAACACTTTGCAGAGGTTGCACTCTGGGAAGTATGTGGCATGTGGGCAGAGGGAGGTCACAACCATGCCACATATTTACAGCTTGCAAGCCACATCTGCCTGCCTGGTGGACTTCAGTGAGCAAAGTCCAGGCAGAGGAGGGCAGGGACAAGCAGCTGGGTTGCCCGTGGAAACCTGCTGAATAAGCCACTGGCTGGGCCAGGAGCAGTCTCACACACCCCAGCACCTCTGCAGCAGTTCTGCCACTGGGCTTTGGTGCTGCTGAGCTTACACCACGTTGGTGCCAAGGCTTCTGTCAACCCTGGCAGGTCAGGGAGCTCTGGTCTCTGCCGGGCTGTTTGACAGGCTGGAGATTGCATGAATCACATCTGCCTTGGCAAGGGGTGGTCCAGAGGAGGTGCCAGAGGTGGCCTTGGCTGTTCCCAGCATCGCCACGACGCACCCACCAGCAGCCCGATGCCATGGGCAGGGCAAAAGCAGCATGGAAGTGAGTCTTGGCCAGCTTCATGAGTCAGCGCTCGCAGTGGGCTTTCTGTCCCCAGGCCTGGGGAGTGCCATGGAGGGACTCTGGACTGTGTGATTAGGTTTTTAATCATTAGCCAGTGATCTGCTTTGTGTCCTTGCCCTGGACACCTGCCAGCAGAGACGGGCTGTGCCAGCACCATGGCACCCAAGGCTCAGGGTCACCTCTTTCCCCAGCTGTCTGTTTTCCTAGAGCAGAGCTCTGCTTACGCTGCACTGGGGAACCACCAGCAGGTCAGGAATGTGGGCACTATCTTGAATGTCCTGTGATCACAGCTCTCTGGAAACCACAGACATACCTCCACACCACTGCCCAAGTCCAGGTTGATCTTGGCCACTCTCTGCTCCACAGCATTGTGCTCACTTCTTTCTAGGAGCTCCCTGACCCAGAGAAGGTGTCAACGGAGGTCCAGCAAATGTGGGTGCTGACAGAGGTGATCCAGGCTCGCCAGACAGCTGCCCGCATCGGGCGCTTCGATGTGAGTGCCAGCACCCTGCTCATGGGGCTCTGACATTGCTGCATCTCAGGGGACCCCTTTCAGGATGGGATGGGGAGTCCTAGCAAAGCTTTGGTGCTGTGCCAGGAACAATGGTTGCTTTCTTTTCCAGGTGGATGGCTGCTATGATATCAACCTCCTTTCCTACACCTGAGTGCTGTGGGTGCTGGTGGGAGGGAGCTGGCTCCTCCACACTCCCAGGGCCCAAGTGGACTCCATCATTCCTGCACTGGCCTTCATACTTGCAGCCCCCGGGGACTTCCAGACCCTTCCAGTGCCCCTTCCCTATTTCCTCCTCTGTTGGCAGTAGTGGGCAATGTTGCTGCCTTGGAGCCTCCAGGAGCCTCTCCCAGGCCGGTTGCCCTCCAGCAGCGGTG